>JABSTQ010011117.1:0-346124 GCA_013358835.2 Ixodes persulcatus | reverse complement strand
CGAAGATTGTCTGGGACAGAGTGGGTAAAATGGATGGTGACTACCATCCTTTCTCAATCCCCTTGCTGTTAGATGAGAAGGGAGAAGCATTTCCATCATTATATGAACAAGCCAATGCACTGGGTAGGCACTTTGCACAAGTCTCTAGTTCTGAAAATTACACTGCAGAGTTTCTGCAGTTTAAGTCCAAGTGCGAGAGAATTCCAATTCGTAGGTCGGAGGATTGCACTGAAGAATATAATTGTCCTTTTTCTCTCGTTGAGCTTCGTCGAGCTCTTGCTGCGGCAAAGTCTACATCCCCTGGGCTTGATGCAATTCACCCTAGCATGCTTTCTCATCTACCTGAAACATTTCTAGTCATTCTCCTCCAGTTTTTTAACATCATCTGGGCGAAAGGGAAATTTCCTAGCACCTGGAAACAGGCTATTGTCGTCCCCATCTTAAAACAAGGAAAGGACAGAAGTAAAGCCACGAGCTACAGGCCAATTGCCCTTACTAGCTGTTTAGGGAAAACTTTTGAGCGGCTGGTTAACAACAGGCTAACCTACATACTAGAACAAAAGAGACTACTAAGCAATTTCCAGTGTGGTTTCCGCACTTCCAGGTCTACAGTTGACCACCTGGTACGTCTTGAGACGACGGTCCGCGAGGCTTTCATAAATAAGCAATTTTGTCTTTCTGCATTTTTCGACCTTGAAAAAGCTTACGACACCGCCTGGCGGTACGGCATACTCAAGGACCTTATCTCGATGGACATAAAAGGGAGAATGTTCAACTGCATAGCTGACTTTCTGCAGGATCGTAGCTTTCAGGTACGCCTGGGAGCTACGATCTCCGACCCTTTCCCCCAGGAGAATGGCGTGCCACAGGGCTGTGTCTTAAGCGTCACTTTGTTCATTATAAAGATAAATTCTCTATCTCAAGTAATTCCACCCACGATCTCTCATTCTCTTTACGTCGACGATGTCCAGGTTTGTTTCTCTTCATGCAACTTAGCTATCTGTGAGCGTCAAGTTCAACTTACGGTAAACAGGATGAGTAGGTGGGCTGACCAGAATGGCTTTCGGTTTTCTGCCGAGAAGGCTGTGGCTGTTTGTTTCGCTCGAAAACGAGGAATGTCTCCCGAGCCATCATTGTATATTAAAGGTACACCCATCCCTGTTAAATCAGAGCATAAGTTTTTAGGCCTAGTATTCGATAATAAATTAACTTTTGGCCCTCGTATAAAGGAACTAATTAGACTAAAATGTCAGCGAAAGTTGAATCTTCTTAAGGTCCTTGCACACCGTTCTTGGGGTTCGGACCGTGTCTGCCTTTTGCGAATCTACAGGGCCTGTGTTCGCTCAGTTTTGGATTATGGAAGCATTGTTTACGGTTCTGCCAAACCCTCTACGCTTAAAATGTTGGACCCAATCCATCACCAGGGGATCCGGCTTTCAACCGGAGCCTTTCGAACGTCCCCCGTGCCCAGCTTGTATGCTGAGTCAAATGAGTGGTCGCTTGATAAACGGAGGTTTTATCTTAGCACGCAGTACTTTTTAAGACTCCGCACTCTCCCACAGCATCCAATTTTCTTTGATTGAAAGCATAAAATATGAGCAGGCCTTTCAAAACAAGCCATCCGTAACGCGCCCCTTTGCACTTCGTGTGAAAGATGCTGCAGCGACTTATAGTTTTGATATATCCTGTTCTGTCATGGAAACTGAGCAAAGACGTGCTCCTTGGGATGACCTAGCTATAACATGCGACCTCTCTTTGACAAAATATAACAAGAAAGTTGCCGCCGCTAGCGTTATAAAACAAGAATTTTTTGAGATTGCTAGTCGTTACGAGACGGACAAAAGTTTTTTTACTGATGGGACGAAAGGTTCTGGCTATGCTGGCTGTGCTGCGGTTGGGCAGTCCTTCCAACGTGTTATTCGAATCAATGCCAATGCATCTGTGTTTACTGCTGAGCTTCATGAACTCTTATTGATGGTAGACGAAATAATCAAACAAAAATACAGATTATCTGTGATATTTACAGACTCGCTCAGTTCCCTCCTCGCCCTTAACTCTGCAACATCCTGGAAACATCCCCTCGTTTCTTTGCTTTGTGCTAAACTAACAAATGCTATAAAGCAAAACATCACTATTCACTTTTGCTGGGTTCCTAGCCATATAGGAATACACGGCAATGAGGAAGCCGACCGAGCCTCAGGTGCATGTGTAAACAGGCCCATTGAAATTCACAGTCTCCCAGTTACAGACTATAGAACTACACTACGAAATAAAATAAAAGAATCCTGGCAAGTAGAGTGGGACTCTGATCCTCGCAATAAGCTACATGGAGTTAAACCTGTTTTAAGTGAATGGCGCAGCGCCAGACATCGGGAAAGGTTCTATGAGGTCATCTTATGTCGACTGAGGATAGGCCACACACACTTGACTCACGGCTACCTTTTAAGAAACGACGACCCACCAATGTGCGACTACTGCTCAGAAACCTTAAGTGTACTTCACATCCTTTTAGTATGCCCACAATTTAATAATGAACGCCGCTCCTACTTTCCTATCTTTTTCAGAAAACATATACCTTTCCACTTGGCACTTTTGCTTGGAGACGAGCCTGTTACTTCGTACAGACAAGTTTTTTAACTTTTTAGAAAACATTAATATTTTACATCGACTTTAAACTACAATTTTTTAAAGTTATTTTGATATTTTGATCCATTGCAATAATAAACCTTTAGTCATGTGATATTTACTCACCCTGTGTTTGGCGCACTATGGCCTACGTTGCTGCTGCGCCAGAAAACCCCAAATTCATTCATTCATTCAAGTTGCAATTCGCTCCGTTGAAAACGCGAGACAGCGCAAAAGATAAAAAACGACAAACTATTTTTTTCTTTTTTTTTTTTTTGTTTAAACGGCGACGGGTTTTGCTAGCGCAGAGGTGAGGGTTCGAAAAGAGAAAGAGGCAAGGAGAACGTGCGAAAGTGTGAGAAAAAAAAAAAAAAAAAGCTGGAGAGAACTTTTTTTTTTGCTTTTTGCGATTCTCTTTCTTTCTTTTTTTTGTTGACGGCTATTTTACAAAGCACGCCAGTCTACGGTGGCACCGCACTGGCTGCGTCGCCGGCGACGCGTCGGGTTTATCTTTGTCATCTTCGTTTCTCACTTCTGCGTGTGCTGTGACCCTTGTCAGACGCGGCTTCTTTCGGTGTTTATTGCGTCCACAAAGCAAGCCGACGTTCGTGTTGCGGTGCTGCCGCATCAAAAAAAAAAAAATAAAAATAGAATGATCTTTTGTGCTGCAAAGTTTGTGCTGCACGCATAAAAAAAATCACCGATTACTTTAGATAAATGTGTTTTGTCTGATGTTGACTTGTGCATCTTTGTGCAAAACAAGTTCAAGGACCCACCTTTGTAAAGGTAGGACGTTTTAATCATTGGAAAATAAGTAATTATGGTTAATTTCGCGGTTTTCACTATAACGACCTTTCAGAATAACGAACAATTTTCCGCGGCCCCCTGAAGTTTGTTATACCGAGATTTCACTGTAACTGTTTCTAAAATTATGGGGAAATGATCGCTTCCAAAAGGATTATTTAAAACCTTCCACGAAAAACATGGAAGTAAAGATGGTGATGATATGGAAAGATCTATTGATGTGAATGTGTTATGAGCAGAGCTAAAAAAGGTTGGTTCTCTCTTATTCAAAAGACAGAGTCCAGATAGCGATAGGAGCCGTTCAAGAACTCCACCGCGGGAATCTTGACGAGAGCTTCCCCACAAAGGATGGTGGGCATTAAAATCACCTAAGATTAAAAAAGGTTTGGGAAGCTGATTACGAGGCCTTGGAGTTCATGGAGATGCAATGGATTGTTAGGTGGAAGGTAGAGCGATACAATGGTGATGAGGCGATCAAAGAGGACACGAACTGCCACTGCCTCAAGTGGTGTTTGAAGAGGTACTTGAGCATACACCACCCCACTCTGCACTACTACTGCAACACCGCCGGAAGGAGTGGGGGAAAGGCGATCCTAAAAACTTGGTGACGACGTAAGATCTGTGTATGATTGTCATTGAGATGAGTTTCCTGTAAACAGAGTGCCACGGGAAGGAGCTCATCAAGAAACATGTTCACGTCATCAATATTACGAAGAAGGCCGCGACAGTTCCATTGCATGACACCCATATGTTTACTAATAGCAATAAAAAGGTAAAAATAAAAAAATAAACGGAAAAACAGAACGAAACATAAGATGAAATCACTATGGTTTAAAATCAATTTTTACACGTGGAGCGTTTTTCTTTTTCGACGTATCTGCCTGCCTCCCAGTGGAGTCGCTGGGGGCAGAGAAAGAAAACACAGATCCTGAGGGGGGAGCGGATCTGGGCCCACTCTCGTCCATGGGCTCCTCATGCGTCGCCGACGGCCGCCCCTGGGGGGTCGACTGCCGTGACGGCTCACCAGGCCTATTCGGACAAGAGGTGCGGAGTGGTCGGCACCGACCAGGGGGGGGCCTTCCCCTGGACTGAAGTGGATGCTAGTGAGCCAGCATCCACCCTAGGCTTGGGACCTGGTGCCACTGGCACCGTCCCTGTGGGTTTAGGAGGGGACTTCAACGAGAGCTGCAGATCATCCGGAGACGTCTGGGTTCCCGTAGATGCCGTCACTGGTCGTGCCGGTCCCCTGCGCACGACCTCAGCATATCCACCCTTCGATAAGAAAGAAAATTGTTTCTTTGCTTCTACGTATGGTATGTTTTCTTTGGCTTTCAGCGTCAGTATTTCTTTTTCTTGTTTCCAGAGAGGACAGGAATGCGAGTATGAAGGGTGGTTACCTTCGCAGTTCGCACATTTTGGCTCATTGTCACAGTTGCCGGCAACATGTTCTTTGCTTGAGCACTTAGCACATGTGTCGGCCCCCCGACAGCTACGTGACCCATGGCCGAACCGCTGGCACTTGAAGCACCGTTGGGGGTTCGGCACGTAGGGTCGGACTCTGCACTGGAGGTAGCCTGCCTTTACAGTCGCAGGGAGAGTGGTGCTGTCAAAGGTTAGGATGATGTGCTCTGTTTTTCGTTTAATGCCATCACAACGAATATTGATTCGTCGCGCAGTGACAACTCCTTGGTTGGAGAAGCCCTCCACCAGCTCTGCGTCCGATGTGTCTAGCAGGTCGTCCTCGAAAATAACCCCTTGGACAGTATTCAATTTGCGATGCGGAGTAACAGTGACTTCGTAGTCCGAAACAGAGTTGAGAGCCAAGAGGGCATCACTTTGCTGTTTCGTACTGATCTCTACAAGGAGGTCTCCGGATGCCATTTTCTTTGCATGAAAGTTCTTACCAACAACGCCTTCTAGTACCTTGGCTACAAGGAAAGGGGACAGTTTGCCCAGTGGCTTTTCATTTTCAGAATGTAAAACTAGGAATCTTGGAAACTTTTCGGAAACAAAGGACATCTCAAATGGAAATGGTACTTCGGTGCGGACCATTTTCGAGGCCCGATCAGAAGGTTTTTTAGTTTGCGAACCCATATAGATGGGAAGGAAATTCAGTGCCCGGGTGCACCGCCCATCACGGAGCCCAACGAGGGGGTAGGTAATGTGCCATAGCAAGAAAGGCTTGGCTGACACAATTATTCTACCAGTGCTGCCCGGGCACTATAACCGAGTGTGGATGCAGGGACAGGGCCTATTTCCACTCAAGGTTAGCCCTTGCCGCCTAAGAGGGTGAAAAATGAAGGAAGAGAGCGAAGCAGAAAAGAGAAAGAGGTGGGAGGAAAAGTGAAAGAAGGAAGAAGAGGGTAGAAGAGGCGACTGACTGAATCATCCTGGTCGGGCTAAGCCAGGACACCCGTCTACGAGAAGCAGGGGCCGAAGCGGTGTATTGCCTCGCCCGGGGGCCCCCGAAGGGTCCAAACAAACCCCGGGCTCAGCTCAACCACCAGGGTCCCCTTTTCCCCGGACACGGGTACGCCACGCACAGCCAGACGTGGGTGGGCGAACCCACATGGCTTGGGGTTCGTAGTGACGCCACTCACCAAGCACCTACTATAAAGTAGGTGCCCCCTGCGTGCGGGTATGGTGGCCCACGTGGCTGGTGTCCGTGGTGACGCTACTCACCAAGCACCTAGCACCTAAGGTACAGGCGCCCCCTGCGGAGCTCGGGGTCTGTGGAGACGCCACTCTCCAAACACCTTCTTTCACAGGTGCCCCCTGCGGGGAGCCTGCTGAGGAATGACCGCTGGGCGGTCAGTGCTGGCGTTCGCCAGCAGCAGAATGAGGAAGCTCGATAGACCAACCTTTTTTTTATGCAGGAGCTGTGCCGCAAGGAGGTCGGCTGTGGCGGTGCACGTTGACACAAATAACACCAACACCGCTGACAGTGCCATTACGCGCATCGCCAGATTTCGTCAGCTGGTGTCTCGGGTCCTGAAGGTCGACCCTGAGATCCGGATTACCTTCACAGCCATTCCTCCGAAATAGATGAGCCTGCTGAGGATCAGTGCCGGGTTTCGCCAGGAGCAGAACAGGAAAGCTCGGGAGACCAACTTTTATTTGCAGGAGCTGTGCCGCAAGGAAGGCCATGGTTTCATCGACGGGACCAGCCAGGACTGGAACGGGATGATTAAGGCGGAAGACGTCCACTTCAACAAGAGGGGCAGCAAGGTTAGTTGTGTTAACAATTAACACTTTTCACGCTTTTTGTTTTGTTAATTTCATTGTCATAAAATGAGGATGCAGGGGCCCCGTTTTGCATGCAGAAGCGGTTTGTGTGCAGCTTAAACCAACATGAAACCATAAAAGTGTGTTTTTTCTAAAAGTATGTAATGATAACATTGCATCTCGACATGTCTTTTCTCACCCCTACAAAATCTTCGACTCAAATGTTTATAGCAGTGGGCGGGGCAGTAGTAGTACAACAGGGTGTTTTTATTGATATCATTCTCTCTACCATTTTGTTGCTAGGAGCAACCTGGCACGTGCCAAAGGCGAACATTTAAAGGTTTCATTTGATACCAGCGAATATGCAGTGCACTGGGGTTTGCCTGCTTCTTACACAAGGGTTGCAATGATGTGAGAACGCCAAGCTCTTAATGGCTGATATAAAAAATATTGGGTAGACCTCAAAGCGCCCAGCACTGAGGTCTACCCACTATCCTTTCAATCAAAGCCAATCAAAGCTCGGCGTTGTCTTGACGTCACCGCTACTCCTGCGCAAGAAGCAGACGACTTGTTCACCGCACAGGTTTCACCAAGGAATATATACCAACAAAATGGCCAATTTACATAATGTGAAAACACCCTATAGTGTAGATTCATGTCCCAAATTTCATGGGCCTAAGGACATGCAAGCTTACTCCCAGTTTTGTTCTCATGCCTCAAATTGCTACTGACCCTGGAATAGTTGATGAGGGTATCTTGTAAAAGGGTTAGCTTCGACTACTCGGGGTACTAACCAGACTTGTTTTTGTTCAGTCTGTGCAGTACTCTTTCCCAAACTGTGTACTATCACAAACAGTAGAAGCGGAAATGCTGGAGCGCATTGCTTTCGATACATGCTGCACTATACCTTGAAGCTAATAAAACAGTGTAGACGAGAGCGAGGGGTAGGGCTTCTGAGAGTGTGTACATCAGAGTAAGCGCACACTCTTGCAGCCCCATCTCCACTCCCCAGCTTTATCAGCCTTTAGGTAGCACAGCATGTATCACCACACGCTCCAGCGTTCCCACTCATACTGTTTGCGACAGTACATAAAATCCACACCAGGAGAGCACGTGCACTGGCCAACCATCGGCATGGGCAATGGCACCACCATATAGGAAATGGTTGTGCAGAGGCCCCCGAGAGGTCTCACTCGTGCGGTGCCAAGGATGCACGATTGTGGAGGTGCCAGTGGCTCTGTCGAAGGTGCGGTGGTGGGCTGCGTGCCTTGCACACAACATCCTCTGGTGGCACACAGGAGCGTTTCCTCTGGACCAGTGACAAAGAACCGTTTGCCGACAAGTGTGGTAGTGAGTGCACCAAGTGCAGATGGTGATG
The DNA here is from genome assembly GCA_013358835.2 of Ixodes persulcatus. Taxonomy (NCBI): domain Eukaryota; kingdom Metazoa; phylum Arthropoda; class Arachnida; order Ixodida; family Ixodidae; genus Ixodes; species Ixodes persulcatus. Next base: position 338,092 of record JABSTQ010011117.1, on the reverse strand, counting down.
CCACTCGCAAGCTGAGGCAGAAAGAAGCAAAGTCCTCGAGGATGCCAGTGACGCATGCCGCTGGCCGTGCTCCACCACTCGTTGGGGGAGTCTGGGTGCGACACAAGGCTAGCATGCCTGATGGTAGCTCTGTGTGTCCTTCTTCCTCTGGGGCCTCTGTGTTCACCACCTCTGGCAGCAGCAAAAACACTCGCAGCAGCGTAGTTGTGCAGAGGCACGACCGAGGAAGTGCCAATGCTGCAGCTAGAGGTGTGGTAGTAGGGGCTCGGGCGCCTCCCTGCACAGGGTATTCTGCTGCGTCATGGAGCACTGGTCCCCTCGCTCAGGCAGCTCAAAGCACAGATCCTGCTTGCCATGCTCAGAGTGACTCTAGCGAGTGGATTGTAGTTAGGCGGAGGCTAAGGAGAAGGGAGACTCCTTGTGTGTCATTCAAGCCAAACCACCTTCACGTTGGAGGCGTCCCCATAGTAAGGAAAAGCCGTGCAGAGGCATGCTCTGGAGGGCCCTCCCCCAGGAGCAGTGACAAGAAGGGAACGTACAACAATCTGCCACCTTAAGAGCAGCAGTGTCATTGAGAGGAATGCGAAATTCTGTGGCGTGTGGTAGGCCCCCTATGTCGACAGTTTATGACAATGCTGACACTGCATACTCTCAAAGACAAGGCTCTAGAGTTCCTGCCCTTGGGGTAAACGTTGCTCTTGTGGCCCAGAACAAGAGCAGTCAACCGCCTGGACAGCATGGGAAAGAAAAAAACACCATCTGCAGTCAGTTGGGTAGCATCAAGGGCACAGGAAGGGTAGTGGAGTAGGGCATCAGGGCAGTGCATTGGCATGCAGTTCCTGGGAAGGTATGTTGAGAAAAAGATTGGACAGGAGGGCTTCAACTTCCCAAGGGCATGACTTTTAATAACTTCAATGATTTCTTTGAGGTCTTTCATAAATGGGTGGCAGATGGTTCTCATCCCATGAAAGTGCAACGTTCTGAAGTAAATTAGCTGACCCAACCGGGGGATCCTTTTCATTATTCATGCATTACTTAAACATGCGTTTATGAACGAGAGGGCAATCCGAGAGGAAGAGGTATTCGCCGTAACCAGCGTTTGCTTGGTAAAAATTGCACCGCTCAAATTTAGCATACTCTTTGCGAGAAACCTCACCCTCATTATGAGGTAAAGCAATTCAGTGACATCCACCCAACTAATGAAGTTTGTCCAAGCATCTACAGGTGGTATAAATGCGTCCGGCGACTCTCTGATCTTGAGAAGGAGGAGATTGGCGATCTTCTTTCCTGAAAAGTTAAATCAAAGGATAATAAAAAAAAGTTGTGTTAGAAAAGACTGGGAAGCACCTTACATCCCAAGATGTCAAGAATTTGAAGCATGCCAGGATTAAGAAGATACAAAATAGTCTACACCATGGGTCTCTTCTCTTGGAGGAAATGGAAAGCGCTCCTCTTCATACTACTTCATTCAAAGCTAATGCAGCAGTTGCAGAAAAGTATTCGGAAGTGTTGTTCTTTGATGGAACTTACAAAGTAAACATTGAGGGTTTCGGTCTTCATGCTATATTATGTGAGGATAGCAAGGGCCACGGAAGACCACTGTGTTATGCTTTTGAACGACGTGAGACCTGAAATTCTAAAATCAGCCTTAGCCAAAATTTTAGCTTAAACCCTGTCGTAATGCCCAATTCTAAAGTTGCAGTGATGAATAGGGATCTAAATGAAGTGAATATTATAGGTCAGTTGCTTCCAGGCTGCCACATTTTGCTATGTTCTTCGCATGTGATAAAGTGTCCTCCATGATAGAGTGTCCAAAAAGAGCTCCCTCACAATAGACAAAAAAAGCAGTGAAGAAAACACTCCTAGATCTCATTTATGCATGTGACGAGAGCGAGTACAATTTTATATTGAAACGGTTAAAAGAAGAAAAACAAGATGACCGTGACTTTTTAAGTAATATTTAAAGAATTGGCACATCTGTAGGCATACATGGGACCATGCATTTAATTGAAGCAGTCAAGGGCTTAGTTCAATACTCAGAGCATGAGACTGTCAGTTAGCTTTGAACGATTAAAGGAAAGCAAGGTATGCATTGATACTCTTTACATGGACAGCTTTCACCTGGAAATATTTAGTAAGTGCACAGTGTATTCTAGGAACCTCATTTATAAGCAGTTTGAATTATTCTCTCCGGACTGTACTTGGCGTTACAGCATGACTAATGTAGAACACATATTCAGTTGGCAGGGTAACCTTTCCCACATCTCTCAGGACCTGACTGCTTGCAAGTGCTCATTTCATAACCATTATAAGCTTCCTTGCAAGCCCATCTTTGCAGTTCGGTCAGTTCTTAAAGTTAACCTTTTTGACATAAAATGTGTAGCAACTCGATGGTTAAAATCTGATTTCAGAGAGTATTTTATAGACACAGCTCCAGCGACTCCGCAAGTAGTTACTACAACCATAGCAAAACAGGGAAGTCTAAAACCTGACACAGTTGAGGAAAGATATAAGTACGCCCATTCCAAACTTCTACAATGGTCGAAGAGCCTTGCTAACACATTGGCGCAGCTTAATCAAAGAAACTCCAGGACAAAATGGTGAAGACTGGGGAGTTTTTCACAGCTGTCACTACCTATTCAAGGAACAAAACCTCACACGGTTTAAGGGAGTTCAATAAACAACAGGATTATTATGGGAATGAAAAGACTTGAGCAGTGGGGACATTGAGTAATAATACAGACAACCATTTACAGAAACCAAATATAGCAAGTCTACAAATTGAAGAAATGGATCTCCTGATTGGTAGACATATTATTTCAGATCCCGACTGTTGCAAAGCAACTGACATTTGTGCACAAACTTCAAGGTTACCTGCTTGAGAACTGCAGTACCGTAATGAAATGGATATAAAATTGCCAGATAATCTTGTAGATAAAACTGCTTCTGATAGTACAAAGATCACTGAGTATTCTACTTAACAAGTCACCCCAGGGTAGGCCTAGACAAAAAGAAAGCTAGATCTAAGTCTAAGGAAACAGTGATGCCAAACAAGAAACGCACGTACTTGCCTCCCACCTTAACTCCAGCACAATATATTTGTATCCAAGGTCTTCAAGACACACAAGGGGGTATGAATGTATCAAAGAATGTAATGAAATCAGTACAATCTGTGACCAGCTTGACATCTAAATCTCCTGCATCCCGTTATATAAAGAAAGATATACTAGATACACACGGGACTAGAAAGTTGTCAGATGTAAAAATGCGCGCCCTACAGTACATGGAGGACTTGCCTGGCGAGTCTCATGCTGCTCGTTGAATGACGCAAAAAGATTTCAAAGATTTACCACAGCCCATGACTCTGGATGATAATGTAATAAACACAGTGCAAGCTATTCTTTGGGACCAATTTGGTCGTGTTGGTGGTCTACAAGACTTTTTTAGAACAGTGTAACGAGTTTTGGAAATAAGACAAATTTATTCAAATAATTCATGTTCCTAATCACTGGGTCACTAACGAATCATGGTGGACTAAATAACACTGTGTTTCTTTAGGACTCTATAAATGGAGGCATCTCACCTAGTGTAGTTTTACAGTTGTGGAGAATATTGGGGCAAGGTGTAGAGATAGTAACTATTGAATCTAAACCTGTACAAACCAAGGAGAATCGATGTGATTGTCGATTGTTCGTAATCGCTCACGCATTCTGCATTGCTGCTGGAAGGGATCCGTGTTTATACAAGTTTGAACAGTTCTGAGATTCGCTCGCTCAAGTGGATTTGCCACAAAAATGGACAAGCCCTCACTTCCAAGGTATATACGCTGTGGGCTGTATCGCAGACGCTCCTGCCAGAGCAACACTGTTGAACCGAAAGCAGTTCAACGGGTACCATGGATGCCTATGGTGCAATCTCAAGCGAACTCTGGTTGAAGGCCTGTACCAACATTTAGAGCAATTGTTTCTTGTTCTACAGAACTTAACTTAGGCTCTTATTTCCAGACGTCACTTGGTCTAAACCTGTTGCATAGTGCAGCCCCAGTAAAAAGCTCTTGTAAGAAATATATAAGGCGAGGATATAGCAGGCGTATTTCAGGTATGGGTAGTTGAGAAAGCATGAGTCTATATTATATGAGCGAATGACACATACTTTAGCGAATAGAAATCATTTGAGTGAATGAACATTTTCGTGAATGACGCTTTAGCGAATAGGCTGTTTGTAGGCGGCGACACGCTGTAGAGATTTTTCGTCCCACGTGTATCACTGGGAACCGTGTTAGGCCATTCGGACCACCTGTTCATGCCGCTTTGCGGCGCAAGACAAGGCGGCTCGTTACAAAAGGAAGATAATCAAAGCCGTCGATGACCCATTCGCTAATATGAAAGCCACCATTCGCTAAAGTGTCATTCGATTAAAAGTCGTAGTTTAGTTTTCATTCGCTAAGACGCCGTTCGATCATGTGAATGGCTCCCGAGTACGTACCAGCGTTTCTGCTTTATCAGGGTGTAGTGAGAAAAATGGTTGTGATAAAATCCTATCTGTAAGTTTGCAAAACTACTATCAGTAGCTAAAAAACCTAAAATATTATAGGTGCAGTTTTAGTTATATAAACTATGACCAGGTTCCAAATATTCCAAAGTAAATACCTTAAACTTGTAGCCTGAGGCACTGTCGATTTAAGTTTAAGTATTCATCCGTACATACTTGAAGCTTCCCGACATTCCTAAGAGCACCACTTTGGGCGCTCCGCAGCTATTCACTTTAATTGCTGCCGTGCAAGATGTGCTAGAGTCAGACTTTGGTCGGGTGCCTGCTCGGTTCGTAGTCAACAGCCGAGAGTATGCAAGGGCTAAGAAGACTTGTATGCGGTTTGTGAAAATGCAGGATGGAGCCTACTGCGAGATCCGCAGTATTTACAAGTGTGTAGCAAGTGGGGACACTTTGTTTGTTTGTAAGAGTCTCATTCTTGAAGACATCGGGATTGGAAGTGCTCGATACATCCACAACTGCGTTTTATCCCCTGATGAAGAGAATATGACTGTGTTTTCATCAACTGAGCTGGAAGGTCATTGTGTCTTCATAGAGCATGAGCATGGGCCATATTTATGTGACAAGCCGAATTTCTATGAGAAAGAATAACACGTGGAAGAAAACAACTTGCCCAAGCGATGGGTACACAGAGAAGGACAACAGACCGTCTCAAACGCAGCTGCAAGTTTATTTTTTTCAAGTATATTTTATACAATGCAAACCCCTTTAAGATTGCCGGCAGTCCCAACAGTCAACACCCCAGCAATGTCGGAGGGGCCTGTGTTATATGAAAGAGACCAGGGGTGTGTGAATAGTGATTTTTGAAACCGAATTGAATAGTGGTTGCACCAAATCAAATAATTTTTAATAGTCTTCCAATAGTTTGTAGACAGTTTATGGAGCAGTGCACACTGTCCAACAGAATAGAACTCACTAAAGTTTTTTAGAATTCCTCATAACACGAAGGTAGGTGAAGAGGACTATGCCCCGTTTCATCTTCGGTCCCAGCGCATCGGACGTTACGAGCCATCGCAGCGAATCCAGCGCTGTGAAAGTGTCACGTAAATTTGAGCTCCACGTGTCGCTCTGGCATGTGGAGCTCGTTTTTCTACTATTCGAAAAATAGTAGAAACTTTGGGACACCAATATGTTATTTGGATAATGAATAGAATAGGGCAATATTCGATTCGCTATTCGAAACTTTCCAATATTCGCACACCCTTAAAAAGACTGTTCTGAACATAAACTTGCAGGTGTGCTTTAGACGGCATTCTGTTGTCCCTGTGTATGTGCCCCTCATCTACTGCTTTTTTGTTCAATGTGACCACTCTTTGCCTGTACTGTCTGGTATTTTATGATGAACCGAGAGAAAGCACGAGGGTGCTCGTCTAACACTTTGCGAGGTCTAGAACACGAAAAGGCATAAGTGGGTGAAACAAATCACTTTGTCAACCAGCATTTCTTCTACACAACTTCAAGCTGATCTTGTAGAAGTCTGTTTTGGTGTGCCCATTTGTTAACACAGTTAAAGTCTCCTAACTGAAAATGTCATCCTAAGGTCGCTGCACGTGCACATCTGATGAAAATGAGTATTAAGTAGTTCACTTGTGTTCACGTCCTGTCAATGTCTTAGCTGCCAGCTACCTACTGTTCCTTGTGTCAAATTGTAAACTTCAATTATTTCATGATATTATTTTTCATACACTTCTTCAATGAGACTGTTTGATGTACACTTATTTTGCACATTATTTTTTAATTTATTTTTTAAATGGTCTGGATAATGATCTAACACTGTGTAGGAGAATGATAGATTGATTGATTGAGCTTTATGGCGCGAGAGCAACTAGGCCAACTAGCATGAAAGAGGTTAAGGAGAAGACAGAGCTATAGTAGCTGGTGATGACATAAAAGTATGAACATGAATCGTGTAAAAGCTCTGGACATGAAATTCATGTAAGTATAAAAGTTATAATCAATAAGAAATTATCTGAAAATAAAAAACATGGTGAAAAAGGAGGGGTTATAACAGGTGTAGGTAGTCTTATTTTAAGAAATTCCAAAACTTTACTGAAGGGTACAAGAGGTTCATCTCCTAGCAAAAATGTGGGATGAAATGGAAGATGGCATCCAAAAATAGTAGCAAAACATGCTCGTCGTTTTTGATTGAAGTACCTACAGTGCCACAGATTATGTAGGACAGTCAATGTTTTGCCACAATGCTCACGGCGCGGGGTATCGTCATTACAAAGCAAATATAAATGCGTTAAACGTGTAAGTCCAATACGCAAGCGGCACATCAAGACCTCGTGGAATCGGTTCGTCTGATGGGAACTCTCCCATAATTCTAAGCAAAGGTTGATATTATGTTGTTTATTGTCTGTTTCTTGATTCCATTCTAACTACCAAAGTTCATAAATTGATTTTTTACCTCGGCCCCCGCTTCATTTCCGGAAAAAAATCAGTATTTGGCACTTAATTAATTCCCTTGCCAGCAAGTTGCTAGGTTATTTGATTGGCACTGCTCTGACCAAACTAATTGTAATCATTTATTGCATCACTTTCACTTACAGGCAGCAAAAAAGAAGAAAACTGATCAGGCTGCTGCCAAGAAAGATAGCTACGAGGCTATCCTGCAGAATCAGCTGAGCCAGGCTCACCAGAAGAATTCTCGTATCAGCACATTAACCGTGAGTATTGCGAATTGTGTGACAATTCAAAATCTTTGTTACCCTGTATACGTCTCATATCTAGGGTTCGGAGTTTTCGGTTTAAACCGATAAAAACGGATAAAAGTACGCCGAATCCATTTTCAGAAATTCATTTTTAACCGAAAAAGGTCAGTTTTTAGGTTCGGCGTTTTCGGTTTGAACCAATAAAAACCGATAAAAGTACGCCGAATCCATTTTCTAAAATTTGATTTTAACCGAAAAAGCTCAGTTTTTTAGGGCCGCTTCGAGGTGGGCGGGGGGGAGGGGAGAGAGGGCTTAGCAAGGTTCGACCAAAGTATTTGGTTCGACATTGTGTGAACTCTTCGTGATTGCCCTCTTCGAAGGTTCAACATGTAACAAAAGAGGTCTTGGGTTGGCCTTCGCGGGACATCTGTGTTCTTTGCGTAATCGGGCTTAGCGTGTCAAATCCATAAAAAAAAAAAAAAATGTTTGGGTGTGGGTTTGTATGAGGTTTCTGGTTTCATGCACTTCAGAGGACATCCGGGAAAGCCGTTAATACTTTTCTTAACACCCTCCCTCAAACGTCCCTCTGGTTGAGAACATAAATACCATCAATTTTTTTGGCATTTCGCTGGTTCCTGTACAGTCATCACCAGAGACGGTGACGGTCACGCCATCAGAATGGGAAGGAAAAAGAAGCGCGCTGAAGATTATGCGCGCGAATTCCGCGATTTTGAGGTGTGTCCTGACGGAAGTTGTAGTGATCACAGGCATCAAGGCTATAAGAATCCTCCGATCCGGTGTCCGATAATGTTTTTTTCATATTCACCGAAAAAAAAAAAAAAAACGGTAAACTTTGGTGGGCATAAATATACACCAAAAAAACCGAAAACTGAATTTTAAAATAAACACCGAAAAAAGTATGCCGAATTTTGAAAAATTAAAAACCGAAAACGCGGAACCCTACTCATATCCTAGCAGGATGGCATTAATCAGCTTTTTTTGTATTTTTCAAAATAATGTACAGCAGAAAAAACAGCGGGCTTCCATTAGCACATCGGACTCCAATGACTCGCTGGTTTCCAGCAGCGAGGTGCAGGAAGCCAGAAGAAAGACAACATACTGGAAGGCCAGGTGTAAGGAGCTGCGGGAAGACAATATCTTCCGCCAAGAACAAGTGCGTGCCCAGCAGGCACTCCTGGCTTTTTAGAAGTAAGACTGAGTTAGGTTTTGCTTGTCTGTTTTGCTTTTGAACCTATTACATAGTAGGGTTTACTGTGCAAGTTGTTAATTATAATATGTAATGTCTGCCTTTATCCTAAGCACTAAAAATGTGATCAATTGTACTTTATAAATAAATTTTCATCAGGTATGAATTAGCTTTTTGATGGTATGAGTGTCGCAGAGCTAGCAAATTTGCACCTAGGTGATTTGATCTGTCAGATTTGGTTTCATCCTCAGAGTCTAACCCAAGACTAACTTACTTGGTATATGTAAATATTTACCTAGCTGTACACCGGAATGTATGAGTTGGCATACATTATTTGTAATTAATCCATGGTTAGAGTGCTTGGGAGGCTTTTAGCTAATGTTGCAATGGTTTAGTATGTAATAAGATTCTAAGGAGGGGCAACAATCGCATGACTACTTCGCATTCTTGAAGCAGCTTCTTTTATAATACAGCACAAGAGGCTGACGTGCTTGCCGAGCCTTGTCAAGCTGCACAGGGGTTCAAACCCAGAGCAGAGGATAAGTTGGCCGGACATATGACCCTTTGATATGACACTTGATTCTTAATATATTGTATATATTTACAGCAAAACCGAGGCTGCCGGTTCAAAAAAATATGAAAAAGAGGTCCTCTGTAGAAGGTTAGTTGGATTTTATGTACTGCATATACTTACAGCAGCCAAGGCAGCCATAGCCAAGCTGCTTGCACGAGTGCTTCCATCACCGGTGAGTTGACATTTACGCAGCTTTTTGCATCTGAAACTGACTGCTCTGAGTGCACTGCATACATTTACAGCTAAACAAACCGAGGCTGCGAGTGCTTCTCATGCCAGTACTGGTATGCATGCATGTATGCAGCATTTCTAAGTGAGACACACTGACCTGCATTAACTATTTGCAGCACATGGAGGGCTAGCTGCACAAGCACCTCAAGCTGTGGGTCCTGTTACAGGTAAGTTGACTCTTGCCACTCCAAAAAAAATTACCTCCCTATGAAACTTTAGTGATCTTGTTTGATTTTACTTCTTCCTGCTTGCATGCATGACTTGAAAAAACAGAATTGTGAATTGTGTTGAGGGTAATTTACCTAAATGTTTGACTGATTTATAATTTCTGCATTGACTGGCACATGCCCTGCTGAGTTTACGTACATGGCTGATGGTCGTGCAAGTGTGTTTCTTGTCGTCTTTTAAGGTGTAGTATGTGGAAAAGTTAGTGCCACAAAAAGAAACCGGAAAGTCTCTGGCTCATTAGCTATAAAATTTATGTGCAAGGTATCTAGATCAGGAAACTTATTCTCTGCATGAGCTACACCACACCTGAGAAGATAAGCTGTCTGCTTATCTGTTTGTTTTCTGAAGCTATTTGGCAGTGTGTGAAAGCACGACTTTCGCAGCGCCGTACCCAGACACAAAAGAGTAATACCTCTCTTGATTACCTTTGAATGGGGCAACCTGTAGTCTAACATGCATTTCTTTGAGCGAGTCTATTCAAAAGCAATCAATAGGGTATTGCTCTTTCGTGTCTGGGTGCAGCACTGCAAAAGTTCTTTTTTCACACACTGGCAGATAACTTCGGGAAACAGATTGATAGACTGAGAACAGCAGGGTATCGGCCATCTGCCTTAGATGGGGCAGACACCCTGTTGAAGAGGAAAGGGACATCCAGGATACCGACCGCAGTACAGAAAAAAGGAGACCGTCGCAGGGTGTCTCAGATTTAAAAAAAAAAATGTTGAAAGCCGGTTTGAAGTTTCAGTGGTCTTTTCAGCACCCCCCCGAAAACAACTCAAATATGTGCTAGAGTCAATGCGAAGTCCAAGGGACTATCTGGGAACAAGTGCACTAAGAAGTATGTCAGACTGTTTGTTCAGTGTTTTTTGGAAGTTGTGTACAGCATTCCACTCTTTTGTGGCAGCAACTACATTGGCCAAACAGGGCAGTGCCTGAACGACAGACTCCGAGGACACTCTTGGTTTCCTAGAGCCACAGTGGAGGATATGTTCTAATTCACTGTATGGAGTGCGAAGCAGGCACAAGGACAAGACAACTTGTGAAGTGATCCGAGGCCTATCACATCAACAGCAATGGAGGTGACCGTGTGATCCATGCATCATGGCATTGTCAGATGAAGAGTCGGAACTTCTAAAGGGGATAATGAAGGTTCCATGCATGCCAGTGTGAACTTGAAGATCAGTTAGCATGAGACTGGCAGACACACTCGTGACAGTTTAAGTATATTTTGCCTTCATTCCCTCCTAGTAAATCATTTACTTGTGAGTCAGCACCTTTCCTGTCGTGTATGTTACTCATTGTCCTCATCTAGTAACACTGTTTTACATAATTATATTCAATCTGCTTACAGCTTCACCTTGAGAAGGGGAGAATACTTACGCCAACCCAGGCAAAACGAGTGATGGCTCACACCAAGCCGTCTCTCATCTTGAAGGAGACCGCCCAGTCCATTTAGACTACACCTGGGCTGGCAATACGAAGCATGTCAGGCCAGCTGCCACCCAACAAGAGGGGCTTGGGAGAGCAACCCAAGCCAGCATTTACCCCAGAAAAGGCCAATGTTGCTGAAGGTGGGTACGTAATCTGAACAACATAAAACAAAAAAAAAATATTTGGTCAATTCATTTGCAGCTACATTGCACCATTGAGCAGCGGTAAAGAAGGTGGACGTCACTGCAGCGGTCTCCAACCTTGCAAACATCCTGACCGAGAAAATACAAGATTCCGTTAAATCAGTGAGGCGCAAGGAGGCATATCAAAAGATTGAATGAGCGTCTTGCTGCAGCTCTCATCTGCTGGAATAAATTGTAAACAAAATGCAATTGCATCGCATTTCATTATTTTAACTAGTTCGCAGAGGATTTTCTAGTGTCAAGCAACCAGTGACAACGGACCAGCTGCTACTAAGATTTAACTGGTCCTAGTTGCAGCTGAGGTCTAACTGGTCCCAGTTCGATCCCAGTTGCAGCTGGTCCCAGTTAGATCCCAGCTGATCCAGCTGGGCATTGTTCCTTAAACCAGTTGAACTGGGACCAGTTAGATACCAGCTGAACTGGACCAGCTGGTCCAACTGGGAATTGTTACTTAAACCAGTTGAACTGGGACCAGTTGGATACCAGTTGGGAAATTTTCACCTGGGACGCAGTACCTGCATTGACCAAGAAGCATTATTGAAGCAGTACCTCATATTAAAACAAATAATTCGAACCAGACATCTATGATTCAATATATACACACTGAACATAGTCCACCATGGTTATAAAATTGTGACCCAGATAAATCGGTCATATAATATATCCATAATGAGATAGGGAAGCACACTGCAATGTTAAAAAATTGGCGACCAGATTACCTCTTTGATGAACAGCCCCTCGACCAGTTGCGTTATGACAAATAGGCCTATTTGACAAGTTGTCCTTCGACGAGTTTGCCTAGACCCCCTCTTATGTATAGTTTCATATTCTTTATTGCACATATAACTTTGCATAGAGCATGCCAAAGTTACTCTTAAATATTCCAACCTGTAAATAGTGCTACTTTCCAGATCGGTTACAACGGCAGAATGTGCAGACCTCCGCTGATCCTCGTCGCACGTTCGTGCAAGTACCGTCTTAGCTGCAGTGATCTAGTAACTGATATATCTGCGTTGTGACTACAGTCTGCAAAAACATGCTTGGTAAATACTGTGTAGAAGCCTTGTACTCATGTGCAAAGTGGAACGTGTAGTTGAGCAGTGGGAAAAACCATAGAAGGGGCAAAGCATGTATTCTGTCATAGCGCTGCACTTGTTAAAATATGACTGGGCAGACTTTTGACTGAAGATGGTCATTCCAACTGCACACACATTGTACTAAGATGTGGCAATATGGATGCGCTCATTCATTGTTTAATATAATAAATATGCTGGTGTTCATTCAATTTTTCCAGATTTGTTTACTTTGCAACTGTAAAATGTAACAAGTTCTATATTTCTCTAGGGAGCTGCAGAAGGGGTCCACAATGGGATCCGAACGGATCTCGTGGCCAAATTTCTATGAAATTCATATATTCCTGGAGCTCTTCTGCCTGTGAATGATGCCAGCCTGGAGGAAGAAGTGCGTGGACTCCTTTGACGCAGCAGAGGTATGGTATTAATTCAAAGCTGCAATTCTTTTTACACACTTTAATAAACTCGCTTAAGCACGAATTACCACTAAAGTCACGGGATCTGGGAAAGTAGCGCCATTGCCTTCCTGCCTACTAGCTAGACACAAACAAATACCAACATACAGACAACAAAACTTCTCAAGGTGATGGGCTGATCGGTCCCGGTTTCCATGGCGACCGCCATTTCAGGTCTTTCAAATCTTCAAAGCTTTGAAAGAGTTGCTCCAACCAGTCGCACCAAGATTGCTATGGAGCTTCATCGTACTGAACAGTGTGCCGGAACGGAACAAAAACCAAAACCGAAAAAAAAAACAATATTTTTGGGTGGAACGAAAAGGTAATTGAAACATTATTTATTATTCTATTCTGGTGTGAAACCGAAAAAGTTTCTTAGCGGTTTTCGGTTCAACGGGAAAGTTCAGATATTTCAGTATTCGTTTCACGCAGCGAAGTAAGACACTGCTATTAGTCTGCTGCCATATTCGAAGAGAAGACAAGCAAGCACTCGCCCCAGTATCTAAGCTCTGGGCGAACAAGCTCAGCAAGAATAAAGACAAAAAGGAGCCATTGATCCCCGCCAATGAGAGCGCGGTGGCGCGATTTCAACCTCTCTCTCCTTGTACGACGTGCCTCCTCCACGCTCTCCCAATGCTCTCCTTAGCTCTTGCGCCGTTTCCCTCCACGCTTTCTTTGCCATGATCTGTTATCTGTCTGTGTCGTCCAAATGCGGGGAGTTAGCATCCGACCCGGCGCTGTAGAAGTTCATCTTTTGTTTTCTACGGTTACGGCAGTCTGAGACTGCTGTAGAAGTGTACTTGTTCATCCCTATGGGGCGCGAGAACACAAATCGTGCTCAAAGATTTTTCAGCTATGACAGAGTCTCAAACAAATCGACGTGCCAGATTGAGGACTGCCCGCACGTTGTTTGTAGAGACCACGGCGGAAACCTGAAGCGACATTTGCAGGGGCGCCATAAACAAGTAAACGACAAGTGGCTTGCTGAGAAAGCTGCGTCCACAAAGCGTGTTGTACCGGGCTGGGATGAAGACTTTCCTGCCGCAAACCTCAGGCAACCAGGCTAAAACCAAGGACGGCAAGGACTGCTTTGTCCTGAAATTCCCCAAGGCGAGGAAAGGCGAGTGGGTCAACCGAAAAAGTGAGCTTGCGTCGTACGGTAAATACAAACTTTTTTATTGACACAATTCTACTCTCCGACAAGCGAGACTTTGTTGGAGAAGACTGCAGGCAGTCTGCAAGCCAGGCAGACCATCTCGCCCACATGCTCAGAGTGCGGAAAGCGGTACCTCGGCCGGGATTTGATGACTCAAGGAAGTTACTTTGTGGGCCTGTCCTTGGAGGCCCAATTAGCGTCTACCCTCTCCGATGAATGTGTACGAGAAAAGCTAGTTGAGTCACTGCGCAATGTAAATGTACCTCGAGACGCAGGGATATGCGACATAACGGATGGTGAACTTTATCGTGAGCAACGTGCCAAGCTCAATTGTGGTCCGCACGACCTGACAGTCTCGATCAACGCCAACGGGGGCCCGGTTTTTATGTATGCTAACTATTCTATCTGGCCGGTACAACTTACAATCAACGAGCTGCCACCTTGCTTGCATTGGCGGTCCATCATCCTGCCACTGTTGTGGTATGGTGTAAAGCATCCAAACATGACGTTGCTGCTGCAGGCATTCCCACAGCAGATGGAGACTGGCCAAAGAAGGGATCACTTGGAATGCCGGAGGCGTAACGGTAACCTCCAAGGCAAATTTTGTGTTATTTTGATCGCTATGCTATTTAACATATTAGACATACCCGGTCAGCTTACAGAGGTATTGAAAATTATCCAGCTAATATATCACACGGATCCTTTGGTTTTTATCAGGAGTATCGGGGTAAAATGTTTCTTCAATGTTTCGGGAAGCCTTGCCAGGATGAGGATTGTGTGTTCTCTTTTCAAACCGGAACTTCACTATACAAATCCAGAAGCCCCGCATTTCACTGGACAGGCTCTATAAGTGTGTCAGGTTTTTGTTTAAGCATGCATATTTAATGACATTAATTACTAGTTATTGTGTTCATAAATGAATATCTGTAGACACACACTTTTTTATAGGTATATTGCACCAGCTGTGTCACAGACACTCCTGCAAAGGCTGCAATGCAGAACGTCCTGCAGTTCAAAGGGTACTACTACGGCTGCTCAAGGTGCCTTCACCCCGGAGTTTTCATTAATGGTAAAGTAATACAATTCTAAAGTGATACTTTCGAGGTACTAATAGTCTTATTAACTCATTCTTGCAGGGTGCATCAAGTAACCCGTTCAGTGCAGGCGTGATGGAAGACCGGACAGAGCTGGGAATTGTGGCAGACATGATGGCAACAGCAGCAACACAGCACACGGTTCGTGGTGTGAAAGGTCCCTCGCCACTTCTCAACCTGCCAGCATTCAACATTGCGTGGAGTTTTAACCCCGATTATATACACTGTGCATTGCCTGGCGTTGCGCACCAGTTTGCTGGGCTGTGGTTCTCGTGCGTCGGTGAGGAATACTACATCGGAGATCCAACGCATCAGTTGATCGTGAGCAAACGGTTATGTGACCTAAAGCCTCTGCAATGCTTTAACTGACCGCCACGAGCCCTCAAGCTAAGAAAATACTGGAAGGCAGCTGAGCGGCAGTGCTGGGTATTTTATTAGTCTGCCGTGCTTGAAGGACGTGCTTCCAGAGCTGCACCACCAGCACTTTGAACCCTCTGTTTCGGCACTGTATCTGTTGTGCAAGACACATGTGACAGTGGAGGATGTGGATGCCAGCACATCAAAGTTGACACAGTTTGTCGTCATGACAGAATGTTTGTACGGCAAAGCCCGCATGAGTTTGAACGTGAACACGCTTCTGTACCACCCCAAAGCAGTTATTGTTCATGGCCACCTGTGGTCAATGTCATGCTTTTTATATGAATCTAAGCATGGGCCATCTCCTGAAGCTGGTGTCGTCTTCAAATGGAAAGGCATTCCAGATCTTGTCCCGTGCCTTACTTCGCAACAGCTTTTTTGAGCTAAGGAGTAAGGCCTCGGACAAGGTTCAGGAGTACCTCTCCATAAAGAAACAAGAAAAGCAAAGCAATCTGCTGCTTCTCGGAAAGCCAAGGCAGGTGCCTGAGCGTGTCTATGAACTTGTAAGGGAGCTGGTCTTGCAGAGAGTTGAGTATGACAGGGTGCACATTGCTGGCCATACTGCGCACAGTACTCAGTACCGGCTTCCGTCGAAACCTGACTCAACAGCACTCAAGCTGGGAAGCAACTATGTAAGCGCAGAGCAGATTCCGTCTGCAATTGATGTCAATAGTAGCCACGTGTACGTCTTGTCATATGTGTATGATGTGATCAACTTCGGAGAGGTGAGTCACCTCAAACTCGCCCACAAGCAAGGCACAAAGACCTTGCACAAACTTTGTGAGCCTGCCCACCCATGTATGTACTTAGACATGGAAGGTAACATTATTTTCTATAAACTCTGCAACAGGTATGAGTTGTCGTAGTCCTGCTTACATTTAAGGCGGCAGTCCCACGGCCACCATCTATATTCTTGGTGTTTAACGTTTTATTTTTTATGTTTGGTCTGTGTGGAATGTAATGTGAGCTTGTAGGATGTAGTGCGAGGCCTGGCGAGACCAGAGCCTTTTATACTGGGAGAGTTCGGCGGGTGGGAGTGGCTTACAGCCCGCTAGGTCTAGCGGACTCCGCGGGCGCCGCTTCCGCCATGATGTGCCTCCCGGCGAGTGGGTCCCCATTGACATGCGATGTATACGCGTGTAGGCTTTGCCGTTCGTGCTTTTGTTGGCGTAAGGAAAAAGTCTAAAAACAAGCATTTTGTGACGTTAATCATACATTAATTATAACTTACCTCGCACAATCGAGCACTCGAAGTCGGCTTCCAGTCAGCCCTTTTTGGTTTGGTCTCCCAGATCTTGTGCCTTGCGCGGTTTTCTTTTCCTTGCGGGAACCGGTACATCCTGAACCCCTTTTTCGCGTTGTTCGAGCACCCAACGGCACTGCAGCCCCCCATTTCGTTTTCTTCTAACGTCTGGCAGAGCGCAGAACGATCATTTTCATCGTCGTCTCTCGCTCCACGCTAGACGGCAAGGCACATCATGGCGGACAACGAAACTCGGAGTGCGATGCGCACAGCTGCCAGACTGTTTGATCAGTGCTGCCAGACTGGCGGCTGGATCAAAGAACCGCCGAACTCTCCCAGTATAAAAAAAGGCTCTGGGCGAGACAATAAAACCACTTTTTTTTTCGATATCGCCCTTTCTACAATTTCGTATAAATTATCAAACCAAAATTCACTCTTGAACGCAATGTCGATAGTCCGCGAATTGTGGCGAGATTGCGTTCTAGCTTTGAAAACACATCAATCCAACTTTGTCGGTGTCTTTCGAGGAATATCTTTACGCGAACGGGCCGCTTCAACAAGTTCTCCGTTCAACGAATTAGCCTAGTACGAATTGCCCTATTCGACGAATTATCCGTCGACGAATGGGCTTTTGACAAATTGTCTTAGACCCACCCAGAAGCTGCTCAGCTGCTGCCCGGGGCTGGCAGAAGGAGTCCGCACCTACCAGGAGGCCAAGGCCACCTACGTTCCCTGCTCACGAGGGAAGTTTCTGTGCAGCGTTTTCCAGAGGCCAAGCAAGGAAGCTGCAGTCCCGGCCCACAGGTCGAGGTTTTCGAGTTAGCAGTATTGGAACCCTGTATATGTTGGCGACGGAAACTGTTCCCTGATCCTTCCGACCACACAGCCTGGGAGCCTGCCATGTCGGCGACGGCCCAGAATGCCCCAAATGCATCATACAAACTCCTTGTAGTCCGTGAACCTGTATTTTCTGAAAACGGACACTGAGGTCTTTCACTGTCATCGAGAGGCTTCTCGGCATTGACTTCACTCCAGTCACACCATTGTGCTGCACTGTGGTAGCACAGCTCCTGCCGCAAGAGTGAGGGAGTATGTGTGCAAGTAAAGTATGTTCAGGCTTATACTTTATGAACCTTTTTCTTTTACATGCAATTCTTGCCCTTGTATTCCAGAAATGGGGTGTGTGTGTAAGCCAGCTGCATGGTGACGGTGTAAGAAGGTGAATATTTAATGCACACTGGAAATCGCTGCTTGTACACCCGCTTCATGGGGACGGCGTAAGATGTGAAATAATTATGCGCCTCCTAATTTGGTGTTTCTTTACATCCACTTGACGGTGACGATGTAAGGAGAATATTTAGGCACCTTGAAAATGGGTGTTTGTACACCCACTTAATAGTGACGGCGTAAGAAGGGGAATGTTTATGCACCTTTGAAATCGGTGTGCCTGTACTCGCATCAATTCCAGGGTGTAGAAATGTGTACTCGCTCACATTTCTACACCCTGGAATAGAGTAGGCATGTACACCATCCATATACTAGAAAGGGTGTACGGAAGGGAATGTTTGTGCACCCTAGAATAAGGTGTAACTTAATTCCCGACGGACGTTGACACTGTAAGATATGAAATACTTATACACCTTTCTTTAAATAAAAGTGCCGAAAGAACCATGAACCAACTGGCCCAACTTTCCACTTTGCTACTTATACACCATGCTGTACACCCCCTGAGTTATCAGGGTGCAAATGTGCACCACTAAATGGGGTGCATTCTGAGCACCTCCTTTACGGATGTAGTAGTTTGGAGTGTTTTATATGGGACAAGTCACACCGCAGGACGTGTACCTACTGCCCCCTTTCATTTGAGAGTGTGGTGGCTCTCTGGCAAGCAGTGAATCTGAGACTGAACAGGTGCTGCGTTTGACATCTCATTTCAGCTCTCCGAGCTCAACGAGGACCACAGCTTCTGCGCCAAGAACGCACTTAGGTGGCCCAATATGAAGGCGTCCAGGGAAGAGTTACTCTGGATGATCTACACTAAGGTGTCCAAATTTAGCGTGCCTCAAATTTAGAGGCTCGTTAGGTCACGCTTGACAGCACGCCTAGGAGTTGACACAGTAATTTCCATTTTTCTTTTCCGTTTTCTATTTTCCATTTCCAAAAAAATGACGCCAGAACTCTTGGGGAGCGTTATTACAAAAACTCGAAGTGTAGCATTAAAATGTCTTTTCTTTGTAACCAAAATCTTGTTTTCGAGACAAATATTTAGTTCTGAAAGATGCCAATGATACGATTCTGCCCAATTGATTTTCTACTTTTTCCTCACTCCAGCAATTCTACACTTAAGGCACAAAATATTTCTAATTATCCATGGATTATAAACATTTGCTTTTTTATCCTGTGAGGCACAAAGTTGGATACATACTTGTATACTATATCCTTAAAACTATACTACAAAGCCTCGAGGTTCAAACCACAGCCAACAGACAATTCCTGAAACACTTCAAAAGCCAAACCTAAAAACAAAAACGAGAATGTAAACATCCTTAGCACTGTTAAAATTGGATATGAATGTAACAACAGGTCGAGAAGTTAGATTTTTCTCCAAATTGACCAGAATGGAAGCTTGGGCATGTTGGTAAGGTAAAATTATTTAAAACGTACAGCAAAACAGGCAGGACGAAAGAAAGGAGACAAACAATCGCTGATCAGCGATAGTTTGTCTCCTCTGATAAGCGATTGTTTGTCTCCACAAGCACCATTTTATGGTCAGATATACCATCACATATTTCAAGATCATACTCACATGCAGATAAACTATCACTCAGAAAAACCAGATCTAATAAAGATTTGCCTCTAACGACAGCTTACTATTTGAACTAAATAGTTGAAAAAACACAAGTCAACTGAAGCTTCTCCGTGCGCATGATCCAGGTTACTCACAGCGAGTGTATTCCAATCAATACATGGTAGATTAAAACCACCTAAGTGAATAAAGTTATTTGTACATTTAACATGCTGAATAAAAAAGATATTAAATTCACAGATCATGTTAAGAGGGGTGCTAGGAGGTCTATATAGTGCACAAACCATCAAGGAGACTTTTTCATACGTGATCTTACATAACAGAACTTCATGGTCGATCGGCACACAGATAGGCATAAGCTGTGCGAGGTTGTCGAAATGCGCGGCAGCGGTCGAAAGGGCGCACAATTTTAAAGAGCTTTGTGGGTCCTGAAGCTGCCGCTCGAAGGCGGCTATTTGTTTGTATACACGGCGGCCTTGGCTCAGAAGGGTGGATGGTGGGGGTTTTCTTCGGCGGTGTCGGGCCCCGATAATGCGCGCCCGTGGCAGTGCAGCCGGACAGACCCTCCACGTGTGCCGGAGAGACAGCATCTGGGATCGACTCGTCGGGGTCCCTTTCTTCTTTCTCTTCCCCGACGATGTCCTCCTTTCCGGTCCTCCTCGCACCACGTCTCTCCATCCTGGCGGCTCTCTTTGCTTCTCAAGGGGAGCCAGGCCGGGGGGAGATATGTGATTCCTGATACTGCTTTCGGCTTCCGACTCGTGTCGGCTTTCGTCGTCTTCTCTTCTGAGAACCGCCTTGGCAGGTGGCTATGCCGACGCCGCCACACGTGGAATCGGGTGCCCGTTGGGGCACTTTTCTTGCGATCCTCCCTATGTTCGGACACCAGTGACCACCCAAGGATCCTTGTTTCGGCCCCAGGGGGGTGCGTGACCTCTCATCTGTATGTTATAGGGCGTCGCCGACTGCACCCAATAGGAGAGGTATTGGACTGTGATTGGGTGAAACAAGTGGCGGCCACGAGTTTTTGAACCCGAGGAGGACTGGGGAAAAGGCAGTTTTTGTACGGGCTCCAGAGAGTGACCAGATAGACGCTCCTGGAGCGGGTCTCGCCGAGAGGACTCCTGCCGTGTCCGGCAAGGATGACCGTTCTGTAAAATTTTGCTCTTGTAATTTTTGTATTCGCTCTCAATTAGTAAACGTGTTTGTTCTTGTTGACATCAAATCTCCGTGATGCGTTATTCGACATCCTCGACAAGAGGCGAGACTTCAAAATTGACATCAAGCAGCTAGCATCAGCATCAAACATCATCATCAGAGAAGAAAAGAACCTCACTAACTGTAATGTTGTTTTATAAATTATAGCTTGTGGGGATCGTTGGTCGCACTTCCCCGATGGCCAGGTATAACGGCCGTGGTTCGGAAAGCTCGGCCTGGTTGCCAGCAGCTCCAAACCTGTTCGTGAAGCGTAGAAGAGCCGCCTGGCTTGGGGGTTCTCTTCACTCTCTCCCGGGGGGACCTTTTTCCGTCCCCCCCTCATCCAGAAACCTAGTTGTTTTGAATGAGGACGATGCCCGCAGGGGGGGGGGGGGTTGACGCGCATTCCCGACTTCGGGAACGCAGGGATTCCTCCCGCGGATGCGATAGAGATCGGACGTGTCACAAAGGTCCTCCTTTGCTCGCTCTGGACTGTGCTCTTGGGACGGTGTCGACAGGGTGAGCCTTTTATCCGACCTTGTCGGCGCCAGGGGTTTGGGACAGTGTGTCTTTTGGTGTTCAAATAAACACTGTTGGACCCAGTCCTATTGTGGTACATGCTCCTCCTTTTTAGAGAAATGATCAGTTGTGCAGCTGACGTTCGGACCCACCAGTAGCGGTGTTCTCGGAGAGAAAGCTGCGGGGTGTGGAGAGTAGGCTTGGCATATCCAGATTAAAGACCGCCGCTGAACCCTTCGGTTACCGCCACCCGTGACCATCCCACATATTCTGGCGCCAAACATGGGGCCACCAAGAGATTTATGTGGCTCTTGTCGGTTGCTGACCCTGTTTGGAGACAGCAACTTTCCCCCCAGTGGACTTGTGTCAGTCCACAGGCTCGTTGTTTCTCTTTCTGAAATGGCTTGAAGCCTCGCCGACCAGGACCTTGCTCGCCCGCTCCGTGACACCAGATACTCGCAGAGGGGAGCGGCCAGGGATGGCGGGCCACTTTGTGGCTCTGGAGACCACCCGTCCTATTGGAAGGGTTTGCAAGAAGCCAGCATGTCGCCGACTGTGAAGCAGCTGCACCATCGCCATCATCATCTTCGCCGTCGAACACTCGGGCCGAGGGTCAGCGTCGCCGAGATCATCGTGGCGGTCCGAGAGTGGAGCGGTCGCCGCCATCGTAGGTGTCGCGGGCTGGAGGTGTACGTGGGCGCCGTTGCCGGGATAGTTGTGGCGGCCCCGGACAAAATTGGATCCCGGGGGGGAGGGGGGGGAGGCGGACGCTGCTCGCCTACCACACCTACAGCAACTCCGGTTGAGGCTCTGTGGCCACCTGGACCTCCCAGGAGGGCACTGAGCCAACTTGATTCTACATGTCCAGAGAGCCCTGGAAGGACCAGAGAGGACCGAAACCAGGGCAGGCACTCGACTGCATCCCCTGGCCTTTCCGTGGCCGTACGGTGAGCGAAATGGACACCCTGGCCCACAATGTCTGCCTCCCGTCCCGGCCAGAGGATGTCTTTTGCCGTATCTGTGGCAGACTGTGGTTCCACGGCAATGGGCACGACCGGTCTCTGTTCTACCGGAGCGTGGCCAATGGCAAGAACGGCGACGTTGTCGGGCCCCGGCACGTAAGCGACCCTGCGGAACATCCAGACACCATCTGGTGCTTTGGCGCTCGGCTGGCCTAAGACCGTCTTTGCTGCTGCCATCCTGGCAGCAGCCGGACCACAGGGGTTGGGTGCTTCAGCCCTGGCGACTGTGCCACCAAGGCTGCCAACGCCGACCACCGAAGACCAGACCGGGCCCAGCTGACTCCAGGACCTGATCAAAGTGGACATTGACCTCGACCTGCTGTGACCTGGAGACCACTGGGAAGGGACGACGACTTCGAGCCCCTCTGGGCTCAAATAAACCTGCTGTTCCTTTTTTTTTTTATGAGAGCCAGTGGGTCTTCCTTTTACATCAGGTAGTCCCACCAAGCGTTAAGGAGGGGGGAATACCACCTCCTCTGGAAAGCCTGTTTTTCTTTAGAACGTTATACTGAGGAGGACATAGCTCAGAACTTCTAATATCCTGATGTAGCCACGTATCGGTGACAACCATGATGTCCGCCAGAACGTCGCCCCCGTGAACCACTGGTTTCAGTGATGAGTGGCGGGGCTATGTGTGCATGCCTGCGAGACAAGCCTATGGGGCTCAAGCTGACAGTAAACCACTCGCAGCACTTCACTGACCTGAAAGTCAACACGCAGCTCAATGAGCAATCATGGGAAAAATCAAAGCTCTACCTTCTCTGAAACGCAAGGATCTGCAGTGGGAAAAACGCGAGGATGCCAGCTGGAAAAGAAAGGACTGCTACGACACAGCAGATCCACCCAACTGGCTGTGGTGAAAGTCGAAGTTCCCCCATCCAGTGCAATGATTCTTTCCTACGAGTCCTCGACATCACCGCCAAGCACTACCCAATGTGTTAAAGGACTTTGGTGCATGGGAAGGGGTTTGTTTCTTTTGAATTGACTGGAACAATAAACATTTAAGATTTAACTAACAAAAAAATGTGTTGATTTCTAAAGTGATCGAACTCAGAACCTATTTTTACCCTCAGAAGCACAGGAGCAATAAGCTTGCGCTCTTCACATTGAGCCTATTTCTCAGGTTTTCAAGAGCACACTAGTGTTAGCACGCGCACATACTTGCCGCTTCTTTTTGATTGTATATGTACCTTGTGTTTCACCAATGTGCGTATTCTGGAAACTCATCTCTTTCCGTTGGCGAGTGTTGGCCTGCTACTTGAGGGTTTCCAGGTGAACGGGACCCCTCCCCGAAGCCTGACTGTCCCCTGGATCGTAAATTCTTGTGTTCGTTTGTGCTTTGGTGTGTGTGTTCCCCCGTTTTCGCAGAAACGTGTCCAAGATGGGGTTGGAATGTCAGCGCTTTCTGGCGAAGGACCCATCGGCGAGGAGGATCGGACAGCGCGGGCAGCACCCGGCACCTCGAAGTGAAGAGAGGACCAGAGGGGGGACAGGAGACAAAGGGAGTAGAGCGGGAGAAATTGGTGTGTGCGGGTGTGCCCGCACCGAGGCAGCCTCCGAGAGTGACAATGTACGTTCATTTCATCAAATTCTGTATTCCTCCTAAAGTTATTAATCAGCTTTGTTTAAATATTTCCATGAGACGTGAATTAACTCCCTCAACTTAAGGTGAAAAGCAATAACATAATCAGAAGTGGGATAACAACCTAAGTCCTGGACCGTAAAAAGGATCGGAGAACTTCGATCGCAACTTCTGGTAGCGATGAACACGAAGCGGAAGGAGCAACCACGCCGAGGCGGCCAACAGTGCGACGCACCTACGAAAGTGTGTGTGTGAGTGCGTGAATGATTGTCTCGACTGTCCGGAAGCTGAGACGAAGGTACTGTTCGACTTTTCATTGTTTGACCGAACTGACTAGGGAAAGTTCAGGTCAATAAGATACCGAGCGTGTTTGGTTTGGGTACGTTCCAGAGCGAAATCCAGTAATTTGTTCCCATGTGCGGCACCTTCAACTGCACAGAGCGTTTCCTTTATTTTTATTTTCGAGCGTAGTGCGCCACCTTCGAGTGCACTGAGCGTTTCCTTTGTTTTTATTCTTGAGCGCAGTGCGGCACCTTCGAGTGCACTGAGCGTTTCCTTTGTTGTTATTGCGAGCGTAGTGCGGCACCCTCGAGTGCACTGAGCGTTTCCCTTGTTCTTATTTTCGAGCGTCGTGTGGCACCTTCGAGTGCACCGAGCGTTTCCTTTGTTTTTATTTTCGAGCGTAATGCGGCACCTTCGAGTGCACCGAGCGTTTCCTTTGTCTTCATTTTTCGAGCGTAGTGCGGCACCTTCGAGTGCACAGAGCGTTTCCCTTGTCCTTATTTTCGAGCGTCGTGTAGCACCTTCGAGTGCACTGAGCGTTTCCTTTGTTTTTATTTTCCAGCGTAGTGCGGCACCTTCGAGTGCACCGAGCGTTTCCCTTGTTCTTATTTTTGGAGCGCCGTGTGGCACCTTTGAGTGCAGCGAGCGTTTCCTTTGCTTCAATTTTCGAGTGCAGTGCGGCACCTACAAGTGCACTGAGCGTCTTCCTGTTGTTTTCTTTGGTTTCAGAGTGCACATTTTACAGTTTGAGGGTGTGGTATTGCATTGGTTTTTATGCCACAATATATGACTGCACAGTGTTGTTTTGAGCATTGTGGATGCGACATTTCATGCAGATTCCTGAGCGTATTTAGTGTAGTTGACGGTGTGCAATGTTTTGATCATGTCAGACCTTCAGTGTTTTGTGCGTGTGGGCCTTAGAGTCTGTTCACCCTAGGTCATTGAGCGTATACCGGGGTGCACGAGACGCGCGAACTGCACGATAGAGCAAAACTGAAGTCGCGTTGCCATCCCCGGGAAAGATGGCCAACGCTAACGGAGGAATTGCGGACGACGGTGATTTGGGGAATCTGCTCTCCGTAAGAGAGTTGCTAAAGGCCCTGATAGAGAAGGATCGACTTATTACCAATTTGCTCCAGCAGCAGACAGGACCACCAGCACTAGGTTCCAACGCTTTTCCGACCTTCCAGGTAATGCCCGAGTTGAGCAAGGATATTTCAAATTTCAAAGGTGAGGGAGACCCTGCGATGGCTAGATACTGGATAGAGAATCTAAAAAGTACAGCCGCCCTCCACAAGTGCCCTGAGGAGCTGCAATTTGAGATTGCCAAAAGCCATATGGTCGGTGCCAAAAGCCATATGGTCGGCGCGGCGACAGGTTGGCTCAGGACTCGTCGTTCAGAAATAAAATCCTGGACTGACTCTGAGGAACGATTCAGACGCACGTTCCTCAGTCACACGCGAGCTGCGGAACGTTGGCGACGAATGCAAGAAAGAATGCAGCAACGTCACGAGACAACGTTCGCATACTTCCACGCAAAGTAGCGACTCGGCGCAGAGGCCAATCTAGATTTTTGCGACACAAGAAAGTGAATCGTAATCGGCCTGCGCTCGCATCAATTCTGTACAACGTTGATGGGGCGATCACATGATGACCTATAAGACCTGCTCCACGACATCATGGAGTTCGAACAGGTGGAGACTGAGCGCCAAAGGAACTACGGTTGCCAAACGAAGCCAAAAGCATCAAGCCCGACGCGGAGCGGAAAAATGAATGAGAAGTGTGGCCAAGCAGAACGCCCCCCAAAGAGCACCAGAAAGGACAATCGGCCACCGCTGAGAAATGAGCGAGGAGAACCGAAATGCTATAACTGCTCTAAATTTGCGCACCTCGCTCGAGACTGTCCCCTTCCACAGTGCCCAATGAAATGTCTGTGGTGCAGGAAGGAGGGACACACTTAGCGCTACTGCCGTGAAACCGAGACGAAAATCGAAGCGAACACTGTCGCCGTGCGTGACGGCAGTGAGGCCACACACACCTGAGATGTGCGCTGTGGGGTGGGATAACTCCACTAACCGCAATGATCGACACGGGAAGCTCCAGCTGTCTACTTCAGGCGACAGCAGCTGCCAAATGTGAAGTGAAGTATTTGAAGGACTCAACAGCACTATATGGTTTTGGAAACCGGAGCGTCCCCATGGCAACAGCGATGGGCTGCTGTGTCTCCGACCTCGACATCGATGGCAACAAGGGCAGAAACATGGATGTTCTGGTGGTGCCAGATGACGCACAAGTGGTGGAGCTCATCGTCGGGAGAACGTTTACGGAGTTGCCTCACCTGGCGTATGCACGAATGGACGGAGGTCTCGTATTTGGGTACAGGCACGAAGAACCTTTCAGGGACCTGAGGCTAGAAACTACAGAAGGACGCCAACTACGTATGAAGGAGGCTGCGTTAGTAAGCCGAGAAGAGGTTAATTGGATAACCCTCGAGGCGGAGACAGACTACACTGGCCCGGCCGTTTTCAGAGGAAGCGGTAGAGACATTCTCGTCGATCTTACGCATGGAGAAGTCACAGTTCCAGTGGCTAGCATCAATGGCAGCGAGATCAAGTTAAAAAAGGGGAATAAGATGGGAAGAGCTGAGCCAGTGGAGGTGATGGAGTCTACTGCACTCACCGCCACGAACAATATTACCAGCACCTCATCGGATACCACAAGCATTCTTACAGTTACTGTGAGAGAGTGCCTGAGTGAAGGACGTAAATATTGGACCAGCGATCACGGCGGACCAACGAAAGGAAATAATGAAGCTGGTTAACGAGTACCGAGACTGTTTTGCCACCAGATTGGCTGAACTGGGATGCACAACCCTGGGCAAGATGGAGATCAAGGAGGAGCCAGTAAGTGTACCAGTTACGTCTCACCCGTATTGCACAAGTTTGGAGGAACGCAAGAGCATTAAGCAGATCGTAAATGAGTGGCGCGAGCAAGGCATCATAACAGACACACAGTCACCATATGCAAGCCCCGTATTGTTGGTCAAGAAGAAAAACAGAGAGCAACGGTTGATTCTTGATTTTCGGCGACTGAATGCACAAACTGTGAAGGAACACTACCCACTTCCCAACATTGGCGACCAGTTGGAGAACTTGGCAGGGAGCAAGATTTTCACAGTGCTGGACCTCGCTCACGGGTACCTACAGGTCCCACTCACCGAGGAAGCGAAGGAGAAGACAGCATTCGTCACCCCTGACGAGACTGGAAAGTTCGAGCGAATGATCTTCGGATTGGCGAATGCGCCGGGCGAGTTTCAGAGACTCATGAACCGGGCCCTTGGTCCCCTACGTGAAAGCATCGCCATATGCTATCTGGATGATGTCCTGATACCAGCACGTGACTGGGAAGAGCTTATGGGGCGACTGCAAATGGTGTTCACTGTCATAAGTGATGAACAACTGACATTGCGACCAGGGAAATGTGTCTTTGGAGCACAAGAGATCGAGTTTTTCGGGTTCGAGATAAGCATGGGAGAAGTGAGGAGAGGAACAGGGTAAATGATTTTATTCTCATAAAGGGTCGACTTGTGAGAAAAACCGAAGAGGCAGAAAGCGCAGTGTCAACGCTGAGACGTTCAATGCGAAGGCGCAATAAGCCGAAGCTTTGAACAACATTCGAGATTTTACTTTCAGTTAGTATGTTATTTTTGTGTACTACCATGTCTGTTTTTGCCAAATATTTCCACTAGTATTATATACTTTTAACGAAGGCGTTGAATCTTGGCAGGATGCCCGAGTGCTAGTGCGCGCACATAATTGCCGCTTCTTTTTGTTTGTATATGTATCTTGTGTTTCACCAATGTGCGTATTCTGGAAACTCATCTCTTTCCGTTGGCGAGTGTTGGCCTGCTACTTGAGGGTTTCCAGGCGAACCAGACCCCTCCCCGAAGCCTGACTGTCCCCTGGATCGTAAATTCTTGTGTTCGTTTGTGTTTTGGTGTGTGTGTTCTCCCGTTTTCGCGGAAACGCGTCCAAGACGGGGTTGGAATGTCGGCGCCCCCTGGCGAGGACCCATCGGCGAGGAGGACCGGATGGCGCGGGCGGCACCTGACACCTCCAAGTGAAGAGGGGACCAGAAGGGGGACAGGAGAGAGAGGGAGTCGAGCGGGAGAAATTGGTGTGTGAGGGTGAGCCCACACCAGGCGGCCCCCCGGGAGTGACAGTGTATTCATTTCATCAAATTTTTTATTCAACCTAAAGTTATTAAATTAGTTTTGTTTAAACATTTCCATGAGACGTGAATTAACTCCCTCAAACTAAGGTGAAAAGCTAACACTACATTCATGGTTTTGATTTTGTATAGCTGCTTTCTTAGCGTTTTGAATTTAGGATCACTTAAGAATCAAATAAAGTCGAAAATATTGAAAAATATTCACCTCCTCAATTGATTTTGCACCCGGAAACATCTGGAAACAGCACCTCTAAATATTTTAGAATGTCCAAATCACAGGAAAAGAAAGTGTTGCATTCCAATTCGTCTGCCAATCAGTAACAATCAGCAATCAGCATTTAGTCAAACATCTATCTTTCAAAAGGTGAAGGTCTCCGTTCTACACTTGCGACACAACAAAGTACCTACAACAAATCCCCTGGAGACCCCCCGACAGCAACACAATCCCCACAACAAATCCCTAGGGAACCTTTCCTCCTCACCCCTAGATCCTCCTTTCCACTTTTTACCCCAGTTTTGCTCCTCATCCTTTTCCCTAACCTTGGGATCCTCCTTTCCATTTCAATACTTCTCTCTCTAATCCTCCTTTTCCCCTCCTTCTCGTGCTTAGTGCAACACCTCCGAGATCAGTACAGTGTTCACCTCCTGGAGCTCTAGTGTGTACACACAGGGTGCAGTGGTCAGCTAGCATACTTGATACAAATGTGTGAACCAGATAACTTGGGAACGCACATATAGAGTTTGCAGTATCCCTTCTGTAGCAAAAGTTCTAATAGAAGTTTGTATTAGAATAATAGGAGTTTGTTTGAGACTAATAGGAATTCGTATGAGACTAATAGGCATCCCTATTATACTAATAAAGGTTTGTACTGGACTAATAGAAATCTGCATTTGTCTAATAGAAGTGTCTATTAGACTAATACATGCATTTTATTATGCAAATAGAATGTTTATTAGACTAATATGCTCCTTCTATCAGGCTAATAGTATGGTTACTAGACTAACGCACCCCTTCTATTAGGCTAATGAAAAGGTTATTAAATTAATACACTCCTTCCACTAAACTGATAGAACAATTATTAAATAACAATACACATCTATTAAAGTAAAACGCATCTACTAATCTAATAAACGAGACTATAGAATTAAAGAAATTTATAAAGTAATTTGTTTCTCTCAGTTATTGAAGAGTAGCCCAAATACTTTTTAGGCTGGCTATTTAAAAGACCACTGGAGCCATCTAATAAGCCAACAGCGGTATCTGCATCCTCACTACCTTTCTTTCAAACATATAAATGTATTATTAAACAGTCATTTCTATCACCTATGGAAAAAGCTTTTTGATGGAGCAACTAAACCACGTGAGAAAAAGGAGTCTATTGATTATAAAATATTCTGAATAGGACATTTAAGAGAGACGAAAATGTTTACCCAGGACGTAAGAAGTAAGCAAACAAACATTCCAAATGAAAAACTTTTTGTACAGAGCCCATCACAGTACAATTAAACAGGCAGACGCCGGTTTTTGTTTATTAAAATTGAAAGGACATAAACACAAACCACTGTGGTGGAAAAAAGCTTATTCACATTGCTATTCTAAACAGCCAAATTTGACACTTGTCAAGATTTTGTCCGAGCAAGATGTGAAAAAGCGTTGACATTGTGTTTGGGTTGAGAGCTTGTCACACTGTGTAGATGGAACACAAACTGGCTTATGATGGTGGTGACTTTGAGGTTTAATGGCACAAGCCTATGAACAACCGTTTTCACACAAAGAAGTTGCCACCTAAGTCACAGGACTGTATAAGGAATCAACAAAAATTCAGGAAAAAGCCTACAACTTACACACAGAAAATATGGTACTTCGTTCACAACCATTTTTTTGCTGTAAAAAGACATCAACCCCGCTCGTACAAATTAGGTATCTTTGAAAGGTAGCATGCGCATTTCCCATTTTCATCGAGACACAAAGGCGATCAAACTCGCTTGTTTCCAGCTTGCGGAGACATGCAATGTCAGAGCATTTCAACAACTGTGGAACTTTTGCGGTGCTGCGGAATACCAACTCATGGCAAGATAAAAGGCGCTGGCCATCAAGAAGCTCACAAATGTGCTGAACAGAACAAAATGTGCCGCATTTCGTTACCTGGACCGAATTGTTGGTCTTTTGGGACGTATATACTGAGCAGAGTGCACCTGGTGTCCCTCAATCAAGATCCTCTGGGCCTCCACTGCCAGTGGAGGTTAGCTTCCAAGTTTCTCTCTGAAGGAGGCTTGCTCAGCTTCACTGAACGATGTTCGCATTTTGCCCTTGCCCTACATACGTGTGCATGTTCTTTTTTTTTAGCTCCAATGCTATCGCAAAATGCAACAGTCAGCAGAGGGGTCTATCTTGCTGACAATTCTGATAGTTTTCCGCAACTTGAGTACCACATTCCTTGCAGAAAAAATTACTCTTCGTCATCGGCTCTTTCAGCTTCGACCAAATCTTCCTCAGCAAAAACTGACTTCGGGAGAACATCCTCGCCAAATAGAAAGTTGCCAAGCTTCAACAGACCTTCCATGTCGGTCCAGTTTAAGCTGGCCGAAACGCCATAACTGATGATACCGATGATTACGTCTGCTGCAGAGAGCTAACTGTTTGGAAAACCTACTTTAAAAAACGTCAAAATGAAATGTTCCAAGTCGCCACCACTCGAGACTTCGTAGTCCAGAGCAGTTGCGAATTTATAGTCGTCGTGTCAGTCGTCGTCGTCCTCAAATGCGCCGTTATCCACTCTATAGTTGCGTCGTCATCAGCTGCGCGGTGTTCGCGTTCAGAGTCGTCCGTTTCGTGGTTGTCGGCTGCGTCAGGCCCGCATCCGCTGGCGTCATTTTGCGAGGCTGAATCCACTGCCAAGTCATCTTGTGATGCCGCCGCTGCCGCCGCACCTGCTGCCGCGGCAGCCGGCTCGACTTTCGGCGTGGCAGCAATCGTTCGTCTGATACAAAATAGCTTTGTTGTTCTGGGAACTTGATAGTCCGCGTTGGGCTCATGGTATTTCTTTTGCGTGCACAGAGATTCTCATGCAAAATGTCCGCCAGTCTTTCCTGCGTTCAATACTCAAAGGTGGATAGGGATGGATGGATTTTGTCGGCTATTTTGTGCCCTTGTTTTGGGGGACGTTTGGCTTGGTCAGCACTGATATATTTTATTATAAAAATGGTTTTATGTCAGGATTTATATTAAATTTCTCTCTTACTAATGCGTGCAGATCCGAAATTACGACCAGAAAGTTTTTTAAAGCATTGCAAGCTGAAAGTTTTGTTGCGATGGTGGCGCCACAGTAGGTGATAGATACGGTATTGCTTAAATTACAAATTTTGAGCAGCCCCCAATTCCCAAATTTCAGGGAAGTGCCGCACTGTGCTCGATGGTTATCGTACTTTGTTTGATTTGTCGTTCTGAAGAATGCACGCGTACGTACGATTCCAGGATGACAACGCAAAGGTTGTTGTCCCATGTTATGACATCAAAAGTTTTAACCCCACGGGCCTCACGGACTTTACGCCAAACGCTGGTATGACCACCGTTACTTGATCAACTCAGTTATGGAACTTCCCATAAACGCTGTACATTAGAGGGGGTCCGAAACCGTGTCGCGATTTTTTTGCAGCTAGGTGGCGCTGCCGGCGCATTAATCCACGCGTTTTCGTCTGCTACTGCTCCGCGGCTACTTTTGAGTCCCGACTCCTCTCGAGGTTCAGCATGGTTTTGGGTTAGTTTTTGCCCTTTCGCTACTAGAAAGTAAAAATGTGACTACCAACAGCAGCAGAAACAAATTGAAAGTTGTCTGCTGCTGAAAGGACAAAACCACGCCGTCAATGATGATGATAGCGAGTATTAATGCGGAGCGCGCGCCCTCTAACAGGCGCCACGCAAAGGAACCCCCCTCCGGAGCGGAGTTCCAGAACTGAGTTGTTCTAATAACGTTGGGTATGACATCTGGTGGGAGGATGACAATCAAGCTGGGTATTACAGAGCCCAAATAATCAAGATTTTTGGTAAGTACTCTACAAATTTATACCATGTACACTAGTTTGACTGTTTATTCGAGTAGTAATGGAATTGTGTGTATTTGGAGAGAGGAACTTCACGGTCAAGCTGCATTCACACTAGTTAGAGCAGCGGTCGCACAATAGCTTTTCGTTTGCAAAGCGAGCATTCCGGCATCAAATCTGCGTGAAATTGCGCCGATTCTTTAGCGTTTCTTTGGCAGCTAGCTGCATGCGCGATCACATCACGAGTGTAATTAGGTGGCCAGTGTGAATCCAGCCTTACGATTTACTTTATTTTTCTCCACAACTCGCAAACTGCAGATAATTTTTGAAGCATTTCTTGCCGACAGATTAGTAGTAGCTCGAATCTGTACTGCATAGATCACGCAAATTGGTTTGTAGATTACAGTTTGTGTATACGATAGCGAAGTTTCGTTTCCGTAGAGTGTTTTCAAAGCTGAAACTGGAAACGATAAATAATATTGATGTACGAATTATCTCTAAAAATTGCATCAGCAGAACATTCCTTTTCATCAAAAGCACATTCAAATGATGTCGCTTTCATAATTTGCTTGAGATGGGAAAAAAAGACTGACCAGCAAACACGTCTCGGGTAAGTTATGGATGTGAAAAAAAAGACAGACCAGCTTGCCTGTCTTCAATTTTTTTCCTTCTTTGCTGGACCTACTTTTTACCTCTTCATTCTGCAATGCTTGTAACTGATCACATGTTTGATGTTATACAAACTGAGGTACAAGCCAGGGAGGAAACAAAAGGGAAAAAAAGAATTCCGGTCCAGAAGCGGCCATCCGACATCGAAGACGAGAGTTCGTCCAGCAGCAACGAGTCATGTCAGGTATATATTCTGAACTGTTAACTTGGGTGAACATAGCTGGATACTAGCCACTAGAGTTCCCGAAAATTATTAATTAACTTTATAAATGTTAGAGACTACTTGCTTGTTCTCATATGGAAGTAGAGATCTAGATACGTGACACGTGTTTACTGCCATTCAAAACTGGTGGTATGGCTGTAAAACCTTGTAAAAAGCTAGTGTATGATGCTCACTCAATAACATACATAAAGTGATACATTCTTTTCATTTTGTTTTAACATAAAACATGAACTGTCATAAGCTTATGTCTAGCAATGCACAGTATTTTGTATTTTGGCGACTCATATTAGTCACCAATCTTTGTCTACTCCTGCAGGTGCAGCATCAAAAACTAAAAAAAGGCCCATGACAGGCAGCTAATAGATATTTTTAAGCAGGATCAAGCCAAGCAGCTGTACTGTCTGTCAATTCCTGAGGACACAGGAACCAGCCAACAGCTCTGTGGATGAAATCAATAGGCTGAAGGAGAGAGTGGCACAGCTTGAGCAACAGAATGCTGTTTTGCAGGCTGCACTTTGTAGCAAAATTTTCGAAAAAGGTTTGTCTGCACATTATCCTCAACATACATTGTCCATATTTTCTTATTTTTTGGAACTGTTTCATTGCCAGTGTAAGGCTTATGTCCGGATGATTTTTCAGAACAGGATCAAGCGTCGCAAGGGGCAGCCAGGCAGACCACTCACGTGGCCACAATTGCAACAGCAGCTCCTCAAACTCGGGAGCCCTCAGGTGCGGCCAAGCAGGCCGCTTGTGCGGTCACTACGGCAACAGCTGCTCTTAGCCCTCGGGAGCTGTGGGGTGCAGCCAAGCAGGCTGGATGGACAGATCCTGCCCTAGCTGCAGGAGATTCTACCAGCCAGGCGCAAGCTAATATGCCTCCATGTGACACCTCAGATCCTGGCTGTGTCGGCTTTACCGGCGAGTATGATCCAGAGCTCTATAAAACCGTGGAAGACAAGGTACAGCCATGTCTCGTTAATATGGACACCTCCGGTCCTCAGAAAGGCCGTCCATAGTGGGAATCGTCTTTAATAACGAATCAGAGTCAAAACACATATATTAACTAGCATTGCAACAAACTTGCAGCAGCACCGCTAGAATGCCTTCCACGAACCACACGTTAATGGCTTCCTTCATTTGTTCGAACTTTGGTGCTCGCTGTTGGCAAGAACTCGAGCTGGCTATTGCCGGGCTCATCCGCTTGTCGGAAGTCTTTTAGAATTGCATGAACCGTCGACCTTGCGAGATCAATGCTGAGGGTTTTTCTGGGACTCCTCTTTCACATGCTGCACAGGTGTGGTAGGTGTCTCCCTTTCAAATTTACAAATTCCTTTTTTTAGGTGAGCAGTAAGTTCCATTTGTTTACGTTTGACACAATCTCTAACCTCCTCTGCTTCTCGCCTGACATTGTCTGCTCTGCCTTCTAAGTGACCCGAGAAGTGCCCGGCCTTGCCTTTTATGTCAGCGACTGGCTTATGATCTATGGGGGCTTTCAATCTGAACCACTTAAGGAACGAAAAATCCGCCCCTCCCCCGTTATAACCTTATCTAATAGAAATTACCGGTCCAGAGCTTCTCTCCCGTTCCCCAAACAGTGACGAGGCCTTCAGTGAGGTGGCCAGCAGGTTTGGGGCTTGTTCTTCTTTGTACATGGTTGTTTCACTTCCTATCCCTTCTTGTGACGGCTTGAAACGGAAACCTATTATAAACGGCTTGTGACGGAAACCTATCCCTTCCTTTCATCTATCGTATCAGTAAATGCCCTTGCTAGTGGGACGCTTATGTTGTCCGTCCATTTATGTTAGTCCTTCCTCAAATGTGATTCATTCTGTGAGTCATACACGATCTCAAGCAACAATAGGCTGCAAGCCCATTTTACATGTGCAACAAAAAAACAAAAAACTTATCTTTTGGTGTGCAGCTCTTATCGCAAGACCGACTGGGTACATCATCACGCTTAACACTGTTAAGAATTAAATTGTTTTCAATTTGTGCTTTGTTCCAGGTGTATCTGGACCATGGCAGGTGGATTCATGAAAGCCTCTTTAAGGACCTGATGGCCAAGACGGAATCAATGTCTGTCAGGGAAGCAGCTGTGAACCTGTTCTCGACTGCAGGCCTCCACGGTAGAAGCATCACCGGAGCCTCTTCGAATAGAACGAAGAGTACTCCAAAGCCTGCTCTGGACCCTACCCTCATGATGGTGCTCACTGGTATCTCTTCTATCAAACAAAGGACACTGTGATGTTAGAAGTACACAGTAAACTTCGAGTGACTACACACGGGTTGGCCATAGTGATGCAGTCCAGGAGCATCAAACAAAGCTAAGAAACTTCAGAGAGCTGCATTTAAGGGAACGGGGGGGAGGGGAGACGAGCTGTAACAACAAACGAAATAGAGAGAACAGTCCTTCTGTATAAGCCACAAGTACAGAACATTTCCTCAACTGCTAAGCAATACTTAGGGTTCCGTGTTTTCAGAGTACTTTTTTCTCGAATTTGGGGGTATTTTTTTTTTTTTGGGGGTTTACTTTTTCCACAGATTCGGTGTTTTTGTGTAAATTGGCTTAAGTCACAACCACTGTACATAAAAAACACCGAATCTGTAGGAAAAACTAAAACTCGAAATAGAAATCCCCCAAATTCGAGAAAAAAATTTAAACTCCG
The DNA here is from genome assembly GCA_013358835.2 of Ixodes persulcatus. Lineage (NCBI taxonomy): Eukaryota > Metazoa > Arthropoda > Arachnida > Ixodida > Ixodidae > Ixodes > Ixodes persulcatus. The sequence goes on along the minus strand of JABSTQ010011117.1, from coordinate 302,338 downwards.
AAAACGCGGAGCCCTAGCAATAGTGCATGCATGGTTCTGCAGCCCCAGACTAACTTTGCATAGGGTCCAAAAAATTTTCTACAACAATAAATGAAACAGGTTCTTTGGAGAAGCAGTCCAACTGTATATATGGTGGCACAAGGCTACTAAACTGCAAGCTGTCTTATTCTAAAATTATCTGCTCAAGAAAATGAGGGAGGAGTTCTCTTGAAGGGAGCCACGAGCCACACTTGGACACGTAAATAGCCGCACGCAGCTCATGAGTCACAGTTTGGTTACCCCTGCACTATGCGCTCCAAGGGTTTTAAATCTGCCTGCTTATGGTGTTTCAGTGGTCGAAAATTTACTATCTATAGCTTCTATTACTTTTAGCTGTCAATATGCCTTAGATGGCCTCAAACTTCGCAAAACTTTTGTGCTCTGTGTCATTCCCAAGTGTGAATTAAGCAAGAGAGTGAGACCACAAACGCCAAATACTCGACAAACAATTCTTGCGCAGTAAAAAGACAGATTTTGAGCTACAAGTGCTTTTTGGGGCTTTCACAAGGAGTGTTTCAGTAAATAATTTAGCCAGTGGTACCTTGTCTATGTCCTCTAGACTGCCACAAGGCGCAGATGCTCTACAATTTAGAAGTAAAGAGTAATTCACGTGCAGTGGATTCATAATTTTGTTTCAGACTTCTTTGGGCACCACATTGACCAGTCATGCACCGATGAGAAGGAACGCCAAACGCAGAAGTCAAGCTTGAACAAGCTTCTAGCCAGAAAGATAGCCGACCTCCCAAAGTGATGACGATTTTCGTGCCCATGCTCCCGTTTCCGATTCGAAGAATAAATTATCTGTTGTCAAAAGTACAGGCCATTTGCTTGCATTCCTCAATGTAGGAGATAAATGGCATGCCATTTACCTCCTACAATAGAAAGATTTGGAAACAGCAGTAAACTATTAGACTAATACACTAATAGGCTAATACACCGATAGGCTAATACACTGATAGGCTAATACACCAATAGACTAATACACCAATAGTCTAATACACCAATAGTCTAATACACCGATAGGCTAATACACCAATAGACTAATACACCAATAGTCTAATACACTGATAGGCTAATACACCAATAGACTAATACACCAATAGTCTAATACACCGATAGGCTAATACACCAATAGACTAATACACCAATAGTCTAATACACTGATAGGTTAATACACTGATAGGCTAATACACCAATAGACTAATACACCAATAGTCTAATACACCGATAGGCTAATACACCAATCGACTAATACACCAATAGTCTAAGTACTCGACCATAACGCTAGAAAAGAAGGCGGTGATTATCAAGCTAACAGAAAGTTGCCCAATGCAAACGGAGGCGTAACCTGAAGCAAGGCACTATTTACGGCTTTTTTAAGCCCACTTGGAAGTAATAAAGTCAAGTTTTTCAATCTGCTGATTTTTCGGGCTGCTCTATTATTCGGACATTTTTTTGGTCCCTGCGAAGTCTGAATAATCGGTCGGCGACTGTACACTGATAGGCTAATACACCAATAGACTAATACACCAATAGTCTAATACACTGATAGGCTAATACACTGATAGGCTAATACACCAATAGACTAATACCCCAATAGTCTAATACACCGATAGGCTAATACACTGATAGGCTAATACACCAATAGACTAATACACCAATAGTCTAATACACCAATACACTAATACACCCTAATACCTAATACACTAATAAGCCTAATACACTAGTTAATAGGCTAATACACTAATAAGTTTCAATAAACTGATAGGCTATTAGGGCTATTAAAAATTTCTATTAGAATTTTGCTAGGGTTAAATACAACATTATATGAGCCAGCCTAGATTGGCACAAGCCTTAGCACTAACTCAGCTTTGAGCACTAATGTTGAAGTATCAGACACGATTCAACTAGATGAGGTGAGAAAACAGAACAGTAAGCCAATGAATCTTCGAAATAGGAGAGCTCCTGGCAAGGGAGATGTAATTGATCATGCTGCTCTGCTACTCCCAAAGATTCATAGGCATGTGGTGCTCTCATCTATGAACAAACAGAAGACTCAAAGAACAGCAAACTAAGCACTGGCATCCCCAAGCAAAACCCTGTACTGCCGTGTGCGTGGCCGAGTGGGCTGTGCACGGAACTCTCACACTGGTGAACCAAGTTTGAATCTCGCCGGGCATTTTGCATTTTGCCTTTTGCTGCCCCGCTGGGAACTCCCAATGCATTATTGTTGGTTATTGTATCTTCTTGGTAGTATCCCTTCAGGAATACTGAACGTGTATGAAAATGGCCGTAGAATGCAGCAGCAACTCAGTCTTTTGCCAGTGCTCGATCCTGCTGGTACGCCGACATCAACGACTGCGATGCCTGTCATTGTATCTTTTGTTTTGGCATAAGTTTGTCACATCAAGTCCCTAGTCTCATCAGTTTTGACACTGTTTCTTCTCTTTTTATCCGCGATAGACCCACGAAGAAGGCAAAAAAGACACCCAGTGAGGACAACGAACACAAGTGAACCAAGACGAGAAGGATGACTGACAACGACCAACGATCACGACAAGTCATGTGAAGCAATGACGACCTGTGAGGAATAAAGGAGAACCACAACGACAACCTACGACGACGGCCGATGACAGTGAAGGTCAACAACGAAGACGACCGCGGGACAGAGCGACAGCTAATGCTAATGGTGTACGACAGCAAGCACGAACTTGTCGCGACAAGGGCGGTTAAGATGTACCCAACAAAACTGTGACCGTGATGAACTGGGAGAGTTTCGAGGCATTTTGTTAAAGGGCTCATTACCTCTTCATTTTGCTCGTCTTTTGATAAGCAGCGGGCCGCTGCTTCTTAGAGGATGTGTAATGTCGTGTGCGTATATGACAGCGTGGGGGGAGGGCTGAAGTATCAAGCCTTCTTCCTGAACGTCAGATTGACGGAACTTTAAACAATTGGATGTGCCAATGACTTTGTTCAGCAAGTCGCCCCGAAAATGCCCGGGATTATCCTTATAAAGTGATGCAACACGTCCAGCCCACTAGAGCTGTTGGTTGCCAGTAATGCACTAAGTGCTCGTCACATCTCAATGGTTCATCAAATGCATTTTTCTTCAACGTGTTGACCAAAGTCACGTCGGCCCTTCCAACGAGCCCCGTGCTCGCAATGTCTTAAGGGTCATGTGCAATCTGTGCTGTATTATTTTTTCATGTTTTAGCCGTTTCTTGCTTTTTTCTTTTCCTAAGGGCCATATGTGAGACTGAAAAATAATTGGAGTTTCACTCTAGGCTTATTGCCGCCTTTAACATAATTTGTTTTAGTAATATTTATGAGCCTTTAATTGTCATAAAGCAACATAAGAAAAAAATTTTTTATTATAATTTAGTTTTAAGTAAACAAAATTATACATAACATATCACGCGCAGATCAGCATTACCTTACGTATGTGTTTAATAGAAGCCAACTAATACTTTGACCAAGAGCCAAAATAATAATAAAGCGAACAAAATTTTAAAATACCCAACTTTGCATCTCTGAGTAGAAGTATGAATATAGTGACTCTTCAAACGTATAGCATTATATGTCGAAACCAAACAAACATATGGCACTATATATCTTTTCATTTCGCATCCGCCGTACTGGAGCAGTGGCCGTGAGCTCTAGACTGCAAATTTTGCTGCCGGCCAGCAAAATGCGCAATGGAATAGCAATAGAACGCCGTACCTCTTGTTTTGTAGGTAAGCATTCTTTTCTATCGTAAGTATAGTTAGAGTACTTGCACTTCGCTTCTCCACATCTGTGTTTTCTGTGACTGAGATTCTCACAAATGAGTACCAAAAGTTACTGCATCTCCTGCATGAAAGAAATAGCACCCAACAGTCTCTGTCGATTGTGAAAACAATGTATGTCTATTATGAAGACGGAAAAGGGAAATAAAAGTGCATTGCCAAAACAAGCGCACGCGTTCATGCACGGCCCGGCCAGCTATCACTTCTCACTTCAGAAGTTGCAAGTTTCTGGTGAGTACTTTGACCACATGCTCAAGCCCGGTATCATCCACCCTTCAGCCAGTCTAAACTCTTGTCTAAACTCTGATTAATTTGTTTCAGAGTTTGGCTGTAAGACGGAAACGACCGTAGCAAGCATCGAGGGTTTGGAACAAGTGGTCAAGAGACTCAATGAAGAAGTGTATTCCTTGGGGAAGAAAGTCGAGGACGCCAGATTTACCACTGAGACCTTCAAGGAGGATGACAAGAAAGTAAATTTTTACACTGGACCGCCAACCTTCATTGCATTAATGCAGCTTTCAACATGCTTGAGGGACACGTCAAGTATACTGCACAAAGTTCCCTTGAGAAGGTTCAAGAAATAATGGTGCTTTTTATTCGGCTGCAGCTCTACCTTTCTATACAAGAACTTGCCTACAGGTTTCGTGTGTCGGCGTCAACAGTGTCCAGAGTGTTTGAGAAGTGGCTCGATGCGTCCTTCTCGATGGCCCACATCTGAACAGCTCACAAAAACCATGCCTGCTGTGTTTGGTAAAAACTTTGGTACGAAAGTAACGGTGACCCATGATTTCTTCGAGGTTTTTATTGACCGACCAAGCTCGCTGATCACCAGGGCTGCGACTTGGTCACAATATAAACATGACAATACTGTTAAGTTTTTTATTGGGATTTGTCCACACGGGAGTGTTTCATTCCTTTCTAAGTCATACGGAGGCAGGGCAAGTGATAAGACCATCACAGAAGACTGCGGCATTCTAGCAATGCTGGACAAGTCTTGGGCAGTAACTAGTAACATATGACCGGTAACTAGTTACTTTTTCGGTAACTTTTACCTGTAACGCGTTCCTCTTTAATACTGGTAACTTCTAACTGTAACACTTACTTCTTAGGTAACTGTAACTATTTAGGATGTTACAGTCCCTGTGTTTTTTTTACTGCCGTATATAAATTAGAACCCATTAACGGTCAAATTTCTATCTTGAAGTATTTTCCCCAAAACTCAATGCTGACAAAAGAAAAAAAAAAAAAAAAAGAAGTGTGGCCACACGTTAAACAAGAAATCGCCTGGTTTAGCCCATGGCCGAAAATGGACGACGGACGAGTCAGCACGAATCCGGGAGATAAAGGAAGCGGCGCCTGCGGTGGTAGGGGCGGCAAACAATGTTTCACTGACTTTCGCTCACTCTTCTGTTGTGGGGACCATCTGCAGCTGTCGGTGGTCGTGCGATGTTACCAAGTATTCCATGTGGGCTGTGTCTGCACCCCCCTCCCCACCGCACCCTCTCCCTTCCCGTTGTCAGATATGTCTGCGCTATCCTTTTTACACCCAGCTGGTCACCGTTCCCTCTTCCCTATTAGTTTTCAAGGAAGCCGCCCCATGCTGAGTAGAAAGCCGGTGCTTGTTTGACTTATTCATTCTCTTCGGAGCCAGCTCGAGTAAACACGAAGGCACGTTCAAGTTTAATCGCCTTCTTCGTTGATAGCCTCAAGAAACACCCCAATGGAAGGACACTTTGTTGTGGAACCTACGCAGTGAAGTAGGTGAAGCGATTTCCCAGAAAACACGTGTCTTAAGTGAGAGGAACATCTGTTTTTGATGCGTGTATGCGGACTGGTCTTCTACAGTTGGTGTTTCGGACACTGACGCCGCGGTGGTCGTACACTCGTAGAGCTCCAGAAGGCCTCACTTTGTCTCCTTTCCCCCTACATTCTTTCGAAGCTACTTGACCTGCTATGTTGAGGCCTGTTTCTGAGTATATCCCATAAGGTAATTAGGTGACCATCATCTGTGTCCTCATTCGTTTCGGAGTGAAAAATAAACGAAAACGTTCACCGACGCGGGCGATGAAAATTTTGAAAAAAAGTTGATTCTAATTTATAACAATTATTGCAAATAAATTATGCGCATCAAAATTCTGAAACGGTGAATGACGCAAAAAGGAGACATTCTTCGGAATTAAATTTTTCTAATTTCTCAGTTCCCCTTTCTTGTCACTATATGCTCCGTGCGGGAACTATAGGGGGCGCTTTGAAAAACGCGCGTAGCGCCGCTAGCGGAGGAGCTGGCGTTTGACAGTGAGGCGCGTTCGGCAGCCTGCGGCGCCTTTTCGCGTGCGAAGCTGTGGCGGCGGAAGCGCGCACGGACAGAACTTTTGCTTTTTGAGCCGATACATTGAGGGTGACGTTGCATGAGTGCTGGGACAGACCTAAGAAGGGCATTTTGCTGTTCTCCACTTCTTATATATTGAGTTTGGGTCGTTATTAGGGGTAATTTCTGTAGTTGCGGCCAAAAAGGAGTTGGAGCAATTTTCCGAAAAGCAAGACGGCCGCCACCATAATTGGTCTGAGTGGGAAATTTATTTCGCTCGTCGCTGTAAACGTAGGACTGCTAGAACGATGATATTTGGAGGCGAGTGAGATGTTCACCAAGTTTGTGCACGAAGTGTGCCAAGTTTCATAAGACAGCAGCAGGTGTGAAAGGTATGTTTCTAACGAATAAAGAAATAAAGCTGAACGGGATATCCAATATTGGACCCAAAAAGTTGTGTTATAACCGGGCTGCGCGAAGGGCAGATTCGGGCACACAGGTGCTTGGACTTGACAGTAACATGACACAGCACTTATGATACCAAAAATAGGTGGCATAGGGAAACCAGGTGGAAATTTGGTTTGGGCGGCGTAACTCAATGGAAGCCGGTTTTGACCATGAAAGGGCTGTCAAGAGAATACCACTCGTCGTGGGAGGTGGAGACTTTACAGGTAGAAAGGGACTAGTGAACTGTACTTACAATTCGAACAACTTTACGAAAGGTGGTTCCAAAGCCGAGAAAACAAAGTTGTCGGCCAACACATGGTTTGGCCGTCAAAGGCTTTTGCAGTCAGCTGTTGTGTAGTAACGTGTTGTGCGAGGTGCTGATTTTCGGCACACAGGTACTTTGACATGACCGTAACTTGACACAACACTTGTTATATCAAAAAAAGGTGGCACAGAGAAACCAGGTGGAAATTTAGTTTGGGCGGCGTAACTAAATGGGAACCGGTTTTGAGCGTCAAAGGCTGTCAGTTGTCAAGAGAATACCACTCATCGCGGGAGGTGCACACTTTACAGGTAGGAAGGGACCAGTGGACGGTACTCCCAGATCGAACATCTTTATGATAGATGGCTGTAAAGCCAAGTATAAAAATTGTTGTCTACAAGACTCGGGGTGTCTGTGTTTCCACATTCAAAAGGACGCCGATCAAAAAAGAAAGCACACCACATAAACTTCCATACTCAAACGTCGATTGTCCAGTAATTCAAAGTTTCATTGTAGTTTTCTTTAGATTCATATTTTTAATTTTTTTTACCGTCAGAATCTTTCTTCATGAAGTACAGACTGCGTGCCATACTGGTCCGGAAATATCATCATCACGTACGATGGGGACGAAACGTCTTTGGAGGGCATTCCTCCAACGACAATGGCACTGCATACCCGCGAGTGTGGGATGGCATTTCAGTTCGTCCCATCGGCGCTAACACATGTAGGCTTTACTTGTACGAAAACAAACGCAGAGCGCAAAGCGGCAGTGTAGAATATGTCAGCCGTGCCGACACAGTGGCAGACATGATCGGGAGACCAAATTTCTCGCGTCGTACGGCACGGGTCCATCGTTGTCGCTGTCCCACAAAACATCGGCGAGGTGAAAAACTGTGAAAGTTTGGCCCCTCGAGATACGACGCATAACTATTGAAGTACTTAACGACGCAGCACCGGCAGCACTTCATGCTGTGAACCCAGCGCAACCGCACCGCTCCGACTTCAATGCACAACAACGTACGTGGCGTGGTTTCGGTTTCGTTTTCTCTGGCGCTCTCCCTGCCTCCCTTCGGTAACGGCCGCGCGGCGGCGCGCCAGTCGCGTCGCACAGAGTGTATAGTGTAACAAATAAAATATTGTTTTGGTTTGTGATTTCTTGTGTCCACTTTTCGTACTGTAACGAGGAAGTGACGGCATTAATGTTTATGCAAATAACTATAACTGTAACACATTACATTTGGAAGTCAGTAACTGTAACTGAGTTACTTTTCCCCCCTAGGTAACTAACTGCAACATTACTTTTTACTGGTAACGTGCCCATGATGGTGCTGGAGTATGGAGATGCGGTTTTAGCTGGCCGAGGCTTTTTGATTGCAGAAAGTCATGGGACGTGTTGCGTTACTCTGCATGTACCATCGTCAACAAGGAAAAAACGACATCTCAAGCACCCTGATGTCATTTCTACCAGAGAGCTAGCAAATGCAAGAATTCATGTGGAGTGAGTTATTGGCCTTGTTTGTAAAAGATCTCGTTCATGATTTAAGGCTGCGGAGTGTTGAAGAGTGGGTTGATTTCATAAAACAGCAGGCTCCTGAGTTGTCTTTCAAGAGCGATCTGTGTACTACAAACTTTCTTCAGTTTTTTTTATTTTAAAGTGTATTGTGTTCAAGGATTGTGCTGAGGCTACAACAAAGAAACACCGAGGCCTATTTTTCCGTATCAAAGTTGCCATCCTACACTGTAAAAAAATTTGCACCCTCGAGGGTACTTTTTTTGCTGAAAACACCCTTTCTACACCATTTTGTTTTGTATGTTTTTTGAAAATGGGTGTAGCCATCACCTGAACACCCTCAAAACACTTATGCACCTTTTAAGGGTGCGTAGGTGCAAAGGTGTTGACTAGTAGGGTGTACGGGTGCATTTATATATATATTCGCAGCTCTGGTTATGCTGAACCTGGCCAAGTTGTAGTTTCGAATTATCTTTTTTTTTGTTTTTAGAAACATAGTAATCATTTAAATAAACATGTTTTATATCGTGATGACTCTTTTGTTACATTTCGACCAAGTTTAATTTTATTATTAACGAAGCACGACCTTTAGCAGCAACTTTTTAAAAAGTGGCCGGCTGTAGCCATATTTACATCTGGGTGTCGCATTAGCATCGTGCTTCGCGATTCAAACGTTTGGTAGCAATAAGGGTCAGCTCATTAATTAGCCAAAGATCGGCGCCTTCGGATACCGAAATGTCGGTTTTGTGCCTCCTAACAGTGGGCACTAATGGTGCACGTCGGAAGTTGACACTTGAAGAAGCGAACTTGCGTGGTATAAAGGCCTCCACGAGCACCTGCAGTCTTCTGGCTTCAGAGATAACTTCGACGGGGATGGATTTCAGGTAATGTGAACATATTTGAAAAAATTTGAACACTGCCTGTGCATACATAGGTTTCTTAATGCAGATTTCTTGTGACCTGTGATAGTGTGTATTTTTTTAATTTCTATGACGTATTGTCGCCAACAGCTTGGACCCGATTCCCACCCTGCGTCGTCATCTGCACGAGCCGTGGGTAAAGCGACTTATTGTCAGCCAAGAAAGGCAGTTTTGATGGTGCGAAAGAAAGCTTGTGAGAGCTAGCTGTCTGCACGTGTTCGACAGCAGTGACCATAGGCGTAGACTACGGGGGGGCATCGGGGCTCGTGCCCCCCCTGGTGAGATCGGGGGGGGGGGGGAAGGGGGGGGGGGGGGGCAGAGATATCCCCCCCCCCCCGGGCTATGATCGTTACTGAGACGCTGTTGACATGCCATGTAGCGAGCTTGTAGTACTGGCATGTAAACGAAATAATGCACACACCGACGGAAACATGGCGATATACATACGCTGTAAAATGTACCCCCTAAAATAAACTACTGATGATTGCCGGTGTAAAAAAATTGTGCGGAAAAGCACCCCCTCCCCCGGAGAACTTCTTAGCCTGCCCCCACCGGGAAAATAGAAAGACTACGCCGCTGGCAGTGAACACATCGATGGTGGCCAGTGAATACCTCCTATACATTGAAGAAAATCAATCTCAACATTGAATTAATCAAGACCCAAGTGAGCTATGTTGAGATCGCGATCACCGGCTTGTGCAGGAATTCGTGAATCTTGCCTGCTCTCGTTCTGTTGCTGCTATTTCTAGTCGTTCACACGCGTTGTGAATGCCTCACGTCAGTGCGTTCCTTCCCGCCAGGGGCGGATTTAGGGGGGGGGCGGGGGGGGCGGCCGCCCCCCCCCGAGACGCTAAAAATAAAAATAATTCAGAATTTTTTTTTTTTTTTTTTTTTTTTAATATTTGGTTTTGGTATAGTGATTATTTGGTCAGCAAACTAAATTTGTGCTGTCGAAGCAGGACAGTAGATTCGGCCATCTGTTTTTCCTTGGCAACGTCTGTTATTTAATAAAAAAAATGGAGAGAGATGAGTGGACAAGTTTACCAGACGCGAAATGTACCTGCGAAGGGAAAGCGGTGCTTGTTTAAAGTTCAGAACCTAAGATAGCAGCTTTGCGGCGCGGGCTCGTCCAAAGCGTCTCTCCACCCTGTACGGAGACGGCGGCTTTGGTATCGAGGCTCCCTGCTCCCTCCGTCTCTCTGTGGAGCCATCCTGTGCCGCTGAATTGGCACCACTGGTTGAAAGGCGAAGAGAGGCGGGAAAAGTCCACTATGACCGCAAGACTCGGCTAAGGGGGAGGAGGGGAGGTTGTTAGGTGTCGACGCCCAGCCTTGTCTCTCGGGGAGCATGGTAATCTCGCTGGCGTCCAACCTTTCTCACGAACAACGCCCGAACCACTCAGTCGGGAAAACTTAACAGGTTTATTTCATAGCGAAATATGTGACCGAAGACGACCGTCTCTCGAACGGTCGGGATGTTTGTGGACACGCGAGGGAGAGGAGGATTCCGTGGGCGGTGCTTTTCCTGAAGCGACCGAGGGCAGTCGGACCAGCGGAGCTCTCCCCCAAGGGGAGCTTAACGTTTGGGAAAGGCGAGACGACGATTATCCCCCACTCTGGACTCCTATGAAAGGGGTGGGAAACAGTTCCAAGGTCTTTGAATTGGCTGATGAACGATCCCTGGATTGTTCCCCCGCAGACAGCCGGCGCCGTTTAATCCCCCCTCCCACCACCGTGGCAGAGAAGAATCGAGAAAGCTCGGAACACACACTGTCGCGTTCCGCCGCCTCGGCGCCAGCCGCAGGTATAAGTCCGAAGGGTTGACACGTGACGTGAGGGAGGGGAGTCCTTGAGCGGCGCTTCCCCGGAAGCGACTGACGCCAGCCAGACTGGCAACGCCCCGAGCGTTCGGCTAAGCCTGGGCTAATCCTTCCCCCAAAGTGGTCCTAACGACTAGGAAAATACTTCGGTAAGCTTCCCACGCACTCACACACACATGGAGATGGGACGGGTCATAACAAGGTGTTGTTGAGATGGCGATAGCGAGGCGCGCATACCAAAACTCAACTGGTTTATTTTTGCTTCCCGTCTTGGGCGACGGGCGTTCCCCTCTCCTTGGCTACGTTCTCCCGAAGCGGGAGGGTGGGAAGAACCGGTCTATCGGGAGCGCAGCAAGGTCACGAGGCAGGGCGAGTTCTCTCGAGCGGTGAGCAACGTGGGTCACCACAGCGTACACGCGTGCGTGTGTGGGCTCTGAGTCATGCGCCGCCGGGCCTGAGCGAAGGTACCTCGGGAATGCCAGCGCTCACGTTTCACAAGTCAGGAACGGTCGGTCAGGCTACTTTGAAGGGGAGTCAGTCGGGTAGCTTAGAGCGCCGAGAACAGTGCAGCTTCAAGATCCGCGAGGGAAACCAAACGTGGACTTCTTTACTGTGTTGCACCATTCATCCCTTCTCCGTCGCGGATCGCTGTTTTTCAGTGACGATTGACTTGGAGCACGTGGTGACGCGCACGTTCGAGCTTAGTGGCGGCGCTTTCGACCTGTCGTTCACACGTTCACTCCTGGGCAAAACGGTGATTCGGGTAACGAGAAAGTGCTGTTGACCTCCAGAGACAAAGTGAGCCTAAGGCGGATGAAGTAACCGGGAGTCGAGTTCTGCAACTTGTTAAGAATGGAACCTTCGGCGACCTTCTTCCGAGTTTCAATGCTGCGGAAACGAGTCACGATCTGTTCAGGACAGTCGCCCGCCTGTTGGAGCCTGCCCGAAACGAGTCACGATCTGTTCAGGACTGTCGCCCACCTGTCGAAGCCTGTCGAAGCCTGTCCAAAATGAGTCTCAATGCGTCCGTGACGTCAACGGGACGTGTGTGTGTGTGTGTGTGGGTTCGTGCGCTCCGGAAGGGGAGAGAGGCATGGCCTAACTGCGGAGAACCATGGCTACGACGCACTTCTGGCTACGACGCGGCGGACTTTGCTGCAACGCACTTGGCGGTTGCACCTGCTGCCCTGGCGGAGAGTGAGGGAGAAAACGGACCCTATATAAGGCGGAGCGTGAGGCTGCTCCGTGGTTCTCTCGGATTTGACGACTGTATCGCTACCATGTAATTAAACCGTTCGTTACGTTACCAATTCTCCCACCTCCACTGGACCCCTGGGTTCTTCACTTCGGGGAATGGTCGTCGTCACGAGCCAGGAAGCCTCCGGACGTGCGGCTTAAACCCCGCCTCGAACAAGCCGCTACAATGGTGAGTTGCACTTTAGTCCGTAAAATGACGTTGCTCTTTTGACAAATTATAACGAGGCATTTTCTGCACTTCGCTCGCGTATGAGGTGGTTGGTAGCCGTGACGCATGCCGAAAAAGTAATTGACATAGATAGTAAGGAAAAGAAAAGCTAAATGGAACGTGTGAATTGTTCGTTTCTTTGCCACCATCCGCAGCGACATAAAAAAAAAAACATCGCGCTGCAGACATTAATTGTTTCCTCCTCTTTCTATGCATAAAAATTAGTCATAGACTGTGTGCGGCGTTTCTTTCGGTCGATGGATAATCAAAATATTTATGCGAAATTTGCTCACTAAATCTTTTTGTGGGGTGGAAGGACACTGATGGCTTAAGAACTCCCAGCCAACCAGCGTTTGGGACTTGGTATGTTATATTGAGCTAATTTTTGTAATAATTTTTCCTTTGTATTTGTGTACGCAGCCTTTACTACTTTCACCTTCCATTTACACTTCGGCTTGAGACGCATAAGATCGCACAGCTGATATTGGTAATTAGTGCTGAATCAGTCACTCGTGGTATTTATAAATTACGTCACTTATGAATGGGTTCTATCTGTTTAGTAAAACAAGTGTTTTTTACATAGAGTGAAGATGGTCCACCAAAGTCATCCAAGCGGAAAAGTACCACTTAGCATAACTTCTTCCAAGCTGTGCCCAAAACGATTGTCACTGAGGCAGACATTGCAAGCAACGACTCGAAGCTCACTTTGAAGTCTGATGGCGTGGACGAACAACTCACGATTGAGCCTCTCCCGTCGCCCATGGTCGAGAATTCTGACGGAACTACCCCACTAGCCCCGGCCGTCCACACACTTCGGAATCCAGCAGCTGACTTTGGTTTGCAATATGACATTGGCAACTTCGTTGGGGCGAGGCCAGACGACCACACCGTGGTTGGCTTACTCGAATGCCATTGGATGCCACCGCAAGGTTACTCCTTCCCTTTCTCCGAACACAACAAGGGACAAACAGTCGAACGGAGGTACGTCAGAAGTGACCACCTACTGAAATATCCTTGGCTGGTTGTCTCGGATGCCAAGGCAGGTTTGTTCTGCAAATTTTGTCCTCTTTTTGCCACCGGGCACATTGGGGGGAAACACAAGACAGTTGCCCTTCAGGCTCTTGTAACGGAGCCTTTGAAAAAATTCGCGAAGCTTCTGGGGAAAGATGGAGCTTTGGAAACCCATTCCAAAGCTAGATATCACATCGAAGCAGTGGAAGCGGGCAAGGCTTTTCTGAAAACTTGTCGCGACCCAGCAAGGGTCGTGGCAAACCAGATCGATACACAGCGAATGCGGCAGGTGTCTGAAAACCGCGCGCGGCTTCTCTCGATTATCGACAACGTTGTGTTCCTGGCCCGGCAGAATATTGCCTTCCGTGGACATCGGGATGACGGCCCAGTGGTCACTGGGAAGAACGGCAATGACAGTTCGGAGAATGGAGGAAACTTCAAGGAGTTGCTGCGCTTCAGAGTGAAATGTGGTGACCATGCCCTCGAAAAACATCTCTCCACAGCCACAGGAAGGAAGATGTTCACAAGCAAAACAACTCAAAATGCCCTTATTGAATGTTGCGGAGACGAAGTTCTGTCCGTGATCTTGGCACGAGTTCGACAGAGCAAATATTATGGCATTATGTTCGACGAGACAACCGACGTGGCTCACAAGTCTCAGCTATCTCTTGTTTTGAGGTATGAACATGATTTAAAGATCAGAGAAGATTTTGTGGGTTTCTTAGATCCTCGAGAACTCAAGCCTCAAGATTCAAATCAGAATCAGAATTCGTCCATGTCGGACAGCGGGTCCGACGAGGAAGAGCAAGACGAAGACGACGCACTGGAGCCAACACTGACTGGTACCAAGCTCGGAAAAATCGTGCTAAGTCTACTGAGGTCATTGTCTCTCGACCCCAAAGGCTGTGTAGGCATTGCAACAGACGGATGCTCAGTAATGACCTCCGAGCTCTGCGGTGCCATTCAGGAAATTCAAAAAGTAGCCGTGCATGCAGTTCGATGCCCCTGCTTCAACCACAGCTTGAACCTTTCTATATCCAAAACATCAACTGTGCAAAGTGTCCGAAACACCACCGGGACAATGCGGGAAGTCATTGCGTTTTTTACGGCCTCGCCCAAGCGTAACGCCGTTTTGAAACTCCAGCTTGGCAAACAGCTGACCAAGTTATGCGACACACGTTGGGTCGAACGTCACGACGCTGTTTTGCAGTTTAGAGAGAGCCTGGGAAGCATCGCAAAGGCGTTGGAAACGGTTTCGCAGTGGCGAGAATCAAGCTCGGCTGCCAAGGCGAGATCACTGCTTACATCAATCCTGGATGCCGAATTTGTAATCGCAACCCTAGCTCTCTACGATGTACTCTCAGTCACGCTTCCCCTAAGTCGGTTGCTCCAAAAGCCGGATCTGGAAATGAACAGTGCCTCGGACATCGTGAAAGACACAATCGTCGTCCTGAGCGAAAAGCGGAACCCATTAAACGTCGAGAAGACTTTCAAAGAAATTTTCGCGCATGCAGAAGAAATTGCCGAGAATATGGGAGCCCAACTAGATGTGCCTCGTCTAGTCCAACGACAAATGAACTGCGCAAAATTACCTCCACAGACAGCCGAGTCATACTTCTGCGCACATGTATACATTCCTCTTGTGGAATCTGTCGTAGAAGATCTTAAGCAGCGTTTTCTGGAAGAGGTGCTGGAAGTGTACAGCCTCAACACACTTTTGCCTCGCCATGTGAATGAGAAGGGAGCTCCAGGAAAGCTCAGTATCCTGGCAGCAAAATACGGCGTGCTCCTCGGAATGGGAGATGTTGCTTTGCAGAGCATCATCAGAGCCGAATTTTCACTGTGGGCGGCGAAATGGAGACGCGAACAAGAGAAGGGGCCTCTTCCATCGACAGCTGTGGAGACACTTCAAGAGTCGGAGCCAGAGCTCTACCCCAACATCAGGACTCTGCTGCGCGTTATCGCCACACTGCCAGTCAGTGTTGCGACGGCTGAGCGGTCCTTTTCCACCCTTCGTCGAATTAAAACTTGGATTCGATCGCAGTGTAACAACTGCCGAAAACAAAAATAAATTGAGTTGCGCTGACGGTCCGACAGAGGGGGGTAGTGACCAACCCTCGAGCTTCCCCCTCTCCCTTCCCGGTGCGAGGAGGAGGATGACTCACTAGTCACCCGGGAAAAAGGGTATAAAAGGAGCCACCGGGAGAGGCTTGGGGGAAGGCTGTCCCTGATAGTAGCTGGAGATTGTCGCCAAGCTTCGTTCTTGACCGCTCCGTCTGCTGCTGTTCAGGGGACCCCCGGGATAGGCGTACGCGGCGACTCCGTTGCCCTCGCACACCCCGGGGTTAGGGCGGTCATGTCCTTCTGACGAGCCTGAGTGTATTTTTAAACCGTCTTCGGGTCCTATTCCTCGCGTGGACGTAACAAGTGGTGGAGGTGTGGGGTACCGTTCCAGCTTACCCAATGGATGAAAACCCCCAAAAGTCTCGTTCTAAACTACGCCGAGAGCGACGGACACTCATCGGAGTTCGACGACGAGCCGAGACGACCCCCGTGCAAGATAATGGGCGTATTGATCCGAACCACAAGTGGAAGGAGGAAGACGAAGTCACCGCCAGGAATATGCACCAACGATTTGAGAGATTGTTTAAACTCGCAAAACTTGCAAATACAAATCAATGAGTGAAAATTCTCGCGTGCTGCGAAATAGAACTGTGACTATAACAAGCAAGATGAATGAAAAGCAAGCCGACGTCTATATGCGGCCGTACGGTCCACCTCCGCATTTTAGAGGTACCCCTGACGAGGACGTTGAAGATTGGATGCGTCTCTACGAGCGCTACTCCACAGCGATGAAGTGGGACGACGTCCAAAGGGCCAACAATCTCGTGTTCGTGATGGAGGGCGAGGCACGACAGTGGTTTGCGACGGCGCTGCGAGAGGCGACGGCGGCTAACCCCCTCGACACCTGGACTCAGTGGCAGGCAGCACTCCGCCGGGACTTCGCCGGAGAGCACGTCCAAGACTGGGCGTTCATCCAGCTACAGGAGCGACGACAGCAGTCGGGGGAGACGCCACAACAGTATGTGGCGGGCATCCTTCAACTCTGTGCTCGGGCAAACACCACGATGAACGACACAGAGAAGGTGAGATGCCTGCTGCGAGGACTTCGGCCGGAGATGATGGAGAGGGTCGCCATCACCAACCCTCGGACACCGGCTGAGTTCCTGCAACACCTGCAGCGCCTGACTCACGTTGGTGCTATGGCACGGCACGCTCTTCTCGCCATGCCGACCCACCCCCTTCCCGGTTTTGCGGCCACTTCTCCGTTCGCGCACACATCAGCAAACGGGCCCCCTCCAGTCAGAGAAAACAGTGGACCAGGACAGGAGCCTTCAGACTTGCTGCACGCCCAGGGAAGGCCACACCAGGCACCGACAGTGGAGAGCACCGCGTCAATCCTCGCCTCATTACAAGAGAGCATGCGAGCCCTGACCGCAGCAGTCGAGAGAATGGGTCAACCTCAGCGACAACGGTTCCCGCCCCGGAGTTCAAGGAACCAAACGGGACAAGCTGTGTGCTTCCGTTGCAACAGGCCCGGACACATCATGAGGCAGTGCAACCAGCCCCCGAACCCACCGTCGGAACACCCACAACCGCCACGTCAGGGAAACTGGTGAGTCGGGGTCAAGGAGCTCCACCCCAACGTCAGCAAGGGGGCTTCGCATATGCTACTTACCACAAGTCGCATTTGATAACCATCCCGGCAACCGTCAATCGACAGGTGGTCGACCTTATAGTCGACACGGGGGCAAGCATGAACATTGTGTCAAAGGACTTTGCCTCCCGCGTCGGGAGAGCTGCAAGCCCCACAAACTCCGTTATTAGAAGTGTGAGTGGTGAACTCGTGAACAGCTCGGGACAAGTGGAGCTCGACATCAGCGTCGGACCTATGAAGCTAGGCGCCATGCAGTTTGTGGTGCTTGACTCCTTTCCCCATGACATATTGTGTGGACTGCCCTTCTGCACGGCGACCGGAATGGTGATAGACTTTCCGGCGAACACCATTACACTCAAAGGGCATCCTCTAAAACTATGCATCGCTGAAGGCCAAGTGTCAGGGCAAGCCACACCCAAAGCCTATTGTATGGAAGGCTCCATAATACCGCCAAACTCCGAGGTCCTTCTACAGGTCAAGATCGCCGCTCACGGGACGTACCTCGTCGAACCAATACCAGGAGCACCTGCGAGCCGACCAACCGTCGCCAGGACCCTAACGCAGGTTCGTGATGGAGTTGGGTGTGTTTGGGTTGCCAACGTAACCTCTGTGCCGGCTGTGGTGGCGAAGGGAACTGCTCTGGGACAAACAACACCTCTCTCTGCAGTACAACTGACCACTACCCTTCCAAAAAAGGATGAACAGCACATAATGGGAGTCACCCTAAACCCGGACCTAAATACAGCAGTGTGCAGCAAGTTTCAGTGCCTATTGAAAGAATACTCACACCTGTTCGTGAGCGAAGGTCCCCCGGGGTCGTACGCACCTCGTTGAACACGAGATTGAAACCAACAACGCAAGACCAATTCGGCAAAATCCATATCGGAACTCAACGTATGAAAGAAACGTCGTGCAGGATCAGGTCGATGAAATGCTGGAGAAGGGCGTCATTCGGGAGTCCACAAGCCCCTGGTCTTCACCTGTGGTGTTGGTTCGAAAGCGCAACGGATCCTGGCGGTTTTGTGTGGACTTTCGGAAAGTCAATGCCGTCACTAAGAGGGATGTTCACCCTCTCCCTCGCGTGGACGATATACTCGACAAGTTGCAGGGCTCGCAGTTCTTCACAACCCTGGACCTTGCTTCCGGGTACTGGCAGATCCCCATCCGAGAGAGTGACAAGGAAAAAACTGCGTTCACCACGGGGTCTGGGTTGTACGAGTTTAACGTTGTTCCCTTTGGGCTCTGTAACGCCCCCGCTACATTCCAACGAATGATCAATAGAGTACTCGCAAGTCAGCTATGGAAGGTATGCTTGGCGTACCTTGACGACATTATTGTATTCTCCCGCTCTGTGGACCAGCACCTAGACGATCTCCGGGGCATCTTTGACGCCCTCAGTTCTGCTGGTCTTCGACTACAAGCAAAGAAGTGCCACATCGCGGCAAGCAGCATCCGCTACTTGGGCCACGTCGTAAATGGCGAGACTGTTCGGCCGGACCCAGAAAACGTCCGTGCGGTCGCTGGATTCGCTCGCCCCCGAAGCGTCAAGGAGGTCCGCAGCTTTTTGGGCCTGTGCAACTATTACAGGCGTTTTGTAAAGGAGTTTGCAGACATCGCTCAGCCGCTGACCAACCTCACGAAGTCGAGCGTCAGCTGGTCATGGAGTGACGACTGTGAGAGGTCCTTCGCGAAGCTCAAGCAACACCTGACAACAGATCCTGTGCTGAGATTATTTGACCCAAGCTTACCAGTGGAGGTCCATACAGATGCATCGGGCTACGGCATCGGAGCAGTCTTGGTGCAAAAAGATGGAACGCAAGAATATGCGATCGGCTATGCAAGTCGCCATTTGAATGCTCCGGAACTGAACTACAGTACGACAGAGAAGGAGTGTCTGGCGGTGGTATACGCAACCAAACAGTTCCGGCCATACCTCTTTGGAGCGGCATTCACAGTGGTGACGGACCAATCTAGCTTGACATGGCTAATGACGGTAAAGAATCCGAATGGCCGATTGATGCGGTGGAGCTTGCTTCTCCAGGAATTCAACATCACTCTGAAGCACCGCCCAGGGACGAAGAACAACAACGCAGACGCCCTCTCCCGCCTACCATATGACCCGGCGCCTGCAGAGGAAGAAGAGTTGCCATTATTGCTAGCCGACAAAGCAGAACAAATTGCTGAGCTGCAACACGCCGACCCCTTCCTGGGACCCGTCGCAAGGCACTTGCAGAAACCCGAAGTTCCAGTCACGAGGAAGCTAAAACGAAGTGCACGAGCCTTCAGCTTGGTAGATGGAGTGCTCTTCAGGAGAGCCAAGGGGTTGAGGGAGGAGAGATCGGCACTTGCTGTTCCAAGGGTACTCCGGCAAGAGATTTTGGTTTCCTGTCACGACGATGTTACGGCGGGCCATCTCGGAGTCAGGAGAACCCTAGAAAGAATCTGGCAAAGGTATTTCTGGCCGAAGATGTTTTCCGACATCACCCAGTACGTGCTCTCGTGTCCGGATTGCCAAACGCGGAAGACGCTACCCCTAAAGCCGGCCGGACTGCTCCAACCACTGCCGCCGGCGCGAAGACCATTCGAGAGGATTGGGATGGACTTCTTGGGACCACTAACCACGTCCCAGGACGGTAACAAATACGTGATCGTAATGACCGACTACCATACGAAATGGGTCGAGGCCGTCGCCACTCAAGAAGCAACGGCCGCTTGTGCAGCCAAGGCCTTTATGGAGTCAGTTGTCCTCCGGCACGGAGCGCCGCAGACCGTGGTCACCGACAGGGGCCAACACTTCGTTGCTGTGATGATGGAGGAGCTACTGTGCTTGACAGGCACAAATCACGCTCGGACAGCCGCCTACCACCCCCAGACCAACGGACTCTGTGAGCGATTTAACCGGACCCTCGCTGAAATCTTGAGCAAGTATGTCTCCTCTAACCACAGTGACTGGGACCAGTTCCTCCCGTATGCAATCTTTGCATATAACTCCTCAGTGCACGATACCACCGGCTATTCGCCCTTCTTCCTCCTGTACGGACAAGAGCCAACGCTTCCGATCGACGCCATGCTCCACTTGAATCTCGGCCAGCTCAACACCAGCTCCAGCGAGGACGTCCTGAGGAAATGGGAGACAGCAAGAGAACTCGTACATGAACGCGAGCTGCGAGGACAAGAACGCAACAAAGAAAGGTACGACCGGGAGCGACGTACTTTGTACTTCCAGCCAGGGGACCTGGTGTACGTTCGGATGCCTACATCGAAGCGGGGAAGAACAACGAAATTTCTGCATCCGTACCATGGCCCATTCCGAGTTATCAGACAGACGGCAGAGAATGACTGGGAGATCGAAAGCCGCAGGGGAAAGCAGGATGTGGTGAATGTCAAACGACTGAAGCCTTACATTGTGCGTGAAAGTGAGAGTAATCGTGTCGTTTCAACAGAACCCAAAAACCAAGCCGACGCGCCGTGTCTTGGTGACGAGTGTAACCAGCCGACTACGGTCAGCAAGAGATGTGACTCCGCGGAATCAACTGAACCAAGCCAACCCACCGGTTCCTGTGAACAGTGCGTGCGTGAAAGTGAAAGTGATGTTACTGTACCGACAGAATTCAACGAACCAACCAGTGACCGTGATCGGGGAAGTTTGCGGGCTCCGCCGCCGGCGGATAGCCCAAGTGACTATATGGGACTTAAGGGTTCTAGTGAACAATCCGCTTTACCGAATCAGCCTTCGCACAACGAAGGAGACTGTGAGGAACAATTCTTTGACGCAGTAGAGTCTATGCCGCCAGTAAGAGCATCGACCGAAGGGTTAGGGCAGCGACCGCGTCGTGTAACGAATACCCGACGATGGGACGATTTCATGTATTACTAACTCAATTATTTTTGGAGAACAGTTGTGTTAAACAGTGTTATGTGTTGTCGAGCGCGGACGCTCATGCTTGTAAAAAGGGGGTATTGTAACAACTGCCGAAAAAAAAAATAAATTGAGTTGCGCTGACGGTCCGACAGAGGGGGGTAGTGACCAACCCTCGAGCTTCCCCCTCTCCCTTCCCGGTGCGAGGAGGAGGATGACTCACTAGTCACCCGGGAAAAAGGGTATAAAAGGAGCGACCGGGAGAGGCTTGGGGGAAGGCTGTCCCTGATAGTAGCTGGAGATTGTCGCCAAGCTTCGTTCTTGACCGCTCCGTCTGCTGCTGTTCAGGGGACCCCCGGGATAGGCGTACGCGGCGACTCCGTTGCCCTCGCACACCCCGGGGTTAGGGCGGTCATGTCCTTCTGACGAGCCTGAGTGTATTTTTAAACCGTCTTCGGGTCCTATTCCTCGCGTGGACGTAACAGCGGTGTGGCGAAAAGCGACTCAACGGTCTTGCCCTCCTCCACGTCCACCGAGATGTGAACGTCGACCAAGAGAAGGTGGTAGACCGCTACGCGCAGGGAGCACGACGAAGGAAGGCGATGTTCGTGCTCTGAAGAACCTTTAAGTTGATAACTTGTGTAAATAATTATGTCTGTATTCTGTCCTCCCCAATTGTAGGGGTTTTTTTTTCTTCATCTCATCAGATAAACATGAATCTGTTTAATAAATAATTTTAATGTTGCTCCACGCAATTCGCCTAGGCACTGCGCTGAAGACCATTTGAGCTCGCATTTTTGTTTTCTATTGGTTTCACGGATCCACAAGACCATAAAGAATCGAACAGTTATTTTTGTTTGGCTGTTTCCCGTAAAATACCAAGTCATTGAGAGTAAAGTCGCTGAGAAATCCCACCCACTGTTTTTTTATTAGAGTTTAATTACTCCAACTAAATGCTCACTTTCCTCAAGAACTGTGCATTTTCGAGAGTGAGTCAATAAAATAACAATGAAAATAAGAAGGTATTTTGATCACGTTCTTCCAGGAATTAGAAATTCTCCATATTATTCGGCCGTCTTACATTTGTCTTGATAACAAATCCTTTCTTCTCCGGTCTTTGTGGTGTTTTTTTTTGTTTTTTTTTGTCTAAATTGATGTATTTTGTGTGATCGAGTCCCTGCACAAACTCTTTCACGCCGCGTGCCTCAATTGCCTGTGTTGCTTAAATGGGGATAGTCACTGTTTAGACATAGAATATAGAACCATGCACACGTATGTCTCTCTCTATCTCTATTTTTTTTTTTACCACTTATAGTGCAAATCTTTGAACCACTGAAGCAACAAGTGCGGGCTAATATAAAAGAACAAGAAACTAATACAAATTTGGTGGGAATATTTAGGCTGTAACAAACGTTAAAACACGATTAATAGTTGCTTTTTGTAGATGCCGCAAAAATCGCTAGCCCGCACAATTAAAAAAAAAATCACGACCGCCCCCCCCCCCCAAACCTCAGCCATAAATCCGCCCCTGCTTCCCGCATACAATGAGGCATACGAAATGATGCTCCAAGTTTGACATTTTAATTCGCAATGATCAGTGGCGAATCACGACTTATATTATGCTGGAGCTTCACCAAGCTGTCTTTGTGATCGGGCTTGCAAAAAGTGTGGTGCTCTCTTAATATCATTACTAAAACCCGGAGATTGGGAAAAATGAAGGACAGCACAACAGAAAGCCTCACCAGGGTTTTGTAGTAATTATGTTAAACCTTCACCTGCTGCACACTAACTTTTTGCGCACTAACTTTTTATGCTCTCTTAATTTTCCACGCGTTTCCACGCAAAAAAAAGGTATGGCTGCGACAATACTGCGGAGATTAATGACAGCATCATTGAACATTTTAAGCTATTACCAGAGCTAACACAGTTCCGAGTAGTGTGTTGTGGTTTTTTTGCTAACGTTGTAATTCTAAGTCTACTGTTTACGTTTCTGACAGGTGCTGGACAAAGATTTTAACGAGTATGTGGACATACTTGACGAGGACAAAATTCATGGCATGGCCCTTCTTCGTGTCGTGAAGACAGCACATGGCGGTGAAACTCCAAGTGGAGAGGTCAGTGCCACAGCTTTTAACATTACAATGTGTATTTTACTTTCTCCTAACCTTTCCAACCTAATTGAATCCTGTAAAAGTAGGCACATTCACTTGTGCCTTCTTATTACTAGCTGCTCTCTGACAGTTGCTGTAAAGAAAGATCTCTACTTTACTCCACTTGTCCACTGTGTCAATGAGAAATTGGTTTGCCCGTTTCCCCTTGCAAAATGAGTAGGACAGAATCAATAACCCAGTGCATTCCTCTTTTCTACACTTGTTATGTTTTGGTGAAGAGTATTAATGGAGCTGAGGAGCAGATTGGTCCAAATGTATTTTCATGGTAACAAGAAACTAAATATATTTATTTCTTGTTTATAACTTTAAAGTACATGTATAATTGTCAAATTGTCCTCGTACGCCTGATAAATTGTGCTTTTCTTGTTAATTCACATATTTGCAGGGAAGCTCAGTTGAGAAAAACACTCCAGGAACCAGCCAGGAGCGGCACCAAAATGTGGGGCGGGCACTCGATCACTTACAGTGGCACCTCTGTTAAACAGGCAGACGACCTCCTCCTTTGCATCGAGAAGTAGCAGTTACTACGTGCGACTGATGCTGAGCAAGGCATTGCTGCAGTGATGGCGGCATACTATCTTTTTTACATCAGCTATGCTACAGCAGCACACAGTTTGTGCTGCGTTGTAGAACATTTATTTTTTGGTGTTCGTGTTACAAAACCAAGGTGCACAACACAGCGCTTCATCTCTTCTAAAGGCCCGTTCACACTCTTGCGACCGAGTACGACTGAGAGAGACGAGATCTCTTAAAACTTCTTATTTTTTTAGAACGAGGGAACACACTGGCATTGTGGCGCCATCTATGCGGTGACCCTGGAACTGCATTTCACAAGAGCGAAGGTTTTGCGGGATTTCCGAGGTCAAATGTGCGTCATACCCATAGAAAGGCTCGTTTATAACATTGACAAAAGTTTTTTGAGCCAAGAAAGAAAGGATAATGCGCGAGAGAAATAAAAAAATATGCCAGACCGCCGAGTTTACACTGCTACCCAATAGATGGCGCCAGTGTGTCCTCTGGTTTAAGAAGTTTTAAGGAACCCAGGTTTAAGAGGTCGCAAGAGTGTGAATGGGCCCTTACGTGGCAGAGTTCTCCAGTATTCAGCTGCAGACTTCTGCCAAATAAGCAATGATCTGCTCACAAACCAACGTGTTTTAAAGAAACAATAAATTTTTTGACTAAATGTTCCGCTCTGTGTGTTTTTTAAATGACTATACTCGAGCATAGCTTTCTGTAGCAAGGCAGCCGGAGCTGAGGATGGCGGGTGCACCTGGGAGACAGTGCGGAGCGCAGCCATTGGCTGCGACAAGAGAGCAGCCGATGACTGCGCTCCGCATAGGCGCCCAATTGACCCTGTCCACGCACAACTCCGATGCATTGCCACAGAACATTGTCGTATTCCAGACCTACAATGACCATCAGAAGTGTGGCATGCATCAATAAGGCTCAATAGGGGTTATAATGGCTTCCTAGAATTTGCACCCTTTTAGCACCCTTATAACACCCTTATATCAAAGGGTGGTGACCGGCTGCTAACACCTTTTATTGATAAAGGTGCACCTCGAACCACAACACCCATGAAAAGGGGTGTGTAGTCATTCGGAAGCACCCTTTCTTAGGAGTGCAAGGGGTGAGTTATAGACACGAAAATGCACCTTTACGGGTGCAAATTATTTTACTGTGTAAGGCAGTCAAGTGAGGAGTGACAAATTGAATTGTTAGTAGTGCAATGAAAAATCATGCTGTCATCACTTACAAAGTGAAGTGATTGTTCAAAAATCAATGTTAGCACAATCAGGCTATTACTCCAATGTTTTGGTCAGTGTAATCACACTGACCAAAATATTGGAGTAATAGCCTGATTACTTTTGAAACGTTGGAGTAATAGCCTGATTACCTGAAACATTGGAGTAATAGCCTGAAACTACTTTTAGATTAGCGGAAAACAATGTGGAAAGCAAAAAAACTGGAAAACTGGGTGTGTGTCCCGCTCTATCAGTTCTCACATTATCTGAAATCTTTGGCAGGGAAATACAATGTCTCGGTGGTGTTCAAAAATGATTTTAAGTTGAGAAGGTTGGCGCCCTTCTCAGGCAGTTCAGAAGGGTTCTCCGAAGAAACATAGGGACATGTCAATCGAATGCTAAGAGTCTGTGATTTAAGAAATTCCGATGGCATGTGGTTTTTCTTATGTAGGGCAGACGGGACGGTGCATAAATGACAGTATCTTGGAACACAAAAGGGCAGTACTGTCGAACGCGTCAAGTTCGGAAATAGCAAAACGTCATGGGGAGTCTGGCAATCGTTTCCCCGAGTGGACTGAAACTAAAATTGTTAGCAAAGAAAAGGATAATTGTAAAAGTTTGTTAAAGGAGACTCGTCGGATAACAAGTGCTGGTAACTGCATAAGTGTTCCGTCCATTGTGTTAGACAAGGAGTTACGGACGTTCTTATCTTGTGGGAGTTCTCGACGACATCAAACTTTTTGATCAAGTGATGTGAAGTGGTGTCTTTGCTTTTGTTGTTTCTTCGAATCGGTGTGTTGGGCTTTGCCTTCCGGCGAGTGTCGGGGGTGACGGTGGATGTGCGCGCAAACTTTTGCTGCTTCTTCCTTAGCGGCAGTTTTGCTTCCCTGGTTCTCTGCCTGAAGAGTGAGGGAAAACCGAACCCCTTATAAGGCGGTGCGCGGCGTTGCTTCGATATTCTCTCTCCGATTTTGACGACTGTCTTTTAATTATGTAAATAAACTGTTTGTCACGTTACCAAGTCTCCCACCTCCACTGAGTCCTTGCATTCTTTGAACCGGGGAATGGACGTCATCAAGGGCACGGAAAGCTCAGGACGTGCAGCTCAAACCCTGCCTCAAACAGCTGGTTGGCAGTGGCTGGGATCAGACCATGCGACATCATGCTACATCTGCGGGTGAGCATTTAGACTTTGCTTTAAGATTTGCCAGGCTTCAAATTATGAGTAAAAAATTTGGAACTGCTGGGAATCTATAGTGCTTGACTCGTGCGCTCGATATTTGTACAACCTCGCGACACGTTTTAGAGCAAAGCCAAAGCAAAAAAGCAGCGATCATGGATGTAATGAGGTTACTGAAAGCAGATTTACTCTGTTTATGTGAAGAATTGGGTGTGGAGGTGGAGCAAAACATGAAGAAATCTGAGATCTACTCAAGTGATCAGAATGAAATTTGCAGGGGAGCTTTAACGTCAGATGCAGATGTACTGTGCAAACTTTCATCTCTCTAGGACAACTTCTACATACCTGCATAAGTAGATGTGTCACTATTTGTAAAGAAATAAAGCTGTTAAGCGCCATTTTGAGTGCTTGAATATAAAGTGGGGGATGTGGGACTTGGGGCTATCTAGTTTTTATAACACAAATGTAAATATTTCAGGAAGAGTTATTACCTCAAAATATGAGATGCATATCGGTCTTATATGAAATTTTTAAACTATAGTTTTTTCTCAATGACTAACTTAAAACAAAATAAAGTAGATAGCCTAACTCCTTAGTGAATTTCAGTTCAGAAACATCTTGATTGTGGTATCAGAATACTACTACCTTCGAACAAAAGAATTTTTTGTACGAAATTTGCAGCAAAAAGTGGAACTGAGAGAAATGCATTCAAACATTGTTACTTTGTTACTGCCTCACAATGTGTTGAAAATATTTTATATCAATGGAACTATCTGGCATATGGTTATCAAATTTAAAGTAAAGGTATATAATTAGGTTCTAAAACCGAAAACATCAAAAAATTCAAAATAAACTTTAAAAAAAAATTTTTAATTAGGCCCATGTAAACCCATCCCCCCCCTTATAGGAGCTGTGCAACAATTTCAGTGCTTTGCTTAAATAATTTGGGAGCTGTGTCTCGACCTTTCAGAAGTAAAAAAAAAAACACTTCGCCTGCATGTCCTAGTTTTCATTTTAAAAATAGACAAAGATTGTGGTTGTCGGCACTTCTCAACTCCTTCACCATCTGCCAAGTCACGTGCGCTGTGACCTCAATGGGGGTTCCAGTGAAGCTATCTCTCTAGAGCCATCAGTGAGCAGCAAGAACTCATCCGCTCGCGACCGCGTGACCACATGCTGGCACAGCGCAAACAATATGGTGAAAGGAGGAAAGTCTCATCCGGGTTCGGCCATCCCCGTCCGGCTCTGCCCCCGTACCCCTCCGGCTTCTGGCGGCTGTTCGCGGTAGCAGATAGAGCTGACGGTTTTGTTGACCTCGGATAGATGGCGCCACTTAAACTCCGTATAATAAAAGTTTTGGAACGACAAGATTTATAGAAAAGTTACCTTTTATCGAGCAGGTACTCGCACAACTTGCTCTCTTTCTACAAGACCCCCATTGACAACATGCCGCGTGGTTCTCATGGCCGCCGCTCGCAGCTGCAGGTAGGGGAATATTCTGATCTTTACCTCACGATTACGTGGCAGAATCGCAACAATTCGAAGGAAGGAGGCGTGCTTTCCGTCCCTTGTGACAAGATAAACAATGTCAAAAGTAGAAGACGCCAATTTTTTCAACAATAAAATCGTTGCACAGCTCCTTTAAAGCTATTTCAGAGAGTGCAGAAGCAGAGGAAATTAAAATTGCATGGGAGTTGCTTCAGAAAAATAAAAGCAAGAAAGCAAGAGAACAGAAGAGGGCTGCAGAGAAAGAGAAACGAGAGCAGGCTGCAGCGAGGAAGGAACGAGCGCTCAAAGGGCCAGAGCTAGAAATTGAACAAAAGCGATAAACCTGCAGAACAGTAGAGTTGGGGCTCCGGGACGAGCAAGCGAGACCGAGTCGTATCAAATGAAGAAGCTCCTGCGGGCGTTTAAAGTTAGGGAAGACGTGGGCCTGTTCTTAGTTAACTTTGAGAGGACATGAGAGAAGTTGAGCTTTGCCCCAGAAACGTGGCCGCAACGGCTTTTGACTTTGTTGCCGTGTGAGGCTACAGAAGTTGTCGCGCGCCTTAGTGCTAAAGACGCGGACGACTACGACAAAGTGAAGGCTAGCTTTTTGAAACGGTACCGCCTTTCTGCTGAGGCGTTCCGTCAAAGGTTTAGAAACAACGAAAAAGCACCGAGGGCTACTCGGAATTCGCGTACAGACTTAAAGCCAATATGATAGAATGGTTGAAGATGACGGAAGTGTACGAAAGCCGAAACAAGGTACTCGAGTGTGTGTGCCTCGAACAGTTCTTCCGTGGCATTCCGCAGTCAAACAAGCTCTGGGTGCAAGACAGGGTGGAAGTTGACTCTGTCGAAAAGACCGCTGAGCTAGCCGAAGAGTACTAAACGCGTAGAAAGCTGAGCGGAGAAGAAAGCGAACTCAGCCGGAGCGATTGCGCTGTGCGTAAGCCCTTCCAACAGGGAAGCGGCTCGCAATATAAAAGGCCCGAGAGGGCCGAATCAGGACAAAAAGGTCCCGGAAGCGATTTCCAGCAGCAATTCCTCCAAAGGAACTCAGTAGTAGAAAAAGTGTACCCGTTTGCGCAGCGACCAATCACAGCACAGGAGGGCGGGGCCAAACCCAATTCGACCAATCACAGCGCATAGGGCGGGGCCCCTTCCCTCTCTCCCATCCCAGTGACCAATGTCAGGCCGTGGGCATTGATGGCCACGCCCACGGTGGTCACCGACATAGGAGGCCCCGCCCACAGGGTGTTGGGCAGTGACCAATCGGAGCTCGCCTGGATCCCGCCCCCCGAGGTACGCGGTACAGGTGTGAGGTCACATACCTCAAACCTCAGACCTCAAACCTCAAACCTCAGACCTCAAACCACAAGCGTGGTTGACCAGGCTGCGGTCATCATCTGATAACAACCACGTGATGTCACAGGGTTCGACCTTCGTCCGACAGAGGGCGCTATAGGACTTGAATTGCGGCGCTCAGGGCGTCTCACGTGTGATGTCACAGGGTACGAGCTGCGTCCGACAGAGGGCACTCACGTGATATCGCACAGGGTTTGTGCTGCATCCGAAAGAGGGCGCTGCACTCCAGTCACATGAGGGTCACGTGTTTTGAATTTGAATCGCTGGGCGGTAAATTCCCCTTTTATTCGATAAAAAAGGCTCAGCGGCGGCTGGGATCGAACCTGCTACTTCGTGCACACCAGCCCGACACTCTACCCCCTGAGCTACAAGCACATTGCTTCCTAGACCGCTTAACTCGTCTCAGTTGTTCGTGTGTGTGCGTGTGTGTGCATTCAGATCACGTGCTGTCCCGCGCGCTACTTGGTTTTTGTAATACGGTTAAAAACAGAATGCGTCATTGCCGCAGGTCATGTGACCATGGTCGTGTGACGTTGCTCGTCTTCCTATCACGTGATTTCGCGCGCGTGATTCAAACGGTGCTCGCGGACTCGTCACCTCGGGAATGGCTTTCGTAATCTGGGTGAAAAAAAACAAACAAACAACCCTTCACGGAATTTGAACGCGTCATTGCTCCAGGTCATGTGACGAAGCCTATCTACAATTCCGTCATGCAGGAACAAGTCTAGACAGGTTTTGATATATCTCGAGAGCTCGGAATGTTATTTTCTTTTTTTTTTCATATGCAAATGAAATACATTGTTTTGACGCTCCGCTCGTTCGCTTTTGTTTATTCAGCTGTCGCATTTGGGCTCGGAACGTCACTTGTGCGCCGGAGGTCGATCTGACAAGATGCTCGTGCGTGAACGTCTCGATGGCTGCACAGAAGAACACACTCGATGGAGCGATGTCGAAGCCTGCGCTGCACATCGAAAAGCAAACAACAACTTCTTTGTGTCTGCGTTCGATCTGCTGGTGGACCTCGTCATTTTTGGCAAGTTCGTTCCATATGAAGTGGACCCCGTTGTGTTCAGAATAATAGCCCACGTCTACGAGAGCTACAAGGGGCGGGACAAGGAGTGGGAATCGCACGAGCAGCCCTTTGTGCTCTTATCACAATGGTCGGGCAAGGTGTTGACCAAGGTGACCGCATCGGAGACGACGGACGTGGTGGAATTCATCGCGGATACGCTGAAGACCATCAAACGCGCGATGCACTGTAAGCACCACATCGAAGCCACCTACATCCATTGCCTGGCCACCGATGTTCTTCGATATCGCCTCATCACCGTGGATACCGTAGACTCGTGGAAATAAAATAACTAACCCTAAGATGACTGCGTGTCTCTCTTCTGTGGTTGGTCGCCTTGTTAAAGACCGGACCCTGATAGCGGTCCGGTCAGTCTGCTATCGACCTACGTACAGATCGGTCGCGAAGAAGCGAAATGAGGGATGAGTTTTATGTGAATCTATTCTCAAATGCCTCGTCGGACATTTTTCACGACAATAGTTTGAGCAAGTTCAAAGTACAATTGTCCCAACCTATTATATTAAATGAACCGTACGAGGTAGCCCTAGAGGAACTTAACTTCCCATTTAGCATCAAGAATGTGACAAGCCCATCTAACGATCTGTACTTGGTCAGGCCTACGGATGCCGGGAAAGTGGAAGGCACCAAAAAGCTACGAATACAGCCAAAGCGAGACTTTATCGCGCTGGTGAAAGGTCCCCTGCGAGAGCTCTTTGGTCCCAAGACGAGCTTCGAGCGAAAAGGAAAATGTTACTCTTTAAGCTTCCAGAGAAACAACGCACTGCGCATGTCCCCTACATTGTCGAAAAAACTCGGATTTGCAGAGATCGTTTTTGGAACAGGTCAGCCCGTGGAAGGCAGCCCCGTGGAGGAAGATACATTCGATCGGGAGGTAGAGGTAGAGCTGATGAGGGTAAAGCACCTGATGACTCAGGACCGAATTGAGATCCTCGAGGGCTTCTACGAATCGCCAGAAGATCTCATTAACGCGATAAACAGCGCCTACCAGTCTCATCTTAAGCTCAATTCCTCGAAAATATTGCTTCGTTATAATCCATACATCAAAGTCGTAGAGTTACAGTTGCACCACAGGGGGTATATCTTAATCAATGCTCACTTATCCCACATGCTTGGCTTCGGCCAGAAAAGCATGTACACTTCCTTCTCGGTGGCAGACTGTGATGTTATATTATTTCCCAGCAATTACATTTTTACCTATTGCGATATCATAGAAGCGGAGCACGTCGGCGACGTGAAAGCTCCTCTCTTGAGAGTCGTGCCATTCGTAGTGTCAAAACGAAACGAAATGATATTGTATTCTTTCAATCTACCACAATATAAGAAGGTGATCGTAAAAGAAGTCAGCACCATTTGTCTTGAGCTTGTTGGCGAGAGAGGAAGCTACCTCCCATTTCTGGACGGATCGGGTCGCGTTGCAGCCACTCTTCATTTTAGAAAATGCACGTAAAGTCCCCACCGTGTTGTTTAGAACATTTCTCGGGTTCCGGAGAAAGACCACTCACGCATTTTGTGTCCGGGCCCCTGTTCCAAGTTGGGAGCGGACTACTGTCGGACATTTATCAGAGGCTATCGCCAGTGTTTACAAAGCGAGTGGCCCCTTACCTGGGTCGAAAATTAGTGTCCACGGGTAGAGATATCGCAGAGCGAATGAGACAGGGTTCCTCGCTGAAGGACGCCGTAAAGAATGGAATTGGGCGTACGTATCGAAGCACCAGAAATGAGTTTCTCCAAAAGCTGCAGTCTGGCGGAGGGCATAAAAGAAAGGCGTCCAGCCAGTGCTGTTCAGTGAGAGATCTTGGGGGTTTATGGCGCAAAAGCTACGAGGCCATCTGCGCCAAACTACTTGTAAGGATCATTGTACTACAGGACGGATTTCACAGAAGGTTAACCAAAAGGCTAGAGTCGGTGTAAAAGGCCAATACTACTAAGAAATTCTATTACTCGTTCAAAAGAGACTAGAGGATTCTCTCCCACAAGGAGAGAAGGATGAAATGGGATATGATGTTGAAAGAATTCAGGGAAATGAATGCGGCGCTTGGGCTCAAGGCCGGGACACAGCCACAAGATATGCAAAACAGTGAGCCTGTCACGCACACTGATCACACACTGGTGGATCTTCTGCCAAAAGCAGATACCTATGAGTTATAAAAGAGTGTCCAATTCTCAGACGGCACAACAATGTTTCAAGAAGTCGGCTCTTGCATGAAGAGCTATCCCAAACTCCCAAAGCAGGTTTGGTAACATGGAGCTTGTTATTGCACTCCATGTCCCATTCCAGTTGCCAGGAATGAAGAATTGAGGACTTCACCAAGGGCTTAATATCTTGATAGGGTAAACAGGACAGCGATTGTGGAAAGTTACCGGCAGACCCTGCAAGCTTGTCGGCTTCTTCATTGCCTAGTATGCCGATGTGACTCCAACAAAATTTTATATTTTGACCCCCATGCAAAGCAGTGTTAAGTTTGTATCGAATTTGTTGTACAATCATATTTTTAGTATCTTTAAGAGAGCAAACTGCAAGAATCACACTTTGAGAGTCAACAAACAGGACTGCCCTCAGTATTTCCCTATTGATAATGTATTCAATCGCCATTGATACCGCATAGAGCTCCGCAGTAAAAATGCTGGCAATACAATCAAGTCGTTGAACATTGGAGAAGCTTTCAGAATATACAGCGCAACCGACAAAAGATGAAGTCTTGGCACCATCTGTATAAATATGAAGATAACCATCATACTTATTTTCCAGTTCACCAAACTCTTGCTTAATAACAGCATGGGAAATGCCGTGCTTGTTTAACTTTGCAAGAGACCAGTCGACTTCAGCCCGCTGTGTTTTCCAAGGTGGAATAGCGTTGACTTTCCGAACAAGGCTGACCTGGTCCACAGAAAGGTGCAGCGAAGAGCAAATATGTTCAATGCGGAAGTTTAATGGTGTTACAATACTTGGTTTATTTTCAAAAAGGCGAACGAACCTTGACCTCGTGAGTGAAGAGTAAGTCGGATGCTGAGGGTCGGCCAGAATCTTGTAAGCATATGTAAGACTAAGATATGTGCGTCGTTTGTTCAGTGACAGCTCATTAGATTCTGCATACAAACTGAGGGCGGGGGACGTGCGGAAAGCTCCTGTTGCCAGTCGCAAGCCGAGATGGTGAACTGGGCCCAACATCTTAAGGGCAGAGGGCCGAGCCGATCCATACACTACTGCACCGTAGTCAAGACGGGACCGTACAAGGGCATTGTATAGCTGCAGGATACATTTTCTATCA
This sequence comes from Ixodes persulcatus, assembly GCA_013358835.2. Lineage (NCBI taxonomy): Eukaryota > Metazoa > Arthropoda > Arachnida > Ixodida > Ixodidae > Ixodes > Ixodes persulcatus. The sequence continues at coordinate 268,890 of JABSTQ010011117.1, read as the reverse complement.
GACCCCCAAGACTTGTGAGATAAAACTTTCAAAAGGTTTGTCGACTGAAGGCATTTATTTTTGCTTCAGCGCTTAAGGTGGGAAATGTAATTAAGCTTTCTATCAAATATTACACCAAGAAATCGGAGCTCCTTTCTAACAGGGATAGGGGTTCCATTTAATTCCAGGGACGGATCCAAAGACAACCCGCGGCGCAAAGAAAAAGGCACACAGACCGTTTTTGAAGCAGAGAACTTGAACCCATTTTCGTCGGCCCACTTGGACAGTTTGTTTATGGCTAACTGCAACTGGCGCTCACAACTAGAAAGGTTACAAGACGATGATGAAATCTGTATATCATCAGCATAAAGAGAATATGAGATAGAAGGTGGCAGCAGTTGTGCGAGTGAATTCATTGTTAGCAAAAACAAAGTCACACTTAAAACACTCCCTTGAGGGACTCCATTTTCTTGAACAAAGGAATCAGATAGGGCTGAGCCGAGACGTACTTGGAAAGTCCTGTCCGTCAGATATTCCTTTATGCTTCGCAGCATGCGGCCACGGATATTACAGGCATAAAGGTTTCGGAGAATCCCATACCTCCACGCTGTATCATATGCCCTTTCTAAGTTGAAAAAAACCACAACACAGTGCTGCCTGTTTACAAATGCCTCACGTATCACAGTTTCCAGGCAAACTAAGTGGTCAAGGGTAGATCGACCATGGCGGAATCCACATTGATTGTTATCAAAGACCCTCTGGCTTTCTAACATGTACACCAGTCGCCTGTTTATAAGCCTTTCATATGTTTTCCCAAGGCAGCTTGTCAGTGTAATTGGGCGGTAGCTTGATGGCTGTGAGGGGTCTTTGTTAGGCTTTAGAAGGGGGATGATATGTGAGTGTTTCCAAGCCTGAGGGAAACATGCCTTTTCCCACAAAAGATTTAAAAACAGGAGAAGGTTTTCAAGGAATTCTGGAGAAAGGCGGCGCAGCATTTCATAATGAATTCCATCAGGACCAGGGGCAGAGAGCTTTGTCACATTAAGAGCCATCTCAAGCTCGCATCGCGTAAATGGTTGGTTATAAGATGCTGAATTTCCTCCTGACATGACAAGCCTTTGTCGTCCCGCACAAGCTTTTAACTGTCTGAAGGTACCACTGTAGTTGGCCGAACTAGATGAATTATAAAAATGTTCCCCGAGTATGTTACCAATATCTTTTAGTGACAAAGAAGGAGCATTAAACGTTGGAATGGCAAAGCACCTATAATCCCCATTTACTTTCCTGTATCTGTCCCAGGCCTCTTTGGCCGGGACAAAGCTGGTTAAAGAAGACAGATACTTCATCCACGACTTCCGCTTTGCCTGCTTTCTAGTCCAACGCGCCTTGGCTTTTCGTCGCTTGAACTCAACAAGGTTGCTTGAAGTGGGGTATCTGCGAAATCTGCCCCACGCCCTATTTTGGTCCGCCCGGGTTGTGGCACATTCCTTATTCCACCAAGGTTTACATCTTTTGGGTATATTATCAGATGTTTGTGGAATGGACTGCTGAGCAGCCTTTAGTATCTGCTCAGTAACATGAAGTGTAGCATTCTCAGGGGATATAGAATAAAGAAGCGAAGGATCTAATGTGAAGTGAAGATTAAAAAGTGCCCAGTCTGCCTTGTCTAACTTCCACCTAGGGACCCGCTTTAAAAGATTAGGCAATGGAACGGTACTCTCTAAAACAACTGGATAATGATCACTTCTAAAAGGGTTGTGAAGAACCTTCCAGGAGAAGCAAGAAAGTAATGAAGGTGAAGCAATAGAAAGATCAATGGATGTGAATGTGTTGTGTGCCGCACTAAAAAGAGTTGGCTCTCTCCCGTTAAGAAGGCACAGCCCCGAAGACAATAAAATACGTTCAATCACACCACCACGGGAGTCTTGACGGGTACTACCCCACATAGGATGATGAGCTTTAAAATCACCCAAAATTAAAAAAGGTTGCGGGAGCTGTCCTATAAGTCTTTGCAGCTCTTGAAGGCTTAAAGGAACGTTAGGTGGTAAGTATAAAGAAACAATTGTTACAAGGCGGTCCAGAAGGAGACGTACTGCAACAGCTTCCAGTGGCGTGCAGAGGGGGACTTGAGAGCAAGCAACTCCACTCTGCACAACCACTGCAACACCACCAGAAGGGGTCGAAGAGGGGCAATCTTTTCTAAAAACCTGATGACGTCTTAAAATGTTAAAAGAATTAGAGTGATGATGGGTTTCTTGCAATGCGAGAGCAATGGGCCAAAGCTGATCCATGAAATAATTGACATCATCAATATTTCTTAAAATACCGCGACAGTTCCATTGCATAAAATGTAACTTGGTCATCTATAAAAGGTATGCAAATATGAAACTGAAAAATAAACCTAGTAAAATAAGTAAGACTGTAGAGTCAACACAGACTTGGGATGATCATTTGGGTGGGAGTACAGGTTTCTTAGTCTTTTTATGTCAACCGGAGGGCGTTTCCCACTCCATACTGTCCTGGTCGGACCCAGGAGTGGACAGATTGTCAGCATCTGTCGACATCTCCATCTCCTGAGAGGTATCCGTTGCTTTTAAAACAGCACTTGTCCGGCTTGGTTTGCGGGGGGGCAAACCTGGAACACGACTGGCTGGAAGGGTTGCAGACGAACTGGGCGACGGGTCGTCCGAGCTCATCTGGTCCCCTCCTTTCACAGGAGCTGCATGGGCACCATGCTGCTCCTTCAGTAGGGGGGCCCTCTCTAGCGAGCAAGAGCGAGAAGCTCGCTCCGTCTCCCCAGGGGACCCAGGAGAGGGGGCAGGCGCGGCTCCCGCCGGCCTGTCCTTGGAAGGAGGAGCAGCACGCGTGCTACCACCAGGGACTGGCGGAAGCAGCTGCTGCCCCTGTCGGGGAACTGGGGCCCTGAAGTCGGCCGCCAAGATCTCGGGAGAGACCTGGGTGGCCCTTGACTCCAAGCGTGGTGCAGGGCCCCTGCGCACCACGTCGGCAAAACTCCCCTTTGACACGAAGGAGAATCGTTTTTTGGCTTCCGAATATGAAATGTTCTCCTTTACTTTGATGGTAAGGGTGTCTTTTTCTTGTTTCCACGAGGGACAGGTACGATAATAAGCGGGGTGTGGTCCACCGCGATTCGCGCAGTGGGCCACAGCCGCCTCGCAAGTATCAGAAACGTGACCTTGACTACCGCACTTCGCACACGTCTCCTTCCCTCGACAGCTGCGTGTTCCATGACCAAAACGCTGGCAACAGAAGCACCGCTGGGGGTTGGGGACGTAAGGGCGGATGCGGCAGTTCAAGTATCCTGCCTCGATTGTCTCAGGGAGAGTGTGCCTTTCAAAAGTCAGTATCACATGTCTCGAAGGGATTTGTTCGCCATCCTTCCTAAACATAATGCGCTTTACGGCGACGACACCGGCACCTTGGAGTCCCTCGAGGAGTTCTTCCTCACTAGTGTGCAAGAAGTCGTCCTCAGAGAGGACTCCACGGACAGTATTTAGTGTGCGATGAGGGCTCACCGACACCTTCACGTCAACGATGGTAGTCAGTTTAAGGAGTGCGTCACTTTGTTTATTTGTGCTCACTTCTACGAGGTCTCCAGTGTGCTGTTTCTTAGCCTTGTAGGAAAACCCTACAAGGTTTTCTAGCACCTTTGCTACAATAAAAGGTGAGAGAAGAGAAGCCCTGGCTTTGCTCTTTGGAGTGAAGAAGTTTCACTTTTACCTTTACGGTCGCAAGTTCTGTCTCGTGACGGACCATAAGCCACTTCAAACCATTCTTGGACCGAAGACTGGTATTCCGACACTGGCGGCAGCTAGACTGCAGAGGTGGGCAGTAACACTATCGGCATACAACTACTCCCTAGTATACAAGCGCTCAGCCGAAAATGCGGAAGCGGATTGTTTTTCGAGACTGCCTGTGAACACACTTGCAGAAGAAGTTGACGAAGAAGAGACTTTTTGCTCACTGCGGTTGCTTTCCCTACCAGTGAGCAGCCGAGACATTGCCAAAGAAACTAGCCGAGACCCGCTGCTCAGTAGAGTGTTGGAATATGTTCTGAAAGGTTGGCCGTCGTACATGGCCGATCCCGCACTGAAGCCGTTTTTCCAGCGCAGCACAGACCTATCGGCACATCAAGGCTGCCTGTTGCTGGGACTAAGGGTCGTCGTGCCGGAAAAACTGCGTCATCTGCTCCTGGAGGAGATCCACGAGGGACACCCCGGGGTGGTACGTGCTAAAGAACTAGCCAGGAGTTACGTCTGGTGGCCAGCAGTGGACACCGATGTTGAAAACTACGTGAAGGCCTGTGAGCAGTGTCAGCAGCAGCGTAACCGACCTACGCAGGCCCCCTTGCACCCTTGGGCGTGGCCGACGAAACCGTGGCAGCGAGTTCACATCGACTTCGCGGGGCCCTTCAGAGGTAAAATGCTGTTAGTGGCCGTGGATGCTCACTCTAAGTGGCCGGAGGTTTTCATAATGCAGTCAACAACATCGGGTAGCACGATTGAAAAGCTGCAAGAACTGTTCGCAAGGTTTGGAAGTCCCGAAACATTGGTCTCAGACAATGGCACACAGTTTACGTCACAGGAATTTGAAGATTTCATGAAAAGCATTGGCACGCGCCATGTGTTGACAGCACCGTACCACCCGAGCACTAACGGGCTGGCCGAGAGATTCGTGCAAACGCTCAAGGCTGCTTTACGCAAAGGAGTAGCCACCGAGTCTCTACAACAAACGTTGAACAAGTTCCTGTGGAACTATCGCAATATTTCTCATTCAACAACGGGGGAACCACCAGCTGTGTTGTTGTTGGGGAGATGCCTCCGCACGAGGCTGGATGTTGTTAAACCGGCCATAGACGCCAGGGTGGCAAGACATCAGTTCCGTCAGACGACACAAAGAAGGTGCCGGACACGAGTGTTCCAGGTCAACGACCGAGTGCGAGTGTTGAACTTTCGACCAGGGAACAGATGGTTGAAGGCCATCATACTGGCCAGAAGTGGACCAGTCTCTTACAAGCTGAAGGTACAGCTTGATCATGGTGTAGCCATCTGGCGCCGTCATCAGGACCCTATCCGGCATGACACAGACAAAGAGGAAGACATACAAGAGGTACCATTTCCCTTGCAGGAGGGCAGAGTCGATGCTTCCTCTCCGCCTTCAGGCCCATCAAGATCAGTGCAGCTGACAACGAGACCAGCTGCAAACACTCAAGCTGGCGGCAGCACCGTGGGGCAAACACTAGTGACTCCAATACGTCGCTACCCAGCAAGAGTGCGCCGTCCACCAGAGTGCTACTCACCCAACGAGTGAACTGGAACTGGGAAAGGGGCCTTACAATTAAGTGTGGGGGAATGTGGTGTTTGACTGATATTCCTTTCTGGTCTGACAACCCTGTCAGACTGGCAACATTGGGCCGGCACCCGGAGGAAGAGAACATTCTGGAATGTCGGCGTGGTTAGGTTGGTTAGGTTGTCATGTAGCGGAGCACGCTACTCATCGTTAAAAATCTGTCAGTAATAAAGTGTTGCACCTACCCATGTGCCTAATTTAGCCAGGACTACAACAGCTTTGAAACAGGTTTTTGTTCATCCAGCGAATGAACGATGAAAAACTTCGTAAATGTTTCTACTTCACATTCTTTGTCGATGGTTTTTTGTTCAGGGCAGCGCCTTTTAAGGGCGTGTCCTGAACGGGGTTTGGAGGGGTGGGGCGCCATAAGAGGGCAAAGAGTGTTCAGAATCCGCGGTGCACCGCCCACCACGGAGCCCAACAAGGGGTTAAGTAACACAACATAACAAGAAGGGCTTGGCTGGAGACGTTACGCTAACAGTGCTGCCGGGAAACTATACCCAAGTGTGGGTCAAGACAGAGGTCCATCGCCACCCAAGGTTAGCCCTTGCCGCCAAAGAGGGGTGAAAGGGGAGTAAGAGAAACAGGAAAGGTAAGGGTAAAAGATTGGAGGGGATAGTAGAAGAAAAGGCGACTAGACTGAATCATCCTGGCCGGGCCTTACCAGGACTCCCGCCTATGAGAAGCGGGGGCCGAAGTGGTGTATTGCCTCACCCGGGGGGCCCCGAAGGGTCCAAACCAACCCCGGGCTCGGCTCAACCACCAGGATGCCCTTTTCCCCAGACACGGGAAAGCCACGCACAGCCATACGTGGGCGGGCGAACCCGCATGGCTCGGGATCCGTAGTGACGCCACTCACCAAACACCTGCTTTCACAGGTGCCCCCTGTGGGGGTGCTGTTCAGTTTCTGGACGGCAAAAGAAACGAAAGGTCGTGCATGACTTTTTCGATACCTAAAAAAAAAAATGACGGGCGATATTTTTACCCTACACGAGCGTTCCTGTCTGTGCACCAGCGGAGAGCTCGATCTGTTCTCTCTTCCGCCTACGTCTTTTGCTTTGGAAAAGTCCGAACATATTGAATTCTTTCCGGTCGCCACGACAACACCCACTTCCGTTTTAGAATTTCACGTTCCCTCTCTAGGACCTCACTTTTACGATCTGAAATCAAGCTTCCTGCACATCCAGTCAAAAATCGTGCGAGCCAATGGCGATCCCGCGAGCACCACCGCGACGGACGGAACTGTCACGCACGATAAGGTCATACCGGTTCAGGCATTTGGAAGCTCCCTTTTTCAATACTTACACGTGTATCTGAATCAGACTTTGGTGAGCCAGTACGAGAATTATGCTTATTGTTCCTATCTCGATATTCTCCTGCACGCAAACCAGACGAGTAGGGATTCACTCTCTTTTCGCGATGTTGTACGAAAAAGACCCGGTAAATACGTCTGAAAAGCTCGACATTCCCGCCGATGCTAAGGGACTTATGGCACGTTCTAAAAGAACGGAAGGAAGTATGCTCTGTGATTTGCTTTGTCCTCTTATGAGTGACATATGTCACCAGGACAAGCTTCTCTTGAACGGGGTGGATATTCGTATCGTGCTGCGGCAAAATACCGAAGATTTCAGCCTCTTGGCCGCTTCGACGGTTCCCCAGAAACACGTCATCCAACTTCCTCGCATTGTGCTCTACATTCGGCGCGTGCAAGTTGCCCCGACGGTGCTTGTGGGCATCGAAAGACGTCTGCAGTCCTCTCCCGCGACTTATCTACTACGTGGGGTGGAGATCAAGACCAGAACCGTTTCGCCCGGTGTGTCGCACATTGTCCTCGACGATCTGTATCCGCATCGAGTGCCGTCAAAGCTCCTCGTCGCTTTCATGAAGAGCGAGGCGTTTCAGGGAAGTCGCGAGCACGACCCATTCAAGCTCGAACACTTCAACTTGAAAACGGCGGTCCTGGATGTGGGCGGATCTCAGCAGACGGAGCAGTTTGATTTTGGTCAAGATCTGTAGATGAAGGCTCAATCGAAGAGACGTCCCCTACTCTAAAGGTGCCTTCTCAAAAGACTCCTTTCTGCTCTACTGTATTTTGACTCCGGACAGGGAAGAGCAGAGTCTTTGTCCAATCACGGCCGGACAAGACGCTCCTTCCGCGCGCTCCCCTTACGGCCTTCTCAATACCGGCGCCGCGCATACATTTTTTTCTGACGCGTAGTGCGGCGGCTGACCGCACAAGGGCAGCCCCACCTCACTGTAAGCTCCGCCGGCTCCGCGTCGCCGCGTCTCCGGCGTCCCCGTCTCCTCGATTACCACGTGCGGATCGGCTCATCTCGAACTCGGTCTTAGTACGTACATCGGCCGCTGTTTGTTTGCGGACAGACGCTTGTGGTTGTTGGTGTGTAAAACCTGACTTTCCTGTGCGCGCACCGTTGCGCAGATTGTTTCGTCGACGATATGAGTGTACTTTTCTTGGCTGCGTTCGACAACCTCGGGTAAACCATGCATCAGACACGCTCAGGTATGCTAACTGCACTAGCGTAGCCATGGTTTATTGTTGCGTGCCGCTGTGTAAGTCACAGCAAGGGAAGACACCGGGTGTGTCGTACCACCAATTTCCTAGCGATGAGGAACTGTGTTCGAAGTGGAAGAAAAATGTTTCACGTGAAAACCTCGTCATCAATGACAAGTCCGCATCGACTGTAGTGTGCAGCAAACACTTCACGGAAAATGACTATGTTCCCGGATATCGTATCCGGAAACTGCGTCCAGGAGTCGTGCCCATGGTCTTCGATCAGTATCCTTCGTATATGGTCCCGGCTACGAAGAGGCCGCGTAAAGAACCTGCAGCGCGTGGCCCCTCGGCCACCTCGGCTCCTCGCCAGCCGACGAAGCGGAAAGCGGAGTCATCGCCGTCTACCTACGGGGAGTGTGCTCCGCTAGAGGAGCTTACCGATGAAAGGTGTAGCACTTCCACGCAAACCATCGGTAACGATGCTAAGCTAGCAACTCGTTACCCACCAACGATTGTAAAAAGGCTTCGATCACAGGTTGCCTATCAGCGCTCAAAATGCGGAAGTCTCGCCCAACAACTTGTCAGAGAGCAAGAAAAGGTGAAGCGCTTTCACGAAGACAAACACTGCACTGCAGTGAAAACGATTGTAAACGATGCGCAGAATGGTGACAAGAAAGCTGTTTTTCTCCGCCACCAGATTGAGGTCTATGGGATGGAGCGACCCAGCTATTCAGAGGAAGTTATAAGAGAGTGCGTGATTTGGCGCTTTATTTCGCCAAAAGGGTACGATCACGCACGAACAGCTGACCTTTTGACTGTTCCAGCGAAGTGTACGCTTCAAAGGTATGTGGGTCCCAGCCCAACATCTTCGGGCATGACCAATGCCATGCGAGAAAGGCTGCTTCTTGAGGCCTCCATGCTGAGCAACAAGCAGCACATGGCATCTTTGATTGTGGACGAAGCTTCCATTAAGCCAAAGTGTGTCTACGACAGGAAGGCCGACGCTGTGTATGGTTTCAAGGACAAGCCTGTTAACAGTGCAGCACGCACCTCAGGTGAGGCTCTTGCAAACAGAGTATTGTGCTTCGTTCTCCACGGTGTCACCAATTCCTACAAGGTTCCTTGTGCCTACTACTTCACGAAGCAGCTAAGCGGTAGGGACTTATTTGCCTGGACCAAAGAGGTAATCGCTGCAGTGGAATCGTGTGGATTCCTTATTGTGAGAATCGTGACGGACAACTACTCTGCAAACGTAACTATGTTTACACACATGGGTAATGGAAATTTGTCAACTGTTGTCACTCACCCACACGATCCAAATAGGGTCATATTTCTGAGTTTTGACCCTTGTCATGTGCTCAAGAACGTGCGCAGCCAATTCTTGGAACGTGAGCTTCATGACAGCATTGGGGTTATCTCTGGAACGTTTGTCCAAAAGCTGTACGACTTTCAGAAGGACAAAACTGTAAAACTGGCTCGAAACTTGACCAGAAAACATGTTTTTCCATCAAACTTGGAAAAGATGAACATGCTTCGGGCAGTTCAAGTATTTTCTCCGCAGGTAACTGCTGCGTTGTGTCATCTCAAAGAGAACCGTGGTGGGGACCCCAGTCTCTACAGTTACAGGGAAGCCAGCCAAACCATTTTCTTCATGAACATGATGAAACAGTGGTTCGACGTTCATGACACAATGTACAAAGGGAGTGACCACAAGAGGCCAATATCTAACGAGGATGACCCTAGACTCCTGTGGCTTGAGAAGGAGTTCACCGACTACATAAAAGAGGTACAAGAGGCTTCCCTTGCATCGGGAAAAGAAGCATTCACAGAGCAAACGTTTCATGCTTTGTTGTTCACGTCGAGGGCCACAGTGGACGCAACACGGTTTCTTTTAAGAAGATGTCAAGTACGTCTCTACCAAGAACTTTAACAGTGACCCTGTGGAGGCACTCTTTGGCCGGCTAAGGTCCATGTGTGGGGGCAACGACGTGCTAGATGCACGTTCAGTGACAGTAGCCCTGGACAACATTGTAAAAGGCAAAGCCCTCTGTTCAAAGCAAATGGAAGTGGAGGACGCTGATGCAGAGGAGCTAGCGCTGAGTGTGCCACAAGAAGTGATTGCAGACCTCGAGAACCTGAAGGGACAGCTGTGTGATCCATCGCCATCTGTCACGTACTCTGGTCTGGTATACGTTGGTGGATACATCGTGAAACTCGTCAGTGAGTTTGAGTGTGATGCTTGTGTTACGATGCTGACGACTAGGAACAAAGCTGATCCTTTGTATGTTCTGTTGCACAGCCAGGACAAAAGTGCACTCCACTACCCAAACCGTATGTTTTTGACACTGTTGGACAACATTGTTACTTTCTTTGAAAAAGCTGCTAGCAAACTTCCGCGTACAAAAGTGCATGAAGTGCTGCAACTTCTGGTTACCCCACACCTCGAACAATCACCCGTCCTCCTCTGCCCAGAGGGTGTAGACAGCAGCCACGCAAGGCGCACAGCTCGTTTAATTGCGGACAAATTCATCAGACTTCTTCTCGTTAACTACACCAAGATGGTGAGCGATAGAAATGAAAAACCCTTTGCGTATGTGCACAAGCCGTCTAGAAAATATTTCAAACTGTGATGAGTATGTCATGAAGGTTCGCTTTATTTGTAACATGCATTTGTGTTTGTGTTAATTTATATTGCTAGCGTGGGTTTGAAAAAAAAAAGGTATTTGTGCTCACCTCGCACAGAAATTGTTTTATTCAAGTTCTAGTGAACCTTCCCACAAAATAAATATTTCTTTTTCTCTCTGAATTTTGTGTGCTGTAATGGATTACTGTTACTTGTGACAACACGCGTGTGCGAAAATCCGGGTAAGCTGCCAGAATGGTTGCGACTGGGTAAGCGGTGCTCCCAGAGGTCGACTATACCATTTTAACCTCGTCGCATGCAACGACCGAGCTGAATTATGTGGATAAAACGTTCATCTTCAAGAATTCAGGCGCCGCAGTCGGTTCTGGTCCTCATACTCAGCGCTGTGGCGCGCACACTGCGCCCGTGAACGCGCTTGGAGGCGGCGGAGCAACAGTGGTCTAGCAGCGCCACCCCGAACTTGCGGCGGCAGGCAGCAAGACGCCCCAATGCGAAGGCCGTAAGGGGAGCGCGGGAGAAGGAGCGTCGAGTCCGGCCGTGGTCCAATCTCCACGGCGAACGTGAGACTCACCTTGACCTTCAAGCAAGATCTAACTAAAGCCATCACCATTTTCTATATGTCAGAAACGCCTCGCGTTTTGGAAATTGACAAGGAGAGAAACGTCAAGTTTGCCGCTTGAAATACAGTCAAACCCACTTATAACGAACGTGATAGTTCCGCAAAAAGTGGTCGTTGTATCAGTAGTTCGTTATATCTGGACTTCCCTTTGAAACGTTATAAATAAGGCTAATGAAGCTGGTATTGGTAGTTTCACTCTGCCAGCTCTTTATTTAAAGAAACTGTTTGCACGATTCTGACGCGCCCCCAATTCTAACGCGATTGCAGATTTAGCTTTCAGATAAATAAAAAGTAAATTGCTGCCGATTCTACCGCGCAAGTAAAATAATGAAGATTGACCACGTACCTCATAGAACAGATTTTATGAAACGCACGCCACCACAAAAATAAATGCCGTGCACTGGTCCGACGATGGTTCTTCGCTGTCCACAGAGATAATTAATACTTGCTTTGGTCTACAGCATTTTAAGTGCCGCTCTTCCTGCGCATGTACGAGTGCGCGGCCGTTGCCTCTGGCAGGGTCGTCTTTCAAACAACACTTTGCGAGCTCGTCGGGTGGCTGGGATTGCGAGCCACGCAGTGCTGCTCCGTTGTCATCTTTTTCCACCAGCGTGATGCCCTTTCGTTTAAATAAAGCCTCATAGTGGATTTTTGTTTCCCATCTTAAAACGACAGACATGAGTCCGTAGACGCGAGAGAATGTGCATGATACCAAAATGGCAAATGTAAACAAACTGTCACGATGGCGATGGGGCTAGCCAACTTGTACCGAGCATTGAGCTCTTCTTGAGTTGCATACAGAGTTTGAGTTTGCAAACATGGAACAAACGAACGCAGCATGGCATGAGAGTTGACTTTCTCCTCCTCCTCCTCTTCCCGCGCACGCACAATGAGCAGACTACGCGACCCGGGAGGGCGTTTTTGCTTTTGTAGTTTTGTTTTCTCCCCTGCCGCGACGCCGCGAAAATGACCTTGAGCGTCTCGCGGATCGCCGCCGCCCGCGTAGTAGCTCTTTTAATCTTTGCTTTTTTTTTTTCTTCTTTTTGTTTTTCGTGCTTTTTGCGCCCGAGAGTGTTTTTTTTTTCTTTCGAAAGCGGACTTTGTGTTCGTTGTAACAGTATGATGCTTTGAAAAGCGGTCGTTTTATCTGGGCCAATTTTAATGGGTAGGGCCTTGAATTCGTATATTTTCTGAAAGTTGGTCGTTATAACCGATAGGTCGTTATATCTGGGATCGTTATAAGTGGGTTTGACTGTAGAAGAACACGAATTTTACCCCATCTTCGCGGGAAAGTCATTGCACGCGTCCCTGGTTTCGTGGCACGTTCGCGTGCGACGAGATTGTTTAAGAGACAGCGTCACCCGGTCTTTACGTAGTGAATACGGCACCGAGGTCTTCGTTCGGTGAACACTGGGTTCTTTTCTACGTATGCCCAAAGGACAACGCAATTAGTTATTTTGACAGTTTCGGAATGATTCCGATTCACGGGGAATTTTACGACTTCATTGGAGGTGCAGCGAGTTTCTTCTACTCCAAGAGAAGAATTCAAGGGACTCTGTCGCACACGTGCGGACTTTACTGTCTATACGTGGGTGCGCGCCTGTGCTGCGGTGTACCGCTCCGCGAGTGCATCCAAGCTTTCTCGGCGAGCGACTACCGACGGAACGACCGACACATTTCCATACTCGTGCGCAAGCAATTTCCTTCTCCCGCTTTAAAGCTCTCCTGCTGCTCCGCCTTGTAACCTGATTTTTGAAATAAAGACAAAAAAAAAGGACACAAAGCGAGGATGGATCTTTTTCTTTTTTTTATTCAATATGCATATATCTAAGATATTCTCAAAACATGGAGAAACAGATGGCGCGCGACAGCACTTGTATCGCGCGGTCAGCTCCGAGCTTGGGGAGCATCCGCTTTTTCTTTTTATCGAATATCCTTCGTTGGGTAAACACTGATTTGGGTATCAGTGTTGCGGGGTTGCCACTCCGGAGTTGGAATGATTCCGGAATCATTCCGAATTTTCGCGACCCCGGAATGGAATGGGAACGGAATGGCGGCAACGTTGAGGGGAATGGAATGGGAATGGAATTAGGTTGCCTTTTGCCCGGAATGGAATGGGAATAGAATGGGCCCAGTTCTTTTTTTTTTTTTTCCGGTCAGCGAAATTGAGTTAGTCAGCGAGCCAGTTGCTCAGAAATAAAATGAGCGGGCGGGAAACAGCTAACCTGCGCGGAGCTCTAACAGACAAATGCAATACAAAAAACAAGCGTCAAATCAAAGAGCAGAGGGGGGAGGGAGGGGGTGGTGGTGGCGCCTTTCGCGCAGGCGACGGGCATTGCTGGCGTTACACGAGAGCGAGCGAAACAAGAAACCAAGCACCAAGCAAAAGAAACGAAGGCATGGAGAATACACGCACGCACAGACCGAGATCTGGGAGTGGGGGACGACTCATCACTCGCAGAGCTCTCATAACTCGTTGACTCGCGCGCCGCCGAAATATGATAAGTTATTGTTTTCTTAAAGTTCGAGGAGCGTTGTTTAGCAGGCGGCCAATCCTGCTACCTTCCACGTTCATTCGCGCGCGCTCCTTTGAAGTGCGAAATCTGGGCTTGATTCGGCATTAAAACAAAGCGAGATTCACTTCTTACCTCTCCTCTTGGGCAGACGCTTGTCTTTTTATACAGCATTTTTACGTGAAAGTCCCCCTTTTACTTGGTCTTTGTTCCGATGCTTGTTTTCAGTGTTATATGTTTTACATTTAAGTGGGTTAGGGTTACAAGCAAGCTAGCGGATTCCCGCTCATTGTGTTTCACCTTGTGATGGACCGCTGCGGACGCTACGAGTCACTCCAGGCAATCCAGCACCGTGAGGGGGACTACACGCATGGCGCGCTGCTCCGCCCTAGGGTCACGCGACACTCAGAAGGCACTGGATTGGTTTCGATGGCTCTCGTGCTGTTGGTTGCGGTCCATCGTAAGGTGAAGTAGATTGTCGTCACCGCTCTTGTCGCGTGACCAAACTGACTAGACCTGCAGAAAGACAGTTTCATGACATGGTCTATACAGTCTCTCGTGCTGCGCCGTAGAGGTTGCACTTTGTCAGAGGGGGAGGCGCTCACTTGATCGAATGACGTTTTAGCGGACGACCACGTTTTACCGAATGACACTTTAGCAAATAGTCGGACGCCGCGAAGCGGCGTTTTCGGGTGGGCCAAGTGGGTTCACATTTTTGTAATGGGCCGCCGCAGACTGTCGCCCCGAAGCAGCGTAAGCGCAGTGCAGGGGATGGGTTAACGCGCGCCCCCGTTATTCGCTAAAATATTGATTCAATTAAATGTCGCTGTTCGCTAAAACGTCATTCGCTCAGTAGCTTCCAGCAGCGTACTAGCCGTATTGCTGTGCAGGTATTTGAAGAATACAGTAATACAGTCAAACCTCGATGTAACGAACTCAGTGAAATTCAGAATTTACTTCGTTACATTGAAATTTCGCTACATAGAAATTCGAGGATAACGTTAAACAAAGTTTCCACAAATGTTTCTCGGGTGAACAAAACTCACCGAGGACGCCTCTATTTCGGTTGAAAGTAGTTCATCACCTTTTTCTGAGGCACTCTTGGCATTATTATTGGCATCACACGACATTCGCATAGCCAGACGGCCTGCATTGCATCTTCGTCTTGCTGTGGGATCGCGAACCGCCTCAAGACATTCATCGCGTCCACCACTTCACGGTTACTGGGCACATTGCAGGTGTCTTGCTCATCAGGCTCGATGTCGTCCCAGTCTTGCAAGTTCCCACGAACATCGCTAGCTATCGCCTCGTCGGTCACCTCCTCCGTCGCAGCAGAGTCGGCGTATAGAAGTTGTCGTAATCGACGTTGTCAGGGGCGGCCCCATCGCCTTCGAGGCTCCATCGCCCAGGACAACGAGAAACGCACGCTTTTAGTTATGCCTCGAAACAAACTACTCAGCGCGAACGAAGCCGACGGACGAAACGGCGGCGGCTGTAGTGTCCTCTAGTAGCCGTTCTGTACACCACACTCGCCAGATTCGGCCCGTTTCACCCTTTGCGCTTTATCGGGGGCCCATTTCAGCACATGTGCTTCGCAAAATCCCCTTTGGGACCCAAAAGTTTGTGACAAATTGTCCATAAAATTTCGTTATATTGAAATTTCGGCAAACGGGACTTCGTTACATAGAGGTCAGAAATACATGGCGTGCATACACTTGCGGTTAGAAAAAGTTATGTACTTCGTTACATCGGGGATTTCGTTACATAGAAGTTCGTTAAATCGAGGTTTGACTGTATACCTTATTTCTGCGCCACGCAGACACGCAACAAACACGCTGGCCGCGTATGTCCTAGAAGACCAATGCAAAAAAAGTTTGCAAGAAAAAATTTGTGGATTTAAGTTTTGCTGTTTGTTGCGAGCCACGTGGTCAAAAGACCGATGTTTTAAACATGTATTGACATATCAAGGGGCTTTCTCGATATTTGCAGTACAATGTAAACAAACACTTTGTGCCACCAGCGCTCCGCTTAGTAAAATCAGTGCATTTTAAGGCATTTAGCATTTTTTTGCAATTGTCTACGCATTTGATAATGTCAGCTTTATGCTGCTTATGGCGGCAGTACAATGTAGCTGTCAAGTGCCAATTTTTATGTTTAGGAATTAGAGGAATGGAATGGAAGGATTCAGCCATTCCAGGAGTGGGAATGGGCCCCGTGTCCCCATTCCTAGGAGTTCAAAGGAATTGAATTATCGAAAACTCTAATTCCCCGAAATGGAATTGGAATGGAATGGGGGTGCCCATTCCGCAACACTGTTGGGTATACGTTCGGGCGTCGCTATAAACCGCACTGTTGGGACGCGTGTGAGCATTTATCGTGAAGCAAAAGCCGCGCGAGTCTCCCGCTGCGCGCGAATGTGCTTCGCGCGAGTACCGTATTTACTCCCATAATGAACGGTACTTTTATCCCGAAAAATCAACTTAACTTCTTATCTCTTTGCGCGCAGCGCCGCGGGACTCCAAAACCAAACTGCCATGGGCAAAAAAAAAAAACAGCTTCTCTTTGTTTTTTTTTTTTTCTTCTTCCGTGTTTTTTTTTTTTCCCGCCTTTCGCAAGTTGTTTTGTTTGCCCAAGCTGCCCATGCATTCGCGAGCTCGGTGTACCAGGAAAGAAAAGTGCGTTCATTTCGAGGGCTTCTTGCTTCTCTTTCCAATGTGCGAGGAGGAGGCGAGGGCAGGATGCCTTCATTATGTGAGCTTTGCTTAGGCAAGGGTTTCTCCGTTTTTCTTTTTTTTTTTCTATCTCCTTGCGGGCGACGCGCAACCCCGGAACCAAACTGCGCTGTGCAAAAAAAAAAGAAAAAAGCTCCTCTTTATGTTTTTTTCTTTTCTCCTGGTTCTGTGGATTTTTTTTTTTTTTTTTTTGCCGCCTTTCCCAAGTTGTTTTGTTTCGCTTTACTTAGGCGAGGGCTTCTCGGCTTCTCTTTCTTATCTCCTTGCGCGCGGTGCGCGACCCAAAGTCCAGACTGCGCTGTGCAAGAAGAAAAAAAAAAAGCTCCTCCAATTGTTTTTTCTTGATTCCGTTGGATCTTTTTTTTATATTTTTAACGCCTTTTGCAAAGCATTTTGTTCGCCAACTCTGCCCATGCATTCGCGACCTCGCTGCACCAGGATAGAAAAGTGCCTTCATTTCGCGCGCGTGGGGAAGGAGGGGGTCGAAATTTTGACGCCCGAGTTGGGGGTGCGTTTAATACGCGAGTGAAAAAAAAAGTCAAAATTTTGAGAGCCGGCTTGGGGGGTGCGTTCATTAGGCGAGTGCGTTCATTGTGCGAGTAAATACGGTACTTAGAAACGTGTCTGCGATGCCTTCTTTTCACTCGTCTACGAGCGTAGCATGCATGGTCACCGACATGTCTTCGGGCCTGGACAAATTTCGTTTCCAAACGCCGGCGTCAATCACGATGATTGGATCCTCTAAATCGGGCAAAAGTATGTATATTCGCAAATTGTTGAGATTTAGAAGAGAAATGTTCGACAAAGAGTTTCACGTCGTCTACTACGTTTTTGTGTTTCCCCAGAGCTGGTCTTCGGAGACGAGCGGGGTCATTTTCACCAAGGAGATCCCGCAAAATTTAGACCCCGAAAGAAATTCGCTGATCATATTCGACGACTTTCTCGCAAATCGAACGAAGCTCAAAGACATTTGTGAATATTTTATAGGAGCTGCTCATCACTATAATGCTTCGGTAATTTTCATCACGCAGAACATGTTCCTCCAAGACGCATACTTTAGAACAATAAGCCTAAATTCTTCGGCCTTAATTATATTCCATTCAGTTAGGATTGCCGATCAGCTCCAAGTGCTATCCCGACAGCTCTTTGGGGGTAGCAGGGGGCAGGTTCTACCGCATATATATTCGGACGCGTGTAGAACGCCGTTCAGTTACATTCTGATCGACCTATCGCAAACTTGTCCCAATAATTTCCGTGTGAGAGCAAAAATCTTGCCGGACGAGGGTCCGGAAGTCGTGTACGACACGTCCGTCTCCTAATGAACCGCATCGCCAAGCACGCAAGATACTTGCACCTGTTGTCGGAAGCCAAATCGTGTAGGCAAAGTGAATCACTACTACGTCACGCCAAGGAGAAGCATCTGAAACTAATAAGAGAAATTTGTTTAAACCTGTGCGCCGGAAACCTTCCTCTCTCTGCAGCTATAAAACAGAAAGTGAAGAGATTTGCACCCGTCATACGGTCACTGGGAAATCGAAAAGGCACGCACAAGAACGTAAGAAAGACGTTGGTATTGAAGGGAGGTTTCCTACCCCTGATCCTTCCTGCTCTTCTAGGCCTCATATCAACGATCGGGGGAAGAGCCATCGCAAAGGCTATCGGAGTCTGAGAAGCATGAAAAAGTACCATCTCGTACCTTACAGAGAGAACATTCCCGAGATTCTGAAAGAAGACGACGAACCGGACGACATCAAGCTAAAGAAAATAATTCAAACGCTACACAAAATGTTACGTCCGTACACGTCGAATGAGAGTAGTGCACACAGTGAAGAGGTTAGAGCGACACCCATTAGCACGGAAGAACGGACAACGCAGACGAGCGAGCGTGGGGATGATGACGACCCTTCCGTCATAGTCAATTACTTGAGAAAACCTACCGGCAAAAGGGTCTATCTCTTCTGGGGCTACTGAAACCGGTGCTCGCCTGGGACCCCCGCAAACCTTGGAAATTTCGATCGAGGAAAAACCTCAACAGGGATCCAACATTGTGGACTTGGTTTCCTATTTAGTTTCACGTTCAAAGAAATTGCCAGTTCCGGTTCATTTCGATCGCGTCACGAGGTTATTGGTCAAACAAAACCTGCCAGTGACCATCGTGAATCACGATCGGTTCAAAAGAAGGACCCTGAAAGCGCGGGCGACCATTCGTCGAGGTGCGTCTTCTTCTTCGGTCACTTCAGCACCGAAGCGCCTTCGTACTGTTTCCCCTGAGCAGCGGAGTGCAGGATCACCGACCTCATCGCCGACCGAAGCGGCTCCTGCTGATCCCGTTTCTATCGCACCACCTCGTACCTCACAGCGCCTGGTCGAGAGAGCATGGAAGAAATTCTAGACAAGTATTACTTTAACGACGAGGAAATTCTTTCCGCTTTTCACCCACGACACCGAGGGAAAGTCGAGACGCTCCTCAGCGCGATTTCCTCGGTAATTGCCTACACCCCCGAGGGAACGCTGGTGGTTCACGGAGAGCCGCTCGAGGGATCCAGCATTGTAGAGCTTCTGCACTACGAGCTGTACAACAGGCAGCCTCCCTGGATGAGAGGCGCCATTTCCTCTCTCATCAATTGTCACCTGAACCTGACGACGTTTCGAGCTCGACACTACCGACCAACAAAGCGGTGCGTCCAGAAAGTATGTCTTCGTCACAAAAGAAGGGGAGCAAAGCCGTGTACTACGAAGCAAGTCATCCAGCCTCTTTCGGTGGAATCAACAGGCTCGCACGACATACGGGACGAATCACGGCAGAAAAGTTTTTAGAAGGATCGGACGCATATACATTGTTCAGGGAAACCAAGCGCCCTCGCGTCTACCGCAAAACACTATCCTATGTACTTCGAGACGTCTATCAGGCTGACCTAGTGGAAATTAAAAAAATTGCCAAATACAATGATGGAAAACGATACATTTTGTTAGTGATTGATACGTTTTCACGATTTCTCACCAGTCGCTCCCATAGCTCGAAAGACGGGAGAGGAAGTTGTCAGGGCGTTGAAAATTGTCTTTCGCAAAATGGGGAAAAGCAAGCGTTTATGTACGGATCGTGGTCGTGAATTTCACGGAAGATTGGTCAAGTCGTTTCTGGAGAAAAACGACATTAAATTATATTCCGTGAATTCGAAGCAAAAGGCTTCGATAGTGGAACGCGTACAACGCACCATAATGAGTCGGGTTTACAAGTACTTTGAGTATGCACGAACCAAACGATTAATTGAAATCCTCCCGGAAATCGTCAAATCTTATAATTTAGCCACCACAGGACACTGAACGCTCGGCCGGTCGATGTTACCCCACGGAACCAGACCGAATTTTTCTTTCACTTGTTCCCCGATCCCTGTCGCGTGAAAATACCTAAATTTCGCGTGGGTGAGCATGTGCGCATCTCCAAAGATCGTCACGTTCTCTTGAAGAAGTACAAGCAGTCGTTTGCGGACGAGGTGTTTATCGTGGATCGAATTCGATTAGGTGTGCCCAATACCTACCACCTAGTCGATATGGTGAGAAAAGAGCCCGTTCTCGGATCTTTTTACAAGGCAGAACTGCAGCGCGTTTCCCTGGCCGAAAACAAGACCTGGATCGTGGAGAAGATTCTGAGACGCCGACGTGCGCCCCATCTGCAATACCTCGTAAAATGGAGGGGCTACGATTCCTCGCACAACAGTTGGGTTAATGCGAACAATTTTGAACAATAAAAGAGATGAAAAAAAAATGTTTCGCGTCCTTTACCCGATGCGTCGAGCGATCGTGGGCTCTGTGTGCACACAGATCGCGCGAAAGACACACACACGTAATGAGTTTTATCATGTTTATTCAAAAATTTTGACAGGAGCAATATAGCTTCACGATCGAGATTTATTCCGTACAATGAGGCTTTCCTTCCTCCGATCAGTCGCCGAATTTGATAGATGTTCAGAGGACATCTTCGAAGGTACATGGACTCGCTGATGATGCAGCTGTCTTCACACTCGAGATCATATTTCCAGGGAGCAAGAACGTCCAGCTCATTGAGACAGTGCTTCAGCGCCTCAGTCGGATTCCTGTCCAAATTTACACCGACTCTTTTCGGATAGCCCTCTTTAGACCATACACGTATTGCTAGCACGGATGCAGGACACCGATGTACTTTGATCTCCTTGTTCAGACTCATCTCGAGCGTGCAATTTCCGTGCAGGCTCACGTGCGACATGCTGACGCCGATGGTGATCACGCAGACAATTAGAAAGGAGCCCATGATCAATGCGAGAAGAGACTTGACGGACGCGAACGTCACCTTCATAATGACGGTGCGCCGTCGTCATATACCACATATATATAGGACATTCCGTAAACATGCGACAGTTATGTGTGGGGCGCCACGAGGCTACGAGACCCCGGCACGTGTGCATCATGTGACCGGAGCGCAGCGCCCTCTTTCAGATGCAGCACAAACCCTGTGCGTCATCACGTGAGCGCCCTTTGTCGGACGCAGCTCGAACCCGGAAAAATCACGTGCTTGTTATCATGAATTGCACACACCCGCACACACACACACACACACACGAACAACTAAGACGAGTTAAGCGGTCTGGGAAGCAATGTGCTTGTAGCTCAAGAGGTAGAGTGTCGGGCTGGTGTGCACGACGTAGCGAGTTCGATCCCAGCGTCGCAGAGCCCCTTTTATCGAATAAAAGGGGCATTTCCCGCCCAGCGATTGAAATTCAAAACACGTGACCGTCTTGTGACCGGAGCGCAGCACCCTCTTTCGGATGCAGCACAAACCCCGTGCGACATCATGTGAGCACCCTCTTTTGGACACAGCTCGAACCCTGTGACATCACGTGGTCGTTATCATGATTTGCACACACACACACACACACGAACAACTAAGACGAGTCAAGTGGTCTAGGAAGCAGTGTGCTTGTAGCTCAGGAGGTAGAGTGTCGGGCTGGTGTGCACGAAGTAGCGAGTTCGATCCCAGACGCCGCTGAGCCTTTTTTAACGAATAAAAGGGGCATTTACCGCCCAGCGATTCAAATTTAAAACACGTGACCGTCATTTGACCGGAGCGCAGCGCCCTCTTTCGGATGCAGCACAAACCCTGTGCGACATCACGTGAGCGCCCTCTGTCGGACGCAGCTCATCACATGTGAGACGCCCTGAGCGCCGCAATTGAAGTCCTATAGCGACATCTGTCGGACGAAGCTCGGACCCTGTGACATCACGTGGTTGTGATCAGATGATGCCCGCAGCTGTCAACACCTGGTCAACCACGGTTGTGGTTTGAGGTCTGAGGTTTGAGGTACGTGACCTCACACCTGTACCACGTACCTCGGGGGCGGGACCCGGGCGAGCTCCGATTGGTCACTGCCCAACACCCTGTGGGCGGGGCCTCCTATGTCGGTGACCACCGTGGGCGTGGCCATCGATGCCCACGGCCTGACATTGGTCACTCGGATGGGAGAGAGGGAAGGGGCCCCGCCCTACTGCGCTGTGATTGGTCGCTGTGCGAACGGGTACACTTTTTCTGCTACTAAACTACTTGCTATATCGAACTGTTCGTTATAAACGGGTTTGACTGTATTACTACATCCTCCAAGTGCACTCCAAGTACGTTTTCAGTACATTAATTCTGTACTGTTCTTTACCAAGGGTAAGTTGTGCTTCATTCTAACTATGGTTCTGACCGGTGTTATTTCGCTATTTGAAACGAGACAAAAAAGGCAAAAAACAGGTGAAGACGTTCTCTGCCCAAGTAAAGGGATGCCGAACAATGTTAATTGGAAGCGCTCCATGTTCCTGTCTAACAGCCTTTGTGGTCCTAACTTCTGAGTGGTTCTTGGGTCATTGAGTAAGCTACAGGGGGGTGGGGGGTCCTTTTCTGGGGTCATGCCGGGGGCTGCATGCGGCCCGCGGGCCATGGGTTGCTGACCCCTGGTCTATGGGATCAAAAGATATCTAGCACGCGAGATTAGGGAGGCTAAATCATACTTTTTGGCACGAAATTTTGGCAAATAAAAGTGGACCATATGTTAAACTCTCTCCCTTGAACGCTTGCAGCAAAGCTGGATGTATGAATGGATGAATTATCAAATGAGTTGTGGCGAAATGTTCTGGAATGGGTGGTAGCTTGCGCCACCTAGCGACGCAACTGCATTATCCACAGTGTCGGAGTATTTTTTCCCTTTTTTCCGAGCACGTCAGTTGAATTTATCTTCCGTATTGGATACGATTAGTGTGTACAAGAACCGTGCTCGCAAACAATGAAATTGTCGATGAATGCCCTCGGCGGAAATGATCGAGTTCAATATCTGTTTGCATAACTCACAGCGTCAATTGGAGCACGAGATGTTTCTCCACATGGGTCCACTCATGTTGTGCTTGTGTAGATGCTTGTGTTCGCTGCCGAAATGTGAACCTATCATTGTGCACTGAGTAAGCGCAACTCCTCCTCGGCCGGCTCCGGCGCCGAACTGCCCCTCCCCCCCTTCCCCCTCCGTGGGGATGGTTCTCGTTTTTCCGCGTGAGCGCCCCGGTGTACGGAACAAGTCCCATACTTTCACTGTCAAAACATTTTAAGTTGCACTTCACTCTGCTGCGACTTATTCGTAGCCATGGTGTTGATCGCACAAGCCTCGCGGACCAGCGAGTCCTATGATGCAATCGGCGTGCATGGAAACCTCAATAGGTGACGTCGTTTCGACGTCCTTGCGTCGAAACGTTGACACGAAAACATCGTTTCGACGCAGCGCGGCCCTTGACTGGCGCGGCTCCCTCGCTCGGCTGGGAGAACTTTCATATACGTTAGAAAGGCATACATTACGTCACGGCAACATGTTTTCACATGTTAATGGTCGAGTTCGGTTGAGTCGAGAAGGAAGGCAGACGTGAGTTTGTATATCTTTCTTTTGTGCGAAACGGGAGGCCACAAAACGAAAACGGATTCCTGCTCCGGGTTCTATGAACCATGAAGATGAATTTGGGTCTTCATTTAAGCAAATGGCCAATTGCACTTTATCGTAAGTGCCAATCAAACCTAAACTACAGTCACAAGGAATGCACCACAGCACGTGCACTGCTGAGGCGCGAATTCCGTAGAGCCTTCTCTTGTAGCTTTGGAGGAGGTAACGCGGATCAGACAAAAACGCACGAACCATAAGTTTGTATGTGTCTAGTGGTTTGATATAGCTCGTTATTTTCAACGACTACGCTTTTTAAAAGAAGAGGAGTTCAGGTTGTGTAAATAATGTCCGCAGAACATGAAAAGTTTTTTTTTTAATTGCATTATTTTTTGAGGTGAAGACACAAATACATACAGTTCAACATAAATGAGGGTTAACGACTCTTCAAACTATACTTAAGAGAACAAGGTCGCATAGATATAATAAAAATATTTGAAGTGATGCATGTCAACTTTACTTTAATAAAAATATTTGAAGTGATACATGTCAACCCTTAAGTTATTTCCCTTACTAAATGCACCATGCTGCAGTGCAGATTCACGTATTCGTAAGAGGTTACATAGCTCTAGACTATCTTTGTCAACAAAATGCCGTATGTATTCTCTTATATCCCACGACTTTTTCTCTAAAAATATTGTCGGCACGTTTATTTTTAGTGTGCCACTTGGGAGCAAGGCTAACGATTTGCAAACGACAAGGATCAAACAGGATGCATGAACAAAATTTACAAGTTTACTGAATGTGTATGCGCCACAATCGAAGGGCGATTTTCTTTCAAATAACTAACCATAAAATTGACTGACATCCTATTTACAAAATGCCACTATCTAACATTGAATCGTAGCTTCGAACTGCTTGAACCAGATCACCTCATTCCAGCAAACTGGTAGTTTGGGGGGACGCCTCGCATTTAAGGCAGAAAAACATAAATAAACTGTCAATCACCTGTTGCTTTAACCATCGTTTAACTTTGTAGATAAAATAAATTTGATTTCACTTGTCAGCTTTGATCTCCTAATTTTATCAGACATTTCTTCTTGGTTTGGATGGATGCGTAATTGGTGTTCTATTGTAAACTTTTGCATAGACGATGATATGCAAGAATACAATAATAATGAATATACATTAGCCTTTACCTTGGACATACCACATATCAATTTTGATTTTTGGCTTACCCACATTCAGAAATTCGTGCTTTAACCTACTGTATTTTTGCAACAAGGGAAACATGTCATCTCTCGATGCCCCAAATATTGAACTGACCCAGCACAAAAATGTTTACTCACACAGCCTTAGTAAACATACCTGGAGTTGTTTTCCTTGTATGTTTGGATGCCGAGAAATTTCAAAACTTTCCGGAGCGAGAAACCCTTATAGCAGTCGTAGCAAATTCAGGCATGCAAATACAGTGGCAAAAGTTTACCTCGCAAAAAAACAATAATCGGCAAATTATTCACGATGAGAGTGGAAAAGAAATTTACGCCAGTGCACATCTGTTATGAAAATGCGTCTCCATCATAGGCACTGTAGCCACGTCGGCTGAGGTTGCTGCAAAGATATACAGCTCTAGTTTATAATCATTTTGTCTGGCGCGCAGATGAGCGGATGTAATATCAACTCATAAAAAAAAAATTGAAGACAAGGGGGACGACAGGTGCCTTTTTTCTATCATAATGGCATTTCATTAATTGCAAAAGCTAGTTGATCGCAGTCTCGCCCAGATGGGACATATGATACTACAATGAAAAGGGAAATAAAGGTAGAAGTATATGCATCGCAGAAATGACTCAATGTTAGCTGACAAGTCCATCATAACAACCCTACTAATCCATTGCTAAAAGTTAAAAGAACGCTAAAAAAAACCTCAAGCTAAATGTTTACTTTTAGGTAAAATCTATATATAAAAACTAACTTTCCACGAAAAAATCTTTTTAGCACATTCAGTGAGTGATTCTGAAAAGTATGCTTTATTTCGGCACATTAAACCCATACATGCTTCTACACGTCATTTATAGTTATTTATTGACACTTCAATGTCGCAAGCTACGACTGTTATGAACCGTGTGAGTAGTTTATAACAGCGAGAGAGCAATGCATGTATTTACTAAGTTCTTTCCCGAGAAGTTTGTCTATAGCCATTTTACGTTTACTTCGGTAAAAGAAAAGCCACGCGTACCCAAGATTCCAAAACAAGAGCTCGCCGACACTACTTGCGCCATCTATTGGCAGTGGTGGCGGGAAGGCCGGTAACTTAATGAAACAAACTAGTTTTGTTTCATTAAGATTAAGGCGCAGGCATTAAAGCTCTGTGAACGCCATTCCTTGACACGATTGTCCGGAAACATCAAGAAAGCAACAGGGCTTAACCTTGAGGTGTTCTTTAGTGTGAAAACCCATAAGGAAGCCTGCCCATTCCGTGCCATAATAACTGAAAGAGGCACGTGGCAGCGCCAGGTGGCTAGCTTTCTTCAAAAACACCTATCAGGGTTGCAAATCAAGGACCCCTTTTTAGTCAGCAATTCTGAAGCAGTAGTGGAAGCTTTTAAGAACAATAATTACAACAACCACTCTTTGTTCAGCGTTGACGTACAAGACATTTTTTATTCCCTTCCACACCAAGCATTACTTGCCTCAGTCAAGTCCTGCATTGAAGAGCAAGGGGAGCTCTCCTTCAGAAACTCTAGTGGTGTGTCTTTAGAAGGCTTTCTCGAACTTCTGCAATTCTATCTGAACTCTATGATAGTTGGGTGGCAAAATGATACCTTTACACAGCGGTCAGGTGTGTGTATAGGATCATGTGTGGCCCCCGTTCTTAGTGATATTTTTCTAGCAAGTGTTGATCGAGCTATTGAAGGTGCCCTTAGCAGATCACAAGTGTCAAAGGTGTTCCGATATGTTGACGATTGTTTGCTAGTGTGTCCCAAGTTTGTTGAAGGTGATTACGTTGATAAGATTATGAGCGTATTTTCCAGGTGTGGCTTTGGACTTAAATTCACTATTGAAAAACCTTCGGACGGAAAGTTACAGTTCCTGGACCTTTCGTTATCTCTTCATACAAACCATTTCTGCTGGAGTTTCTCACCTAGGTCAAAAAAGGGCATCCTTCATTACACATCAGCACATTCGAAAGTTGATAAAAGGGGGATTGCGATTACCATACTTGGGGCTGCACTTACAAAGTCCTGCTTTCACACAGTTCGTGAAAGTTTTAACGCTCAAGTTGAGAGACTGCAAAAGTCAGGCTTTCCATCACAGGTTTTAAACGAGGTGGTGGCGGCCTTGGTACGTAAGACTAAAGGGATTCAGCGAAGGAAACCTAGAGATCAACAGAAACGAAAGGTTATTGTACCATACATGCACAAAACCTCGCATAATTTAAAAAGAGCAGCCCACAGGTACGATGTGCCTGTGGTGTTTTCAGCTCCAAAACGAATGGCGCAAATCTGATCCAAGGTTCGCTCGAGAGCGGATAACCTCAACAAATACAAGTGCCAGAAACGCCACAGCCACCCTTATGTGCCATGTTCAATTGGCGTGGTGTACAAAATCCCTCTAACGTGTGGTAAAAGCTATGTGGGCCAAACTGGACGGTGCCTAAACGATCGCCTTCTCGAGCATGATCGTTCACTAAGATCTATGGTGGGCGGTCACCTTCCCGTTCATTGCAATTCCTGCTCGTGTACTCCAATTCTTAAAGGCACAACAATAATTGGACATTATCGAGACAAGACGACTCGCGAAATCTTGGAAGCACATAGCATCAACAGCCTGGGGGACTGCTGTGTTAGCCACCCATCAGTGACACTACTTCAAACCGAAACCTTGTTTTTAGATCGGACTATGGGGCAAAGACATTGCAGTTAAATGGTGTTGTGTCGCGTGTGATACGCACTGCGTGCCCCGCGTGTCTTTCAGATCGTTCTTCTCTTCTTCTTCCTTTTATGTATAAATTCAGTTGCGAGTCAGCGCTTGTGTGTCCTGCATGTTCCTTTTCTCTGTCCTCGTCCTTTTGTGCGCTGTTCTGTTCATCATGTCATCATACCAACTCGCCCAACTTACAACACTTCTGCAAACTAGTTTTTATTTTATTTATTTCTTTTTACAAAATTTTAGTGGATGCATTCTTTCGTTTTCGGCGATTTTTTTTTAATAGATACACTTTTTTATTGTGCTAAATTTAAAAGATGTATGCCTAAGAGAAATAGGGCCAACTAGAAATCGGAAAAATATGCATTATCCTTATTGTTATCCAGATTGTGTATCCATGATACACAATCTGCAAACTCACGTACACAAGCGCTTAACGGTGCTGACTTCGCGAAGACTGATAGCGTCTTCGGCCATTTCAGCATTGATCATGCAGCAGTGGAAAAATGCGTTAGACGTCTGAAACCAAAAGTTTCGCCCGGTTTTGATACCATACCATCATTTATTGTTAAAGGTTGTTCAGATGCTTTTGTACCTGTCTTGACTTACCTTTTTTACTTTTCTCTTGAAAATAGCATTTTCCCGGAAAAATGGAAGTCACCAGCTGTAGTGCCAATTTTCAAATCAGGGAACCCCTCCGACGTTGCAAACTATAGGCCTGTGCCATTACTGTCGTACTTTTTAAAGCTTTTTGAGAGCGTAGTAGAAATGCGTCTTTCTAGTCATTTTAAACACAATTTAAACGAATCACAACATGGCTTTATTAGGTCTAGGTACGTGAAAACAAACTTCGCAAACTATTTCAGTTGCGTCGCCAACCGTGGTCAGGTCGACGCCATTTATTTTGACCTGAACAAGGCATTTGACCTTGTGCATCATGAACTTTAGAAACTGTCAGAATATGGAGTGTCTTTACCGTTATGTTTGTTGTTCACAACATACTTGACTGGGCGCATTAACAGAGTTCGTATTAGCGGTGAGTTATCGAGATCATACAGATGTCCTTCTGGTGTTCCCCAGGGTTCAACTCTGGGACCTTTGCTATTTAATATTTTTGTTAATGACCTTCATCGTTGTGTAAAACATTCCAAATTGCTCCAGTTCGCAGATGACATTAAGATTTACATACATATCAAATCGGATGGTGATTGCGAATTTTGCAAAAAGTCATATCTGCAATTTCGTTATGGTGTAAGATGCAAAACTTGCGTTTAAATAGGAAAAAAACGCTTGTCATTTCTTTATCGCGCAAAAAATGTGTTCTCAATTTTTTAATAGCTAAATAATGAACCATTACGTCGAGTGCATTGTGTGCGGGATTTGGGCGTATATGTAGATTCCATCCTTCGTTTTGATGCACATTTGTCAAATTTAGTGAGTTCATGTTTCAAAATTTTAGGTTTCTTTTCGAGAATAACCCGCGATTTCAAGGAGCCCTCGTGTCTTGTCAGGCTTTACACCTCTATTGTGCGTTCGAAACTAGAGTTCGGCTCCGTGGTCTGGAACTTTTTGAGTGTGGCAGGCTCTGACAGGTTGGAACATTTTCAGAGAAAGTTGGCACGCATTGTGTACGACCGTTATTACGGTCGCCGTATTTTTTTAGTCACGACTCAATGTTACACAGGATGAATTTGCAGACATTAGTAGCTCGGGGAAATTTTCGAGATTACGTATTTTTTCACAAAGCTGTACATGGAACATTAAGTTGTTCTGAACTTGTGTCTCTGCTCTCTTTATCCGTTCCACGTGTGAGCAGTCGCAACCCCAACACGTTCTACTGTGAAAGACCTTTGTTCACTTACCCCCATGCTGCGTGTTCAAAATAGCTTTATTACACTCAGCGCGGAGGTTGATATCTTCGACAGTGAACGCTCGTTTAAAAATGACTTAAACATTCAGCTTTATTAGGATCAATGTTTTTATGTTTCCTTTTTGTACAAAACGTGTATTTGTGTGTACCAGCATTGAAGCTTTGGCTGTTCCTGGACACAAGAAAGAAAGAAAGAATAAGCGAGTACGGCGATATACAGATACATTTTTGCATTCAAACTCAATTTTCAAACTAACCACTTTGTATCTCGAGTTTCTTTCTGCGGTTCTACAAGCTCATGTTTTCCAGTGACCCTTCGCGTTTCTTGCTTTGTGCTTCGGCTTTCATGTTGGAGCAGTCTTTTTCGTTACGGTGAAATAATAAGATGCTCTGGACTGGCCACGTCCCGCGTTTCAGATGTTATATGTGACTATAATAATATTATAATTATTCTATTCTTATTATTATTACACTGACATTACAACACACAATGTGTTTATTGGTCCGCCAGTGGGGAGAAGACCATCAGCATTCCTTCTCAAGCACGCTAC
This sequence comes from Ixodes persulcatus, assembly GCA_013358835.2. Taxonomy (NCBI): domain Eukaryota; kingdom Metazoa; phylum Arthropoda; class Arachnida; order Ixodida; family Ixodidae; genus Ixodes; species Ixodes persulcatus. Next base: position 239,235 of record JABSTQ010011117.1, on the reverse strand, counting down.
CGGGTCATAAATATCTAAACGACTTCCTTCCGGTCCAGAAGCCAGTCCACGCCATCCCAAAGCTTTGGCACAGAAGTGCCCTCCATTTCCTTGAAAAACCTTTTCTCCAATCGCCGCGACTGTTCTACCGAAAAGTAATTTCGCCAGTCTCCAACAACGCCCTTCCTCACGAACTGTACTTCCCAATCCTTTTTCATCTTTGCCACGCTCGTAACATCAATTACAGCCGCCATTTTTGCTTTGTCTACCGCCAGCTCCTTAGCAAGTTCGTCGTCTATGAAACCAGCGATCTTGAGCACCGATTCCTTTGTGTCAGCATGAATCGACTCGTAGGTGAGAAACAACACGTTAGGCTCGTCTTTCTTGGCGTACCAAGATAGAAGGTTCTCATAGTAGCTGCCGAAAGCTGTGAGGCCCTCGACGAAAAGCTTGAAATACTCGTCAAAAGTTCCATCATGGAAACGGAAACCGGGAATTGTCTTTGTGTGATGGTAAAAAGACACGCAACAGTCTTTAGGGTTCCTGGCCACGTATATGTACTGGGTGGATGGCGAAAAAGGCGTCAAGTGAAAGGGCAGGTGAGTGAAGATGACTCGCGGTCTCTGGGCCTTGAGAATGCCGTCTAGACCGTTTAGCTCAAGGAAGCTCCATCCCGGCGTGACCCCCCTGCAGACTCGGAAGCACGCCTTGACGATTTCCAGCACCCAGTGAGTGCCGCACTTGGGGAAGGTGACCAGGATGATGTCGCTTTCCTCGGGCAGGTAGCGGAGGCCGCTCCGGTAGACCACTTCTGAGAAGGTGGCCGGCAAGCGGTGGCCATCGATGATCTGGGTGGCGGGTCGGTCTCTCTCCCTCATCTCCTGGGATCGAAAACAAACGACGTTAAACTGTAAGTTTAAAACCCCTGTCGGGCGGGTAGGTTAATAGCCCCCAATATAAACTCCTTTAGAGGTTTGCGCACCAGTCAGAGACGCGCTCTAGGCACCATAGTCTGACTTCTGACACCACCTGCTAGTTGTGCGAGCAGACACGCAGCAGCCTACGGCATCGTCTGTTATTCCATTACTGTCCATCGTCGTCTGCAGTGCCGTAGAACGCGACCATGAAAGCTGCATACTAGCTTTCCATCATGCACGAGCCACGGCATGCACTGGTTCATCGATTCTCTAAAAGAATTTGTTCCCAGCTCCTTTAACGTGTCTCTCTGACAGGTGTGTAAGCCACATTCTAGGCGCTTTGTCACCGGACAAAAATGTCAAGGCGCTGGATGGGCATCCATGACATGTTGAACGCTGTAACAACACTTGTGGCCAATCGGTGTACCGCGTTTTGACCCGACGACTAGCACCCCAGCATTCTGTTTTCGGGATGGTGCAGGCTTGCGATATCACATCCTAAAGGCCGGAACGCGTGCACAAATGAATTTAAAAAGAACAACCGAAAATCGCGCAAAACTTGAAAGATACAAAACACTGACCTATGATGTATTTTGTTTTCTTAACAAAAGAACCCCACGTATACATTTTTTGTGCTTACCCTCGTCCCCAACCACGTAGTTATCACATCCTATATAAGCAACGCTAAAAAACAACAAAAAAAAACAACATTAGAACCAGAATTAAGTAAAAAAAAATCGAAGAGGTTGAAGGATAGGGATTGACAGCCGGAATAACACTTTGAACACCTCCCATTTGCGTGGCGATGACAAAACCATGTTTCCCCCGTACCAGAAGTTACACTCCTTAAAGCGACGATCACGCAGAGATCCTTTGTAGATGCTGCATGTAGAGTACAGAAATACCAGATAGGAGTTTAATAAAACCATATACTGTAAACGACTTATTTTCGCGGGCTCAACTTTTCGCGAATTGTGCCAAAGCTGAAAATTTGAAATTATTCGCGGGTTCAATTTTTAGCGAATCGAGTTTAGCTTCCGTAGCGTTTACATATTGCCCGAATCGTTGGCGGGACGTATTTTTGCGGGAATTGTAGGCGATTCGCGAAATTCGAGAAAATTAGGTTCTCGCGAAAATTTAGTCATTCACAATATGCAATTTGCGCGCAGTAAGAGTACTCTCGTTGTCCGAAAATGGCGTGGAAGCATCTTATCATCACCTGCAGTTCGTTTATTGGCTGGTTTTAGGCAATATAGTAGGAACTACGAAATAGCGCAAACAATTACTTCGCGGATTGTTTTTTTTTTTTACTTTTACTTAGAATACTGAGGAGTACTGAGGAATACTGAATTTCTCGGCTCAGGTGAGATCCCTGAACGAGAATTTTACACCACACCAGGCAGTACGCAAGAGAAGAGCCTAACTTGGCCCAGATTTGGCAATCCAATGCGCACTTATAGTGCGAAAGTGCTTATCTTTCACTCTTCTATGGCTTTTTTTCGTTCACCACATTATTTCCAAAGAGCCAGACATGAGCCATAAATGCTGCATAAAATTCATACAAGTGTCAATCCGAAGTGAAGCCTCAATTTGGCACTTGTTTGGAAATCTATGCAGCAATGTTGCTAGGTGAAAACGGAACAGCCAATCAGGTGAAGCCTCACTCTGGCACTTTCTTGAAAATTAAGTGCCGGAATGATCAGACTTTGACCCAAACGGTAACTCCCTACTCTTCGTAGTACTCAATGACGACAGCACCAGCTCAAAAGAAAAATACAAAGAAATAGTCAAGCAAAATGCCGTCCTAGCACTGCAAAATACGCTCTTACACGCTTTCAAAAAAAAAAAAATCATTCGGTACAAATAGTCAGATACAATGGCCTTAAGCCTAGCCTACGTGACGGCTCCCTAAAATAGCTCTAATAAAGCTGTTACGAAATTACACAAGCGTAAAAATAATGCCGAGAACGTAGGTACATGCGCTGCACGTGTTCCCCTTATCAGTAATAAATGTTCTAAGTAGACAGTCGAACAGACCCTTTCAGGAATTTAGTCTGGCCACTTTGATAACTATCATCCTCTAAAAAGTGGCATATGTGCTATACTAATGGCGGCCTTCTGTTTACTTATGAAGGAGGAAGTTGAAAATGGGGCTCCTAAGCAGATGATTCGAGACCTATACATTCTAGACGTCAGAGCGATGTGAAGCAGGAATTGGATGCAAGAACTGAGTAAGCGTTCATTTCTAGCTCTGGCCCAGCCAATACGTTAGTCGTATGCACACGCTCCGCTTCAAAGCCCATTGATGTATAGAACTTTATCGAGACGTCTACGTGGGCTGGCGCTTCGTTCCGACTGGTTCCAACTTTTTTCGCCATTGACACTGAAAGAAATTGAAAAGAACTGCACAGAGAAGCGCACATTCTCGTTTAGCGTTGACTTGCGAAAGTGGCGGTGCCTTATCAAATACTGCAGACAACAGGTTCATTGCCGCCATTAGTACGGAAAAAGTTAAATTGCCATTTGAGTCACCAGATGGCACTGCATTCCAGAAAGGGTCTATTAAGACGTTGATGGACGTGAGTGCAAAGTGAGATTTGTTTTTAATGTTTGCTTCAGAACAGTTACTGCTGCAGAAGGCAGCATGCGCAGCATGTGTAAGTACAGTCGCGCACGTTCCATGAGCCTAGGTAATTTAGCAATAAGTCTATTTGGTGCGAGAAGCGAGCGTCAGTAGGCAGATGAAAGTTGAAGGGGCCGTAAAACGACGACATTGTTTCTTACTTTGCACCAGCTTACTGGCACTAGTGGGATTCAAGAAAACTCGAACGCAACGCCACTGACAAAGAGTCTTTGTCGCGTTCAAATCTTAAGGATAATAGAGTAAGTTTTTTCTCAGCCTCTTCGCAAATGTTGACGACGAAGTTGCAGGGACAACACCAACCATAGAGGTAATACAATAAACGCTAGAGGCTCAGGTGGCGCTAGTGTGCTGTTGCCTTTAGAAGCAGAGAGAAACCAGTCTAAATTTGACTTCCGGTAATGCATTCCCATGGGAAAACGCAAATGCATTTTCTATTTGAGCTCGATTATGAGAGCAAATATTGCTTAGTGTTGTGACAGAATAGAAAGTTGGAACGTTTAAAATCGGATGCACAAAAATAAGTGTCAGTTAGAGCGTCTTTTTTTTTAGAATCCATAGCGTCGAACAGTGCGCTAAAATAGGCCAATAGACATCTGTACTTCGTGTTGACGTTGAAGATTGCTATTATAGGGCTTGTATTTACGCATATAGTCAATGCTATGAAGCACACAGAGTAAATTAGCTTGACAAAACACCAAAAGACTGCTAATATATATCAAGTTAAACAATAAAAACCGACGATGAGAACGACGCGTGGAGTTATGGAATGAAGAACACGTACTGGATTAGTAACAAACTGTCCAGGAATATTCAAAATAAGGCAGAAACCGAGTGCTTTTTCCTCTTTTTAAATGTTTGATTAGCTTGATTTCATAGCTTGTATTGATATATCATTCCGTGCAACATAAACCTTGGCCTGAATGTCTGCTAACTTAAGCATCACTCAGTTATAAAAAAAAAACTAAATAAATTACACTTTTATAATGTGAATAAAGCTACATAGTACCCGTTACGAGTACAGAAACTACGCTGATCTCAATTATTCCCTGGCGAAGAGAAATAGCTCGGCTATGCCAGGATATACGTAGCGTAAGCTTAGGTTCAGCTGGTTGGTTATTCTTAGCTTTCCTGGTTGTCTAGGATTAGCTTGATCATCATGCTTACTGCTGCTTCAATGACACACACACGGTATACGCATTATGCGACTACTTCGGTATCCGATGAGTTAAGCTTCTCTGCTCTTCTTATTGCAGAGGAGGCGCCATGTAAGCGAGCTTTCGGTTGCACGTCAAAAGATCCCCAGGGCCCGTTTGCTCGAAGCTGGTTAACTAACCGCGGTTAACCCGATTTTCCTAAGAGGGGGAATTTAGGTAACGTGACCTGCAGAGTAGGGACGCCGGAGTAAAATAGTACCTAGCATCAAACAATATGGCTGCTACGGCTGCTCGTCACGCTTGGGAACATTTATTTTTACGAAGATGCGTCATCCTCGTGCCACAAAAAGGACATTTCAACACAGTCTACAATCGGAGTCAACGGCAGCTCGCCCACCGGCGGACGGCGAGCGTGCTGTGCTAGCAGGGCTACGCTTGACTAATCACGTCAAGTTTGAGTAAGATCACGCATCGCCCTCTGAAGAGGAACTTGTTTCAATGAATGTTACAGTCTGCGGGACCTTCAAAATATATTACCTAGGTGAGTGCCGCGATGTTTCACGAGAAAGGTATTAGATCGTACCGCTATCAAAATGTCACGTCAGCAGATCTTGCGTTGTAATCAACGTCCAGCTTTCTTTCTTTCTTTTTTCAATATTACAACCTACCTTGAGTCGTAATCGCATTGTAGTGAAACTAATCACTCTCCGAAAAACTGCCTCTAATCGTGGAGTCTGGTTTATAGTACACTTCGCCGTGTATTGTATTAGCAGCACATCCACAACACCGACGACCCCCTTGCAGCGGGAGACGGGTCAACAAAGGCAAGATGTAAACTAAAAACTTTCCTCAGAAGCAAAGATCCGTTACCTCTATAGAAGCTGCCGGCACGGATGCCGGCACGGCATTCGATGGAACTTCGTTACTGTCGTCTGCGAACTTGTACAAGGAAAATAAACAAAGCTTCTATTATGAAAGAAGTTGCATGGTTTCTCTTGCGCTTTTCTTTCTTCAATTTGTTTTGTTTTCGGATAACTAGATGTCTTGATAGGATTATAACGAGAGACGTAATTACGTAGCAGACAATCACAACCAATTTGAAATCGAAAATGAGTCAGGCGACATCAACCATCAGCATAAAATGGCAGAGGAATTGGACAAACGATTGCAACTAGTTCGGGCAGTGGGGGAGCGAAAATATCAAATTATGGGGAAGTTCAGTACCTAGATCAAAACCCAAACAAATAGACAGGCATGGGACGAAGTTTACAGAGCCATGGGTGTTTTGCGCACCCCAGACCAATTACAGCAGTGCTGGAGGAACCTTTTAAAGAAGACCAGACAACTGTACAGCTTATACAAGAAGCATGAACAGCGCACAGGTAAGTTCATTGTGTTCTTAAGTTAAAAAGATATTACAATGATTTAGTGATAATATATGGACAATCAAACCTAGAAACGTGAATGCGGACATTTCAATATTCGTGCACCTTTGCCCTCTGCTGGGAGTCAACTTGTCATCTTCCAAGAACAGCAGTAAAATCAGTGTTACAGCATCAGAAGACAATTTATTGCAGTTCATGTACAACTTCTGCACAGACTGTCTGCAACTCGTAAAAGAGTTCTAGTGGAAGACCCAATATTTTGGACATAATATTAACACATTTTTCGAGAGCACAATGGTCGAGGCTGACAGGGAAATCTGTAAGAAAGTAAAAATTGCATGATTAGATATTCCACAGTTTCAGCAATGTTATCTCGCAGTTACTGAATTTTAAAAGAATGCCTTATGCAGTATTTGTTTATTTTGATTTTCTCATGAAATTTCTATTTACATACCTGGTTGAACAGTGAACCCCACCTCCTCCGTTTTTGCTCGTGACTTGAGTAAGTAGTAGACGAGACGAAATTACTATGCCTTAATTCCTAGGTGCTGGGCAAAACCCCCATGTCCTGACGCCCCCCCTCGAGCCGTAGTCGAGGTGATCGGCGAGGACTCTCCCAACCTGTGCGGGTTAGATGCCACTATAGGTGACACGGAAGAGTAGGTGACTGGTTTCTAGACTCGATTGTGTGACGAGTAGATGGTGCTAAGGAACCGGTCATAGTAAAGCAGAACTGCGCTCCAGGCGAGGTTCTAAAAGACGAGGACAAATGTTGATAACAAAATGGGCATGTTGCCATTTGAATAGCATTACTTCCGAGTACTTTTATATAAAGACCAGAGGCCAGATTTCCAAAACTTTCTTACGAGAAACAAATTAGTAAATTTATCTTACGACAACGTTACAAACTTTTGCGTATTTCCGAAGCAAAATGTTCGTAAGTTTTGCGTAAGTTTCGACGAAATCCGTAACTTTCGCAAAACTTACGAACTTTGTGCTTCGGGAATACTTAAAAGTTCGTAAATTTGTCGTAAGATAAATTACAAATTAAAACAGCGCAGGGACACGGACAAGAATAAGAAGGTAGACGAACAAGGCGCTGACTTACAACTAAAGTTTATTCATGCTAACATGAAGTATAAATACTATAACGTCATGACACACAAATAAAGATAAAATACAAATAATGGACGCCACGTGCTCCTTAGCCACCGTTATGCGCTGTCACTGTGTGTCAAGAAAGCTACATTCGTTTTCGGATAAACATATTGAAGGAGTGCTGACACAGTTTTCCCCCAATTATCCAATCTCACGCGCCTCAATGATCTCTCGAGTGAGTTTGTCTTTATTTTTCCTAATCACTTCACACTTGTCGAAGACGGGAGTACAGCAGCAGTCACGGCAATGCAGGCCAAGGTGACCTGACACAACTTTAAATACATTATACTTATGCCCCCGTAAGCGATCATTGAGGCAGCGCCCCGTTTGCCCGACGTATCTCCTGCCGCACTAGAGGGGAATAGAGTAAACCACTCCCTCCACACAGTTCACGAATCGGTCGTGATGCTTTTTGGTGCAACCCAGCTTTCCTTTAGAACAGGAGTTCACTTTTCTGCACAGCCCAGAGAGCTTTTCCGGAGCCGAGAAAACCACATCAACACCAACCCTTCGCCCAACTTTCTTTAGGTTGTGCGAGATATTGTGTAGGTATGGTAAAACGGTTAAAACGGCTGCTGTACTCCCGTCTTCGACAAGTGTGAAGTGATTAGGAAAAATAAAGACAAACTCACTCGAGAGATCATTGAGGCGCGGGAGATTGGAAAATTGGAGAAAAACTGTGTCAGCACTTCGTCAATATGTTTCTCCGAAAAGGAATGTGGCTTTCTTGACACACAGTGACAGCGCATAACGGTGGCTAAGGAGCACGTGGCGTTCATTACTTGTATTTTATCTTTATTTGTGTGTCATGACGTTATAGTATTTATACTTCATGTTAGCATGAATAAAAGTTAGTTGTAAGTCAGCGCCTTGTTCGTCTACCTTCTTATTTTTGTCCCTGTCCCTGCGCTGTTTTAATTTGTAATCATGAAATACCAACTAGCCCATACTTCTACATTACGTAAGATAAAGTTACTAACTTTTTTTGTCGTAAAAAAGTTCCGGGAATCGATCCTCAGTTTTATTTCAACCACAAAAGCTCAAAGGCGGCTCCAAACATAAGTCACGAAACCGTCTTCCCGAGTGCACTCCAAGATCTGACGAGGCACAGCGCTACCACATTTCTAATTATTTTCAACAAGGCTGAAAGAGTATCACCGAAGCTACAAATTTATGAAATAAGACGGCACGCAATGACAAATCAGGTGGTACAGTTGTTTACCATCATCTTATAAAAATTGAATGCAACAAAGTGGCAATGGCTTCTTTTATGCTTACTGAAGCAGGATTTCAATATGCATATTAAAAGATGACACACAGTACTACCATTCTGTTGCTAGTTTTACCAACTTAGGAAAATTGGCTCAAACACTACCTTCATTCTGGTTGTGAAGTTAACTACCCCCATTATGATAACCTGTGTGAGTAAAATATATCCCAGTGAAACTATGTGCTGTAATGTTTGAAGTTGTCCTATCAATGTGCACAGTGCAACGTGGTTTGACTGGGCATGTGACCACTAACTTAATGAACTGTTAACCATATAGCTACACAGCTGCTTGCGAACCTTTGGCAGTGAAATTGTACGAACACATGCATGCAAATGCTCTTCACAACAAAATGCGTATTTTCCCACACCATGTATTGGGCAATTGTGCAAGAATTAACAACACTGTGCTCCGACCTCAAGCCTGCACGTCAGTGAATAGACCAACTTAGCTAGCAAACGTTGTCCTCTGCACCAACACGTAGGAATAAATTTTGGCGCAGCATCGGCATCTTTATCAGGGTTACAAACTTTGCACAGTGTCTTCTCTTTGCCCATACTGAAAAGAACAAAACCTGAAGACTTTTTAGACAAGCATTTGTCGCAGTGACAGCTCCAGGGGAATAGATCCACAGCCTGGTCCCTCTGGGAGCGGAACAAGTGCGGAAGTGCTGCACGAAGGTCTGCCACAGGAGGCGGTGCAGCGAGCTCCAACAAATGTGCCGTACAGCCGACGTTGGTGCCGGGAGGCTTCACAGCGATTCCTGCAGGAGACAGAGAGGCCGCAGCAGCTGGAGGGAGTGTATCTGCTGCTGGAGAAGGAGTGCAGAGAAAGGGTTATGCAAGCTGCCACGGCAACGATCGCAGCAGCAACTGCTGCCGAGGAGATCTACCATCTGTCAAAAAAAATTACTAAAGGACCAAAACACTTTAATTGGACTGGAAACGCAGCGTGCAGAATCGCAAATAAAATTGTTAAAAAACATTTAGGAGAAGAGTAAACATTGACATATTATGCCGTTTTTAATTTTCATTTTGAATGTATTTGTTTACATATGACAAAGCCAACAGAGCTGCTGAGAAATAAAATTCATTTTACTTGCAACTGTCATTAGATTTCTGGATTCAGATCTGCTATACTCCGTCTCGTCCTACGATGGACTAAAGCTCAATGCTACTGGCCGCCGGGTCCAATCACGAGCCTGTTTGAGACCATGTGGTATATTTGCTTCGGGCCCTAGTCCTTCGTCGGGTGAGATGGAATATAACTAGAGCATCTACAGCATATTAAAAATTTTATTTATCAACATTGTATCACAGAGGATAAGTTATAAAAGGTAATGTTTGACGACTTTACATCATTTGGGGTACCTTGCCAGCACAATGCACTGGCACTCAAGACCATGGAAGGCAGCATGTGCAATATATTGGTATACTTACACTCAACCGAAGAACTGGCTGACGATGATCGACGTCCCGAGCCTCATTGCTTTCGTCACGGCCCGCTGCCACGGGCTTGACGGGAACCTCTTCGGGGAGGACAGTCCTTGGCATGCTGCAGGGGTATGTCTTGGCCAGGTTAGGCAGGACACAGCAGGCGACAGTGATGTCGCAGCATCTCTCTGGCTGCATCCTCAACTCAGCATGGAGACAGTGGAACCTGCGCTTGAGCTTGCCTATCGTCCTGCAGAGTGTATAACTGGAGCAAGCTCTGTTATCCTTTTGAATTGGTTTAACAAGAACATCTAAGGAGGTCGGCATGTGATGTCTATTATCGCTCCAGCCCACTGAAAACATGATAATATACCTAATATTTTATATTTTTGCTGGAATATTTTAACATAGTAATGATATGCAGATTTTGTTAAAGAAATCGGTGATGTGATTGATCCGAGTCATCTTGGAGCAGCTCTTGGAGAAGTTAAAAGTCAATTTTGGAGCAACATAAAGAACTTCTGTAGCATAAGCGCACATTCATTTCTATTCATACCAATGCAAACATTATGTCAAGATTAATTTGTCGGCCTGTCCAACTAAAAGGCAATGTCTACATCACTTTCGTACATACGTTCCAACCTTTGTTAGCATCAACTGCACAGCAGGAGTCCCTCAAACACAAAACTATAGTGTTTAGTTGCGTGAAGAAGCACCATGACTGGGTGACAAGAAGGTTAGTGATGAAGGACAACACAAACTGCTTTGAATAGTTATTTTAGGTACTGAATGCAACTGAAATAGTACAATAACATTTATCACATAAACTGATGTTTCCTTCAATTTCTAGAGGTATTAATAAAACTGCAATTTATAAATTAGATAAAAAAACAAAGCACTTGTCATTTGATTGTCAACATAAATTACATTTTACCTCTAGAACTCCATTGCAAAAACGGCACGTGAACGAAACTTAAAAACAATCCCGCCGAACTTATTCAGGTTCTTCATGAGATTTCATCCACTGCTCCTGTTAATATAGTTCTAATCTACTCACACCTATAGAAAATTGATAGCTAAACAAATGAGTTGGCATAAATAAATAAACATACAAAAGAGAATATATAAATGTTGTTGCAATACCAAAGTACCCTTGCTAATTCTCGAATTCGAAAAAGGTACTGCCAGGATCTCGCAATCTATCATATATACGAGCCGAAGTTGTATTCAGGAATTGTGTTGCGTCTTGCTCTGGAGGAGTGCTTTCCCCTTAACACGGGGTGCGCTGCGGCGATTCCAGACATGCAAAATCGCAATGCCTACTTTGTGGTGTTTGCTTCTCTGCAGTACACCATTGCGCGGTGAAAAGCCCACTCACCGACACTAGCTAACCCTCCAGAATAAACAGACGACTAACATACAAATTATTACGAAACTTCCTGATATTGTCTGTCATTCTTACCAATTGTGATCGAATAGTATGGCATTTGAGACAATAATCAAAAGTTTTGAAAACCTGAAAACTTGCGTAAGCATATTGTAACGGTCCGGCTGGGCAGCGAGGCCCGAGCTATTATATTTTCAGTATTATTAAAGTGACTTTAAGTTTTGACACTGCGTTTTTGCAAATTTCCCACATTTTGGTTAAATGCGGCAGGACATAGCAGGGTAATCACTTTGGAGCAAATGGCGCAGCAATTCCATCACTGATATAATGAAATGTTTTTCGCAAAAACCTGCAAGGAAAATACAGTTTGAGATAAGCAGTATTTAAGAGGTTATGTTTGAATATGTCTCTACTCAAACTGTCAAAAAACAAGACCTGCCTAAGCAATATGTAATTTTTTTTCCCCATCGCAAGCATTGCTTTGTTTGTTTGTTTTCTCAGAATCGCTTTACATTTAAGCAATATGGAGTAACAAAAAAAATTAACTGCAATTGTTTGAAAAGTATAAACAGCTAGTAAAAAATCTGCAGTTTAATAAACCCAGTCATACAGCACCAACAGGAAGGATATATTTCAGAGAAGTTCTAACTTCTATTCTGGAATTCAAACAGAAAAGAGCAAATGAAATATAATAATTAATGTGACGTATAGAGTTAACTCGCAAATGGTTGAATTTTGTGAATTAACTTACTTCATTCCCCAAAAGCTGGCTAACCTTAGAATAAACATTACAGGCTATGGCAGTAGGTCATAGCCTGTAGTATAAATAAGGTATAGTAGAGATACCATTTCCTTTCCTTGCTTCTGAGCAGCCGTAGCCTACTATAAAAGAACATAAAAATGGCCACAAATGTAAAGCGCAGGCACAACCATATGAAAATATTTAGGTGCCTCAAGGTGCCGAAACACTGAACCGTCGAACCAGGACGCATAGCCTGGCTTTACCGTTCCATTATGCTAATCTTTGTGCTATGCGACGCATTGTAGGAGACCTCCGCTGCTGACGACGGAGACAGAAAGGGCGTCATCAACCATGGCTTGTAGGTGTAGCCGCTGTCTCCAAGCAGTAGACCATCGTAAACGCCATCGGCCAGCTTGCCTGACAACGAGCCCTGATACGGTAAAAGAAGTCAACCACTAACGGTACATTTATCGAATCGTACCGATGGCGGTTAACGTACACCTCCACATGCACTTGTGGTGCCTGTGTCCGAATGTGAGTGCCATCAACAGTACCCACAACCGAAAGAAACCCACCGATATCAAAGAAGGCCTGTTGCAAGGCATAACCCTCAGCTTCACCTGGCCACCTGCATTGTGGATGAATTTGAGTCAGTCTGTAGCACTATGACATTAACAGCGATGGTATGGTTGTTATGATCACATGCTTAAAAATAACACAGCTATCATTCATCTTCATCAATAGTAAGCAATAAAAACCTTGTCTGCACAATGACAGTACTCAGTAGCCGCAAGACTAGCTCAGTAGCACCTAGTGCATAGTTGGGAGGGCTGAAACCAGGCTGTTCGTAAATGTCTGCACTCCTATTTTATTTGTAGTTTAGTTAAATTTGCACCTCCACCAATAATAGGTACTAAGGGAGTCATTTTGTACACTCCAGTTGGTTCGTGTAATTTTACTGCTCAGTTCACTGGTCTGCATGTCACGCTCATAACCAGGGAACAAATATCAAGTGCTGAAGCAAAACAATTCATGTTCCTTTAGGGACGTATCAGTATACGAGGGGATCGATGCGCTGGCAGATATTCAGGTTAGCAAGCCTACAGCTTAGGAAACAAAAACTAAAGGGTCATTGCACAGGTGGTGCGCCGTAAATAAATTGCAGAATAGGTGTGCTGAGAAGACCATCTTCAACAAATTCAGGTGTTTTAGCGAACACGATTCATGCACCAAAATTTCTATACCAAAGGTTTATGAAATAATGGTGATTGCTCATCGAGCAATCTAGGCCCAGGGTTCTTTCTCGGAAAACTGGCCTGCACATGCGCCTAGTATCGGGACGCGCCAGGAGATGCTCCAAACCACTTACCCTATGAAGTCTCGGGCACGACGTGCCAAGGCCAGAGTCACCCGCCTCACAGTCCGCGAAGCGGTGGAGACGTGCACACGGATTTAGTCCCCTGCGGTGATGAGGAAGTTCCCCGTGGCGTGGAACTGCAGGGCGACAATGACCTGCTGCTCTGCAGAGATGGCGCGGCTGCGACGCGTCGGCCGCTCCAAGTCCGGGAGCAGTGTGACGGCAAGAAATACAATGCCCACGCGACCAAATCGAAAGCGCTCCTGCAGTTCGTCCTCGTCGAACTCCTCCAAAGGGTTCAAGCGGTCACGGAACACACGCTGCCGTCCCGTCATCACAACAGCGTACTGGGCCAACACGGGCTCTCTTCGATGTCGGCGTCGCGTCGCAGTTGACATTGCGTCCCTTATATTCGCAAATCAGTCCGCAAATCAGTCGTCAGTCAGTTTGGTAGTCAGTCGGCGGGCGAGTCGGAGGGTCGGTTGGGCAAACGGCAGAGAAGACAAACAGGGAAAATCAGCTGATAACTAAGGCGCGGGAAACGTGCGTCGCAAGATACGAGAACAAAACAACGAATCTATAAAGACCGTTGCCAGATCCGAAATAAACGCTGCAAACTTATGCTGTATTTAGTGAAACAATAGATGCATCGAAATATTTATTATTTTTTTAAAGGATATATATATATATATATATATATATATATATATATATTTATGCATAAAACGAAACACTGTGATAAGATGTCGTTTTTATTTTTCTTAATGAAGAAAAAAACTGGTCTTAAAAGGCTATTTTTTCGAACGCGGCTAGGTCAGGCTAAATACTCGGACGTACCTAGGTAGGGAAACGCGGTTAACTTCTAACCGCGGTTAGGGTTAACCAGCTTCGAGCAAACGGGCCCAGGTGGTCTAAATTAATCCTCAGTCCTCCGCTGGGGCGTGCTAGAGTAATCTGTATATGCTCCGCTTGCGGAGCAGAGTACCGCAATGGTGCCATTCTGGAGCCAAGCACTGCGGGAAGCCACGGTCGGTTTTTGCAGGGGCACGATAGCGCAGACGCGAGGCGGCGTGCTGCGGCGTGCTGCGGCGCGCTGCAGAAGGAAAATAGTGCGGCGTTCGGCGACGTGCCGCGCATGCGCCGTCATCGTTGTCCCGTCGTTTCCTGTCTCCGCGTACGCACCCGCGGGTCGCGTGTGAAGTGAAGTCGTCAAGTCGCTGTTGCTGGGACGCAGATAGCGTCGTGAGCCCGCTGTCTGCCCAACTTTTGGAGGACCTTTCCCCTCGAGCGATCGCAAGAAGCAAAAGAACGCAGGCCTGCTTATTTTCCCCTTGTGTTTAATCGAAGAGCAAGTGCCGCTGCTCGGCCTGTAACTTTTTTCTTTTTTTTTTTTTTCGGAGACAGTTTATTTGATAATATGTAGACGGAACAGTGCTTTACCTTCGTGCGTTCCAATTATATGCGAATCTGAGGAATGTTGAGCACTCCCACTTTCATGCTAAAATAGTGTACAACTTTTATTTTCTTTTTTATCCTAAGTTTTTGCCATTTCACGAATTTGAGACGCCCGAATTGAGTGCTCTTGGAGACCGGAATTTTCGCATGCTTTCAAGTTGGGCTAAATTTTGAATTCGCTTGAATCGCACACATTAGGGGCTCGCGAATAATAATTGTTAGACGCTGCTCCAAGCTTTGGGAGATGCCGCAAGGTGCAAACTGCCTAATATAAAAAAAGTCCACCGACGATCCACTTTCATTGCGGATACGTCTTCAAAAACGCAGTCCAATTCCTTGCAGGGACCAGAATGATGCCGAGATTGACTGTTTTCCTATTGACCAGTATATTCCGCCCCGATAATAGGGCTATAGAGCTCTGTCTACTTTCAGTGTGTGACACCAACCTACATCTCGCTTTCTCTTCTATTTTGAACATTTTGCTGAACCTATTAAACTGTTTTACTACCACCGACATGGTCCCTCGAAGGAATTGCGAACAGGCACAGCACTAACAGTCTCTAAAACATGTTTATACACACAACTGCCTGCAGAAATCTTTTGGGGTATTGTAAAAGGGCAGACAATTATTAAAAATGATCTCCTTCCCATACGAAAAAACCAGGCGAGCTGGCGTCTCACATCGTGTCTCGCCGTCGGAATCTGGTACAAGCTCTTGCCGCTGTCTGCGCGATTTGTGCACTTGGTAACACTACAGCCTGTCATTTTCACGGGGCTCTTTCTGGGCGCATGCAAAATTTAATGTGGTAAACGACGCAGCGGGTGATGAAAACGCCGTCCCCCCGCTTTCAAACCAGAGCTCGCCGACTCGCCAAGATGGCCGGGTGTGCCGGTCGCGTATCAGGTATCGCGTATCACTCCGCGAGAGCCGCAGACGCGGGAAACGCGATCGTCGTCCGTGTCGTCTGCTTCACATACCCTGAAAACGAATGTCCCAAAATATCGCTCGCGTTATGAAAAACGCGATTGTACTGTACCCAGTTGATACACATGATGTTCAATGACTTAGGAAGCTTTCGGTTCGTTCGATTTTGGTCTAGGATCTATATTTTGCGAACGCAAAGCGGAAAATATGTTCCCCCCGAAACTCAGCGCTTTGGAAGGCCGCTTTCCCGCAAAAAGGTCGGATCCAGTTCTGCGCACGTGACCACTCCTCCGCCAATACGGAGATGGCGGCGAAAGGAAAAGGAACGCGCTACTCTGGCTCTGCAAGCAGAGCCTATACAGTTACTCTAGGGCGTGCCAGATGCCCGTCGTCGGTTTAGCTAGGGTGCGCACATGAAGGCACCCTAGGTTTGGCCAGCTGTGCACCGTGTTGTTATGTATCAAGCAACCAAGCTGCCGCCCCGAACAACCGGACAGCGCGAGCGGGTGCATGCGCGCGGCGCGTGCATCAGGGACTGACCTAGGCGCCATACCAGTCCCGCCCGTTCCGTCAGTGCTCCTCGCGCATGCGCAGCACGGCTCTTCAGGAGCCACTCGATACTGCTCAACCTCGGCCAGTGTAGCTTACGCTACTAAATATTACGTACGTATTCCCATAGGAATACACAGGAAGGCTGGAAAGGTGGACTGGGTGGGGGGATCGGTGGCCGAGTGGTCTCGCGCACACCAGCGCAGGCTCTCTATCACCGCGAGCCCGCTGGCCTGCGCTACAGAGGTATTCCAGCTGCTCGATCACGGTCACGCGATTGATGGGCCGCATCGGGCTGCATTTGCAATACGAGCCTAAGAGCTTCGAGTAGGTGACGAAAGCGTTGATCGTCTGCAATTGTCTCCGCCTTTCCTCCTCGACACACGAAAATGCAGCGCAAGCAGACTTGCAAGTCGCGACCGATCACCGCGGTTTGAGATGGACCCTCTCTCCAATCTGTGGCGTGACCTTCCTTTGGACTTCCCGCTTTCTTTAAGCGAGGCACGCACGCGTGCGCAGTGGGGCCCGTGGCTTGTGCAGGGTACGATGGAATAAGCGTTCTGTTTGGTTTGCCGTGACACGGAGTCGGTCCCATTTCTTTCGGGCGCCACTGAGCACCGAGACACAATCGAGGCTCTCTACCCGGTTACTGACTTATATTGCCGCGCGCGCAGCTGGCCAAGGAGGCAGCGCGCGCGTGGCCTAACGGTTATCGTGCCTAACTCCCACGCGAAAAGCCAGGGTTCGATCCCTGGGAGCGACGCATCTTTTGTTATTCCTAATCTAGTTTTCTGGTAAATTCGAGAATCCTGTTGCGTGTTCGAGGTCCGAATGCTCTAAGCGTCGAACATTCTACGCTGATTATTCGAGAAGCTTACGCATGCACATAAGGGGCTCCGCATGGCGAACCGGAGTCAGTCTCGCCCCAGCGTTCGACTCTGCTGTTACGCCGACTTCGACGCTCGCGACGCTCTGTTATTATATTTTGTACCCTTTCATTTTTTGGCACAAGTTCGCCACATTAAACGTTTATTTCTTCCTGTTTATTTATAGTTCTTTTTATTTGTTTTGTTTTGTTCTGTTTTGCATCGGGGCGATGCACTTTTTAAAAGGGGGGAGTAATGCCGCGCGCGCAGCTGGCCAAGGAGGCAGCGCGAGCGGCATTACTAACCCCTTTTAAAAAGTGCATCGCCCCGATGCAAAAGAGAACAAAACAAATAAAAAGAACGGTAAACTAAAGAGTCATTTGGAACACATAAGGTCCACAGTCCTATCGAGCGTAGTACGGTTTCAGGCGCACGTTCACCCAGACCGACCTGCGCCGAGGAAGACAGACGTCTGGAGGACGGCCGACCGACGCCCGCTGTGTTACCACTGCGGGGAAGCTGACCATGTGTACCGCCGATGCCCATACCGACGACTCGCGCTGCGCGGATTCCATCCAAACGACCCGCGCCCCCGGTATGGTGAACGCCCTCGGGAGATCGACGATTACATGCGACGACCTCAGTCCCCCGAGCCTGCGTCCCGCCGAGAGTTCCGGTCGCCTTCGCCACGACGTCCAGCATCGCCGATGCACCGACCCCGACGTGAAAGCCTGTCGCCCCTCGCTACACGCCGGGGAAGCTAGGCGCGGCAACCCCTGGAGGTGGAGTTGCCGAAGACGACCGACGCCAAGATCCTCCATGAACGTCGGAGGGCCCCCACTCAAACGCTACCAAAGACCGAAACGACGCCCCCGCAACGGTGTCCAAAAACTTAAACGTCGTCATCAACAGCCACGACGCATCAGCACACGTAGACACCGGAGCAGACTACTCAGTCTAGACTGGGAGGCTCTCCCGCCGCCTTCGAAAAGTCACGACGCCGTGGGATGGACCTCAAGTACGAACCGCCGGAGGGCACCTCATCACACCAGTCGGGAGATGCACTGCTCGCGTTGAGATCCATGGTAAGACGTGCCCTGTGTAGTTCGTCGTTCTGCAAGACTGTTCGAGGGACGTTATCCTCGGAATGGACTTTTTCTGCAAGTATGGCGCCGTCATTCACCTCGCGGCAAATCAGTTGACGCTGCGAAAGCCTGTCCTGCCGCCGGCGGAGACCAACACGACGTCAACCGGTATCCGAGTTATCGCCGACCATGTGAACCTACCGCCGCGGTCGAGTGTTTTCGTCACTGTCATAACCGACGTAGCCATGCACGGTGAAGCTCTTCTGGAAGGCAGCGTCCAACTGCTCCTCGAAAAAGGAATTGGTGTCGCACGAGGCGTAACGGATATCCAAGAAGGACGTACAACTGTTCTTGTGACCAACTTTCGAGAGGAGCCGCAGCACCTAACGAAGGGTACCACTGTGGGCCACGTCGAGGAGCTTCAGGCGCCAGCCCTGGTCGCCGCAATCTCCGAGGAAACCTCGTCGCCACAGCAGAAGAGCACGACACCGCCGCCGCTCGACATCGACCCCGAGCTCCCAGCTCCGAAGCGCCGGCAACTGGTTAATCTCCTCGCCGAATACCGTGACTGTTTTGCCACGACATCGAAAGTTCGCCAAACACCAATGGCGAAACATCGCATTATTACCGACGACGACGCACTCCCTGTCCACCAGTCGCCGTATCGAGTCTCCTTAAAGGAAAGGAAAGGGATTCAAGATCAAGTCCAGGAGATGCTCTACGACGACATCATTCAACGCTCAAGAAGTCCATGGGCGTCCCCAGTCGTACTTGTAAAGAAGAAGCACGGAACACTGCGGTTCTGCGTGGACTATCGTCGACTGAACGCTGTGACGAAGAAGGACGTCTATCCGCTCCCCCGCATTGACGATACGTTAGACCGATTGCGCCACTCCCGATATTTTTCGTCGATGGACCTGAAGAGTGGTTACTGGCAGATTGAAGTCGACGAACGTGACCGGGATAAAACTGCCTTCGTCACTCCCGACGGACTGTACGAATTCAAAGTGATGCCGTTGGGACTTTGTACAGCACCAGCCACCTTCCAGCGCGTCATGGACACCGTGCTGGCAGGTCTAAAATGACAGAGCTGCCTCGTCTACCTGGACGATGTCGTGGTATTCTCACGAGATTTCGACGAACACCTCAGACGACTTCGAGCCGTGCTTTAAGCCATCAAGACCACTGGCCTGTCACTCAAGCCAACAAAGTGTCGGTTCGCCTATGGGGAACTAAAGTTCCTTGGCCACGTCGTGAACAACAAAGGCGTTCTACCTGACCCCGAGAAGACCCGCGCCGTAGCTGCATTTACGCCGCCGGCTGATAAGAAGGCCGTGAGAAGATTTCTCGGACTCTGTGCCTACTACAGGCGCTTTGTTCGAGACTTCGCCAAGCTGTCCGCATCGCTGACACACCTCACGAAGGACGCCGTAAAGTTCGAGTGGACAGAAGAACACCAGAGGTCATTCGACGAGCTCAAACGAAGACTCCAGACGCCCCCGATTCTTGGCCATTTCGACCAGTTTCCTGAAACCGAGATCCTAACCGACGCTAGTAACACCGGACTGGGTGCGGTACTAGTCCAAATGCAGGACGGCGCAGAGCGAGTCATCGCATACGCAAGTCGGACGCTGTCTAACGCGGAGAGGAACTATTCAACTACTGAAAAGGAGTGCCTCGCTGTCGTCTGGGCAATAACAAAGTTTCGCCCATATTTGTATGGAAGTCCTTTTCGCGTGGTCACAGACCACCACTCGCTCTGCTTGCTGGCGAATCTGAAGGACCCCTCCGGACGCCTCGCCCGGTGGAGCCTACGACTGCAGGCGTTCGACATGACCGTGGTGTACAAGTCCGGCCGGAAGCACAATAACGCCGACTGCCTGTCAAGGGCCCCAGTTGAGGCCACTCCTGCCTGCACCAAAGAGGACGACGATGAGTGTTTTCTCGGCGCTCTGAATGTCAGCGACATGGCAGCACTCCAACGAGATGACCCTGAGCTGCGAGCACTCATCGAGCACCTAGAGGGACAAGGAAGTGCCGTTCCCCGCAGTTTTGTACGAACACTGCCAACCTTCTCCCTCCGACGAGGTGTGCTCTAGAAGGAGACTTTCAGTGACAACAACACGGCGTGGCTGTTGGTGGTCCCTTCCAGTCTTCGAGAAGAAATTTTTCAAGCCTGCCACGATGACCCGACGGCGGGACACCTTGGCTACAGCAGAACTCTCGCCAGGATACGCGAAAAATACTACTGGCCCAAGCTCGCGAAGACAGTGCACCACTACACCCAATCTTGCCACGAGTGTCAACGACGGAAAAAACCACCAACGAGACCGGCAGGACTTCTTCAGCCTATTGCGCCGCCATCTGCCCCGTTCCAGCAAATTGGAATGGACTATACTTGGGCCATTCCCACCATCGACGCAAGGGAACCGATGGATAATCGTCACAACCGATTATCTCACACGGTACGCCGAGACAAAAGCCCTTCCATCAGGAACAGCTGTTGAAGTCGCCAAGTTTTTCATCGAGTCCATTGTCCTCCGGCACCGCGCCCCCGAAGTCTTGATCTCAGACCGTGGATCCTCGTTCATGGCCCAGCTGAAACAGTAAGTCCTTCGTCTCAGCCACACCAGCCATCGTCGCACCACGGCGTACCACCCGCAGACCAACGGGCTGACGGAAAGACTCAACAAGTCCATCGCCGACATGATCTCCATGTACGTCGACGTGGAGCACAAGACATGGGACGAGGTGTTGCCGTACGTCACATTTGCCTACAACACGGCCGTGCAAGAGACCACCGGGGTGACACCCTTTCAGCTGGTGCATGGCAGGAAAGTAACGACCATGCTCGACGCGATGCTACCCCACAAACCAGCTGACGATGAAAGCCCCGACGCCCAAGTGGTTGCTCAACGAGCCGAAGAAGTTCGCCAGCTCGCCCGACTCCGAACTGAAGATCAACAACGTGTCGACGCTACCCGGTACAAGCTTCGTCGTCAGAACGTCCACTTCCAGCCCGGAGACCGGGTATGGGTCTGGACACCGATTCGCCGCCGTGGTCTCAGCGAGAAACTCCTAAAACGGTATTTCGGACCCTACAAGGTACTTTCGTCGACTTGGAGAACTGAACTAAGAGGTCATGCCCGACGGAACAAGAACATCATCACGCCGCCCACCACGACCTGAAGTCGTCCACGTCGTGCGCCTGAAACCGTACTACGCTCGATAGGACTGTGGACCTTATGTGTTCCAAATGACTCTTTAGTTTACCGTTCTTTTATTTGTTTTGTTTTGTTCAGTTTTGCATCGGGGCGATGCACTTTTTAAAAGGGGGGAGTAATGCCGCGCGCGCAGCTGGCCAAGGAGGCAGCGCGCGCGTAGCCTAACGGTTATCGTGCCTGCCTCCCACACGAAAAGCCAGAGTTTGATCCCTGGGAGCGACGCATCTTATGTTATTCCTGCAATCTAGTTTCCTGGTAAATTCGAAAATCCTGTTGCGTGTTCGAGGTCCGAATGCTCTACGCGTCGAACATTCTACGCTGATTATTCGAGAAGCTTACGCATGTACACAAGGGGCTCCGCGTGGCGAACCGGAGTCAGTCTCGCCACAGAGTTCGACTCTGCTGTTACGCCGACTTCGACGCCCGCAGCGCTCTGTTATTATCTTTTGTACCCTTTCATTTTTTGGCACAAGTTCGCCACATTAAACGTTTATTTCTTCCTGTTTATTTATTGTTCTTTTGGTCACCACCCGTGATAATATCATTCGCTGTCTGACTAGCGGCCGAAGTTAGCGCTCGCTCACCTTCCTTAGAGTTGGGGACGGGAGGGGGCTAAGCCTTGATGCGCCTTTCACCGATCTCACATTTCCTGCTTTTCGCGCGCTAACGGTTTGTTTTGACCGCTGGGAGCTTTGGCTCCGAGGGAAGAGGGGACGCAGCGGAGAACGCGCGCCATCTTGTCAACGGCGACTTATGCCTGCAGAGCTGCCTGGGAATTGTGGTGAGTCTTTGTTCGCGTTGAAGTGCTTGTATTAGTGATTTTAGTCGGATGCTTGTGATTACAGTTCAATCGAGAATCATGTCTGTTCGAGGGAATCAGCGAGGTTCGCGAAACCCTTCTCCGTGGCCGCGCCGATATTTCGGTACGCGTAAGAGGTCTCGCTCTAACGAACCGGGCCTAGCTGCTGGGCCGCTGGGCTGGCTGTTACGCGGCCTTCACTCGTTTGCAGCTCCAGTTTGGGTCTATGCGGATGTTCAGCATGCGGGCACCTGGTTACAGGGGCAAAGACAGTCCGCACGGAGCAGATGAAGTTGTGCTGAGCTTGGCCTGAGGAAGTGGTGGGGTACGGTGGAAACCATTTCATCGAGCGACGTTTCATCGACAGGTCGTTTCACCGACACGCGATGTTTTATCGACAGATAGTTTCATCGACAAATCGCTTCATCGACAGCTCAGATTAGCTTTTCTTTTCTCTGTAATAAGCTGCATGAGACTGTCGCCGCGAAGTGGCGTGTTTAGGTGGGTCAGGTGAGTTAACATTTTTGTAATGAGCCGCCGCAAACTGTCGCCGCGAACCGGCGTGAACGCAGGCGGGGTTTGGGGGGGGGGGGGGGGGGACGTGCGTCCATTAAACGTGTGTCCACGAAACGTAATAGCACGAAACGAGTTTCGATGAAACGTTAAGGACTCAGGTGCCTACAGACTGCGAAATCCTCGAGCTTTCTTGTCCTTCGTTTGCGGGAGTCACTGGCAGGCGTCCAGTTCGAGACTCGGGAGAAGCAGGATGGGCCGTGTGTGTTGACTTCACCGCGTTTTGTGTCAACTGCTGACGGGTGTCTTTTCAAATGGTTTGCTTGTGATTATGCTGTGTGACGCCTAAATTTGGAGTACGCTGCCTAAGTCGTAAGTACGCCGTCAACGTTTATGTACGTATCACTTTCGTTCGCGCGTTGCGTGACCGAAATCCGTGCGATGTGTCGCTCCTAGAAGCAACTTTAGGAAATAGTAATGATTTCTCACTTTTGCATGCTGGTTGCAGTGGTCGTTGCAAATAATCGTTTTCCTCTGATATCTTGCCGTTCTTCTTTTCTACACATTGCTGCACGCGTGGATGGGTCTCTGCTGCGCCGTATTTAAAAGGCGTCTTTGGCATTCGCGATATTATCGGAAGATAATAATTCCAATGTGTAGGCATAAAAAGGCTCTAGGTTCGTGTCCCTGCTAGCAATTGCTTTACATTAATTTTTTGCTTTAACGCTTCACCTAATAAAGTGTCTTAATTTTAGAAACGCTAAATAAGAAAACGAATTAAAAACACACAAGACACAAGGTTGACAATGCGGAGCGGAAGTGCGTCGCCCTTTTTTAAAGGGGTTGTGTTGATGCCTAAAGGCCGAGCTCTGATTGGCTCCGATTGGAAGGATAGTGGGTAGACCTCAAGGTAGCTAACATTGAGGTCTATCCCCTATCCTTCCAAACAGAGCCAATAAGAACTCGGCATTCTGATGTTACCGCAACCCCTGCTCGAGAAGCAGACAAACTTGCCCTCGCGAATAAGTAATGATACTACAGTATCATTCCAGTCTACATAAAGTGTGGTCATAGTATACAAGGAGTGCACTTGCAGTCTGATGAATGTGCACATGTGCTGTACTTCCGGTGTACTTGCAATGTATTGGAAGTATAGAAGTTGCCTGCTATAGGTAGAGAGCAAGTGTACTTTCGTGTTTCATAAAATTATGACCTGAGTATGATATTAGAACATCCTCCAAGTGAATTGTCAGAACGTTTTCAGTACGCTAATTCTGCACTGCTTTGTACCAAGGGTAAGTTATGCTTGATTCTAACAATGCTTCAGCCTGGTGGTATTTCGGTATTTGAAAAGAGCGCACCTCCAAAAACCAAAAGCCATTTAAAGGTCCCTTTATGCAAATTCCCAGTATCACTTTATCATAAGTGCCAATCAAACCTAAACTACAGGCACAAGCGTCGGTCGAAGAAAGCAACTTCCTGGCGTTGACATGCCAATACAGCGAAGTGCATATGTCGAATTCGCAGGCCCCAGCGAAGGACAGAAAATATATTTAGACTACCAGGGGATGTTTTGACGTGCTCCTGAAAGCCCATTGAAATGACACTTGCTCCACAAGAAGGCTTCGTCCCATTTCCAACAGTTACCTCGGCCTAAATTCAAAACCGCCGATTGGAGACCCCAAGCCCGGTGGTGTGCCGCACGGAGGCACCGGGGGGCCATCATATCTCGAATTCACTTACAGAGGATAAGTTACCGTATCGTCTCGATCCTAGTGCTGTTACGTTTTCGATGATAACAACAAGTACTGTACATTACGCTTGTGCTTGTTCTGCCTTCAGCACGGGTTCGTTGTCTTCTGTCACGCTTTGGCTGCACGTGCTCGAAGGTTTTCGAAAGGCAGAAAGCACGTGCGTGCTCAAGGCGAAGCACGTAGTGAATTTCAGCCTCTCAACTTCAATAGATGGCCGCATCGAAAGACTGAAACAACGAAAACATTACAGAATCATTCTATAGCGTGAATCGTCGCAACTTTAAATGGCTGACCAACTACACGCTGTATAAATATCCCCACAACCACAATTATCATTCTATAGCTTCAGTTGGAGCAACATATGTTCCAGCGTTCCTGTTATTCGGGAGCTAAATCCGCTCTACGCCCGTTAACTGTACGTATTTGACTTGGAGCTTCTTGGAAACAAATGAGGGTTATACCAGCCTACAACCAAGGGATAATTAAAAGGTTTGCTCAAAGTCGTAATTTGCCAAGATAACAGTCATATATACCGGCATTCTTTACCACATGTGTGAACTTGGCTAATTGTGGAAAAGCTTATATTGTTTTTACTAGTCATATGAAATAAAACACCGACTAAAATTTTTTGTAAGAGGGAGATTAAAAGAGTAGAGGAGTGGGAGTGAATTAGTCAAAGCTGATATGATTTTAACATCAGCATTGATATTGAAGACCAAGATGACTGCACCATTTTCATTTGTTTAAATCGTAAATTTTCGTGTGTTTTTTTGCAGTGGTGCGTTTACATTTTTGCCAGTACCTTGACCCCTCACATGATAGTCGTATAAACCAAATAATTGTTTCTTTTGATGCGTTCTGTTTAGATGCACTAAAATATTGAGATTGGCTAGTTGGTTAAACGTACTGAAATTATAAAGCGCAAGGGACAGATAAGGTCATGAAGAAGGCTACTTTCTTAACTTCCTTAGATTTTTAATTAAAACGCCAGTCTTGAGTGTAGTGCTGTCCTGACAAATTCATTTCCTTGCCTTTCCCTTACTCTTTTTAATTTCAGTCTGTTTAGATATATTAAAAATGAAAACATTTAAATAAATATGTGGTTGTAAGGTTTCGACGATCGCTGGCAAGTGCTATTATTTTTTTTAATATATGCAAGTTATTCATGCGTCCTCAATTTCAACACGAGTCTTTTTTTTTATTAATTGTGGCCTTGAAAATTTATTGTTAACTCTAAAATTCCTTTTATTATTGTCTCAAACACCTCAAGGCGGCGTAATCTAAGTGTAAAGAAATTTCATCACGAAGAAAAGATTTCGAGCGCTTGAAGGCACCTGTCAATAATCAGCCTCCTTCTCCGCCGGACTCCCCCTGGTTTTCTGTTCGTTATGATGAATATGGCAAGGGCAATCTTCAGAACTTCAAAACGTTTGCACGTTGCATGCCACTAAAAATAATTTATTACATTGATCCCTAACTTTTCAACAATTACGAATGCAACACATCCCTAACTCTAATATAAAAAATATCAATCAATAAACCCAAAAGTGATGCAAAATACTTCTTAAGAAGGAGACTCAAGCTGAAAAATGAAGGGTCGTCTGCACTCGCAGAACAAAGACATGGCACGCGCGTAGCAAACGGGACCGCGGTTGGCTGGCGCCCGCACAAGGGATAGAAAAAAGTATAAACAGGGAAAGTTGAGCAACATTTCCGCCAGCTTCCGCCTTTCCCTTTAAAGCCCTCCAAAAATGCAGGCAGTGCATCTTTTCAGCACTGAGTAGAACGGCAAAATTAAACCTGTCTTTTTTCTATTGTTTTTTCGTTTGATAATCGCAGTTTTTGTGCTTTACATTTTGAGGATGGTGTGAGAGATTATTCACGGTTGTCTTTAACAGTAACAAACAGCACTTTTAGGGTGTCAGTCGTATTTTAGTTTTGTAGAGCATGCGACATTAAATAACAGGACTAGCGCCAATATGACGCCAAAAACCTCAGTCAGGAGTAGAAACCGATAAAGCAGACCAGAAACACATTTGCACTGACTTCCTAAATGTCATCACATGTGACGGGACGTGGAGTTTTCAGTACGATCCAGAATCCAAAAGGCAGTCGAAGCACTGGAAAGATCCCGCGTCGCAAATGTTGAAAAAGGCAAGAAAGAGCAAGTCAAAAGTGAACGCAATGGTGTTTATTTCCTTTGACATTAATAGAGTGCTCATGCTTATATGGGTACCAGAGGGTCAGACAGTTAATCAGCAGCATTATATCGAAGTTCTATCCAAGCTGAGAGAACAAGTGAGAAAAAAAAGGCCCATGTTGCGGAAGAACAATCCGTGGATTCTGCGTCAGTGCGCTTTCCGTAAAGTAGTTTATGGCGAATAAAAAGATATAAGCGCTCGGCCACCCACCTGACTAGCCCAATTTAGCTCCAAGCGACATACCTGTCTTCGAAGGTGAAATCTATAGTAAAAAGACTCAATTTTCGGACTGCGGACGAGGTAAAAGAAGAAAAGTCAGCGCAGCTGAGAAGCTTGACATATGATGACCTACTGCACTGTTCCCAACAATGGAAACTTCGTATGCAACAGTGTATAGATAGGGGAGGGGAATACCTTAAAAAATTAACAATTAAGAATTAGGAGCTTAATTATAAATTGCACTTTTTCCACCAGTCCGGTTATTTATTAGCCCCACCTCGTCTACTATCTTTTGCCGGCATGAGTGGTCGAGTTATTTAAACAAGCGACGCTACGACAAGCCATCTAATAAGTATGCGCACGACTCTAATTGTTCATGTCCGATAGATTCGCTTACAAAGAGCTCAAGTATTTTAGAAAGAAATTAAAAAATAAAGTTCAGGATGACAACCAAGATAGTAATATCGTAAACATACAGCCAAATCACATGATGCCGTATTTCTTCCATACATCAATAAGATCCGTTTCAGAAAGCTTAGCTAAAATATTTTCTTCCATCCATTTATTCTTGTCAGCGTTGAAGTGTTGCTTCCAATCTCCCACAATACCTTTGCGAATAAATCCTGCATTCGGCTGACGCTTTGCGGTCTCATGGAAAGCTCTCAGTCGAGCTGGAACATCGTCCTCTTCAAGGGGGTTCGCAAAGAACTTCACGAAGTTTTCGACCTCGGCCACTTTCATGGACGTGATGTCATTGTGCTCGATTAGGTTCCTCAGCATCTCTTCGTTTTCGACGAGTAGCTTGTGATCATCCTTGTCGAGGAATTCTGCAATTTCCAGGACAGCCTTCTTGGGGTCATTCTTCATATCCTCGCAGTGAATGAACAACACGTTGGGGTCATTGCGATGCGGGTACCAGTAAAGGACATGTTCAAAATAATCCTCGTACTCATTTTTTCCCTCCATAAATACCTCGAAAAAGTCTTCAAACCTTCCATCAGAAAATTCGTAGCCTGCAAACGCACGTGTGTGATGGAAGAAAGAGATGCAGGCGTCCTTGGGATTTCTACAGACGTAAAGGTACTTTGCCTGAGCGTGCTGAGACATTGAGTCGTACGGCAAGTGCGTCTTGATGAGCCCAGGACACTTCATGGCTTTGATGGCGTCAGCACCCAGCATTTTAAGAAAGGGTCTACTCTTGAGAAATTCGATCGCGCTGGGCGGGGGTACACCCTTGTGGAATATGAGGTAACCTATGTGCTGAGTCCAGGTG
The DNA here is from genome assembly GCA_013358835.2 of Ixodes persulcatus. NCBI lineage: Eukaryota > Metazoa > Arthropoda > Arachnida > Ixodida > Ixodidae > Ixodes > Ixodes persulcatus. Next base: position 210,948 of record JABSTQ010011117.1, on the reverse strand, counting down.
GTACCGCACTTGGGAAAGGTGACCACAAACATGTCGTCCGGCTGAAACTGGTGCTTGAGACCACTTCTTTACATCTCCAGTGTGAAGTTCCGGCTGAGTCTGAAACCGTCCATATCGATGTAGACGGGTCCGTTGGGTATTCGCACTTCAACGGCCACTTACGGAAGCAGAGTTGTGTAGTTGAAGACCTATTAGTGGGCAGCGAACTCCAAAACAGTGGATATTCGTAGTTCCCTGCAATTAAATGGGAATACTGGTCATAAAGTAGGCGAAATTAAATACCAAAAAAAGAGTTGCATTGACAATTTCTAGTGACATTGGCCGAACGTTACGATCGGGAATAGGAAGAAAGCAGTTCAACTGAAAATACAACAAAGAAGGGGAACATTGATTATGCAGAAAGAATCTGATCATTATTGGGAACAATACAAAAATATGAAAGAACTAATAAATTGTTTTTTTTTTAATAAAGCGGTTTCAAAGTATATTACGAAATATGAAAATTTATTTAAACTATTTCGTGAAAATTAATTTAACTAAAATGAGATGATAAGACATGTTCTGTCGGGTTCAAATGAAACGCGAACAGCGGAGCGCGTGGCCGTCGGTACGTGCTGCGGATCCTGGAGGCCTCTTGAGACTGATAAAACTGCGGGTTGGAGGGTATGGCACTCCGATCGTGCACGTCCTACTCGGATGTGTCCTACCCTCGCCCAGTACAACCCAAGCTTCGAGGATGCGCCGGTGGTGCGCTGGAAGTTCCGTCACAGCGACTTTCGTTGGGTCATTATGAGCCATGCGAGAGAGCACGCCGCTCGAAGCAAGAGCAGACTGCTTGCACGCGCGCGCGTCCGTGGAACATTACCGCAGCGTCGTGCTCCCTCCCAACGAGGTAAAGGGCCTTAGAGCGTTAAACCAGGGTTTTGGTCTGCATTCGAAAGTGACCCACATAAGGCCGCTGCCATTGTACGCAAACTTGACCACTCGTCACGTGATCAAACCAAACACGTGACGTCACAGGAAAGATGGCAGCGCCCAGGTAGCGGCTGGCCCCAGCTGAGCCGGAGCATTGGCCGGAGCTTGTCCGATGCTTTGATCGTTGTCGTTCGTCTCGGCCAGTTGATTTCAGACGTGGAAGCCGTCATATAAGGCCAGTCGAAAGCGACTTCAGAGTTCAGCGTTGTGTCTGACGTAGGTATAACGTGAAATTAAGGAGGAACGGTGTGCATTTCGCTGGTGACCGACGGAGATATTGTCACGAAAGAGACAATCCACCCTACGTTGCTCGGACCTCAGATTGATTCGGATACCGCTTCTGTCAACGAGAGCACAGAAACGGATACCGTTTCTGTGCTCTCGTTGACCCTAAGAATCTTCGTGGTCTGCAGTGAAGCGTGTGCAATATATTTGGATACACAGTTTAGCGACGGAAATGGGCTGAGTCGTACTTGGCAGCGTGCAATCGTAGTGCCGTTTCGATCAAATGCTCGAAGGCTCACTTTGGTTGTGCGGCGCACCGGAGAGCTGCCATCAAGCTTGTAGTTCCTGTGCTGTGCTTTAGGTGATGTTTTGCTGCTTCCTAAATTGTTCTGGCGTAGACGTGCACTTTTACGGAGCACAGGTGTTGCAATTGGTATTAATTCCGCTTGTATGTCGCACGTTTCGTCGACCCAAGTTTCATCAACACTCGTCACGCAGTTGCAAGCCGTATAGCCATTTTATCGCGCGTGTTTCCTACCCTGTCCACCTGTTCACGCCGCTTTGCGACGACAGTCTGCAGTGGCTCAGAAAAGTGGTCCCAAATCCATTTCAGTTCAGTTCGTCCACGGCAGTCGCCGAACCCCGAAGGAGAGGATTTATTCGGGCAGAACCCCACTAAAGCAATGCAACTTCTTTAGTGGTCAGGATAGGCTCTCTTCCGTCAGTTTTGTTATATTGCCACGAATGCTTGCTCCAGTCCTACTTTCTATTAATATTTACTATTCTGGAAAGTTCCAGGCCATGCTCAGCTATCATCGTACTTAACCCATAGCCCTTCCCGCTGTGTGCACCCTGACAACTTCTCAGCCGAGTTGAACGATAACAAGACACAGATGGCGGACTATCCCGCGTCTCAAATCGCCGGCGAGCCGTGAACCAAGTCCTAACCCGAGCCCGGCAGAAAAACCGCAAGGCGAGCGAGTACCACAAGGACGAACCTCGGAAATACACCATTAAGAACCTGAAATCCGAGCCAGTCGGTGCTACCAGCAAGAACCACCGGAATTCGGTCGTTTGCCAGAAAAACTGAAGCTGATTAAGCCGACAATGACAAACCTGTAGCAGCAAACCGCGTCCGCTCCCACCATTGTTTGCATGCCCGTCGGTCCTCACACTCCGACGCCCTTTCACGCAAGATGTATGAAGACGTCGAGGGCTGGATTGAACAATATGATTGTGTCGCCCGCCACAGTGGGTGGACAGACAACCAGATTCTGCAGAACCTATATTTCTCGTGGAAGAAACTGTCAGGCACTGGTTTGAGAACCACGATTCCTCCTTAACGCCGTGGGAAGTTTGCAAGATCGAGCTGAAGTGCACGTTAATCAGCCACCATTGACGAGAGAGAGCCAAATTCCTGATTTTGTCTAGGACACGGCCCCAACGAGAGCATCACCGAATTTGTGGAGGGTGTTTTGTGCCTGATCGAGCACACACGCCAACCCTGATGCTACAGAAGACAAGAAGCTAAGAATCCCATGTCCTTCATGTGAGGGACAACACCTTCGGCAGCCTTCTCCTGCAACCCCAAGACAACAGTCGAAGGGTTCATATCACCGAGGCTTCCAACACTGAATATACACTGCAGGCCCAAGCCTGTCACTATCAACAACTCCCCAGCGTCTCGACACTCGAGTCGTCCAGCTGCAACTTCGACACCAGCCTCCCAGGCATCCGCAACATCATCTACGACGTTGTCTGGGAGGAGATCAGCAAGCTACTTCCTGCAATCAGTTGCCCGGCTCTTATTGTGATTGCCGAGATTGTTTCAAAATAAGTTCGACAGGCAATTCAACTGGAGACCTCTTTGAGCGAAGCGGCATCTAACGAAACGAGGGCGACTTATGCCAAAAAGTTGCGATGTCCGCCACCGGCCACCCGTTTGTATGCAATGCCAATTCAACGAGACACCCCGACGCCGAAGCATTCTCGACATTGAGTTAAGTCTGCGCTGAACAAAGTACACCGAGGAAAACTGAGGTGTTCCGAATGGCCGACGGAAAACCACTCTGCTACCAATGCGTGACGCCGACCATGTCTACCGGAGCTGCCCGTACCAATGAATTGGCCTGCGAGGGCTCGTGCTGAACGACCCTTGACCACGTCTCGAAGAGCGACCGCGGGACATTGAGGATTATCTTCGGCGGCCTTTGTCCTTGATGCCGACATTACCCCGAAGCTCCTGATCCCCATCACCACGACGGGAGGTAAGCACGACAAAGCAGGTGAGCGGCAATGCAATGACAGTCGAATTGGTGTCGCTTGTCGTCCAAGGACAATACTTAATAATTTGCTGAAACCAATTATCTGTGTCCACTCAACGAAGCACACAATTTCCAACTTTGAGAGAGAATGCCGCTGAGTGACTTGAAGAGATAAAATGGTTAGTTGTTCTCAAAAGTGGACACCAAGCATCACCCAACTTCACTTTGCCACACGAGACTTACACAAGTTGCAGTGGTCGCGGGATGCAGAAGAAATCGCCATTACAAAACGGAAGTGAAATAGCTTGGATAGCAAACAAGCATTGTTGCCAGCCATCAAGTCAACGGTACAGCAATAGGCACAGCCACGTAAACAATTCATGCCCGAACTGGCTACATTGACGCAGAAAACTAGCAGAAAAAATTGCGAACTAGAAGCCAGCCCTGCAGCTTCAGTGCATCAGATGTCAGTGGCAGCACATGACGTATAATTACAAGACGGCATCAGTCAGTCAAAGTTGCCGCTTGACCAAACTGAATACCGACGTGCAAGGAGCGTGATCCGACAACAAGAAGTCCAGGTACTACGACTGAACTCCTGACACGAGACTGTCACAGAAAGAACTCGTTAGGGAACCATTTGCTAAGAATAAATAATTCTGTAATCAAGTTGAAATAATCATATTTGGTACACTAACCAAATAAACATATTTCCGCTTGCCTTTACGCCTTCGGAGTCCACACATCAAGAATTGTGTTCACTGCATGCGGCAGAGTTTTTGAAGACACTTGCATCTATGACCCCCCAATACTATTAAATGGGACAAACCAGACTGGCAAACTTGTTGCATGAGGCTGCACTCGTTCCACCTATCCTGAACATGTGGTGCACCGAAAGCAAACTCCAGTGATGTGAAAATGTTATTTATTAATTTATTCCCTTCAAAGACCTCTGGAAGCATTGCAGAGAGGATATTTAAAACTATGAACACATAGTATTACAATCATAGCACACTGATGTTAATGAGCGCAAAACGGGCCACTTGCTGAAAATAAATATTACACTCGTAAGAAAATATTATTGCTGTAACTTCGTAATTACAAAGATGAGCACACCTCTGAGCATCTAGTTTAATAGTATGTGCTGATGCAATGTTATATAGCAGGACATTTTATATACAGATGACACAACAGACCATTTGCAAAACCTCATCAAGCAATATTGGCTGTCGTTATCTTCTTCGGCGTAAAGCACATGAATGCGTCCCAGTTCACGTCGAACGCTAATGCAGCATTCAAGTCCAATAGGCGCTGAGCCGAGTTCACAGTGATGGCTGACATAACATTTTTGTCGAACTAATACCCAAAGTATGAAGGCCTTGGACAATTAGAGTAGTAGCTACTGTAGTCTGTTTCATCACACTTTGGCAAACTGCGAAGGCTACAGTCTCGGTGAGTCAATATGCACGTTGGAGAGTGGCACATGACAACATATCATCAGTGTGCTCGTCTGCAGAGATTTGTCGCACACCTTCACTCCGTCTCTCTGATTGGCTCGAGGGGACTGTGGCGGTAGCCCTTTTCCTAGTTACGGTGATACGCATTATAGGCAGCCCACACTTTTGAAAAAAGTACATTGGCAGAGACTGAAAGGAATGGTAGTCAACATTTTTCAACAACAGTGCCTTCTTCGAGCAAGGGATGAACGCGAATACGAGTCGTCTTGTCCAGGTAATCAGAACAAGTAAATAATTGACTGACTACTCTTGATGAAAATAAGTTATTGCTGCAATAAATTCTACGAAAAAGAGAAATGTCCAGTTATTCTTCTATTTCCGAGTTGCATTACATTTAACGAATTGACATGTGAAAATACATGTGAAACGAATTGACATGTCTCCGGACCTCTAAAAAGTGGGGCTGCCTTTTTTTTTTAAGATTCTAGATGTCAGAATGATGGATTAGAAAACCATCTAAGAGGAGCATGATCATACACATGTAGGTTACTGTGGACTATTTGATATTGATCGGCAAGGTAAAGAACCTACTCATACTAATTTCTAAGGGACATCGGATGCAACATTTTGTGCACTGAACAATAAAAAGTCTGAAGACTTGCTGTGTTCTGAGTTCCAAGGGGACAAATAAACTGTTTTATGAACATAAGTAATGAATTTTTTTCCCAATGATTGGTTCGAATACTTTGTAAAAGTTCGCATGCACATCAATTAATCAAACGCCTGCTTTTCACTTCGAAAACTATTGCGATCGAATGTTGAATCGCCGATTAGCACAAAAGATTAAAGATCGCAGGAGCTTCCTTGCTAAAAGTTGCTATGGTTATTCGGTGACGCAGGGCTGAAACAACTTCCCCTAGGCCCTAACCTGACATATACCTCTCGCTTCGATTCTCAGACATTCCAACGTTCAAACGAAGCTAGAAAAATGCGAATATTTTATGCTAGAAGTTATATCGTAAAATTGCTGATAAGTACAAAACGTAAAGATCGAGGAGGTTCCTCCCTAAAAGTTGCTCTGATTATACAGTTACCTTGGGCTGAAACAAATTCCCCTAGGCCCCTACGTCTGACGCATACGTTTCGCGTCGATTCGAAGACATTCCAACATTCAAACAAAGCTAATAGAATGCGAATATTTTATGCTAAAAGCAATCGGAAGTTCTATCGATCCTCGACCACATCCGGGAATCCGAGCACCGGTACGGCGATGCGGTTGATGCTGTGTTACAGGCGTTAATATGAAGATTATCCAGAGAGATCTTGCGTTAAAAGGGTATAAAGTCTCATTTCTTCATATTTTCGCATTATACCTGCGTCAGCGAGCACGAAGAAACCCGAAGTCCTCGGAAAGCAGCTGCACGTCACGGCTACCGCGCTCCGAACAAACTCGCATTGGCCAGCTCTGGGCGCTGGTATCTTACCGATGACGTCACGACTTTTGTAAGGTCACGTGACGAGTGGTCACATTTGTGTACAACATGGCGGCATCCGGGGGGTGCCACTTCTGAACTTTCGGTTTATCACTTTAAGCCCCTCTACCTCGTTGCTCCCTCCTAACCTGCGCAGTTTTAGAGCGCAGTTCTTAGGCGCCCGTTTCCGGCTTGAGCGGCGTCGCCGTCGGCGTAACCGCGGGTTGCATGCAACTCAGGTTGCATGCAACACAAGTTGCATGCAACTCGCGTTGCATTCAACCCGTCGGCGTAACCGCGAGTTGCGTGCAACCCAGGTTGCATTCAGTCCAAGTTGCATGCAACACGCGTTGCATGCAACCCGCGGGAGTCACTGGGTTGCATGCAACCCGTCGGCGTCGGCGTAATTGCGCGTTGCGTGCAACCCAGGTTGCATTCAGTCCAAGTTGCATGCAACCCGCGGGAGTCGCTGGGTTGCATGCAACCCGGCGACGCCCCCGAGGTCACGTGACCCCCCCCCCCCCCCGAGGTCACGTCCCTATTGAAAAATAATTTTAACCGGAATGTCATTTCCAGTAAAAGTCAAGTTTACTGGATTATGGCACTGTTTTCACTTCCAGTAAAGCCGCAGTTTACCGGAATGTTACCAGATATTTTACCAGAATGTCACCGGATTTTTACCGGAAGTATATTTCCAGTAAAAATCTATTTTACTGGATTATGGGACTCTTTTCACTTCCAGTAAAGCCAGAATTTACCAGAAGATCACCAGATTGGCCGGAATTTACCGTGTTTTTCTTTCTTATTTCGGACGTCAACGGAAGGCACTTAGGAGGAAGCCGGTGAACCGTGGTTGGTGTATGTTTACCAGATGCCTGACGGTTCGCTAACAATTAAAGTGGTTAGTCCATATAGACCTGAAGGTTCTGTGTATTTATTTAACAGGGTCGATACCAGTGAAACAATTTGCAGCGCTGTAGACAAAAGCAATCAGACCAAATAGGAACAACCAAGTCCTTTGCCGCAAAAGATACCTTTCAAGGTACTCACAATGCCGCTGGGTAAATTCCTAGACGCACGGTAGTTCAACTAATAAAACCGCGCAGGTGCACCACACGGACATGTACTCACACGTATACTGTCAGCAGCACGTTTAGCGAAAACCACGAACGCGCTGAGCGAACATCCGCCGCCGTTGAGAAATCCCGGGCACACTCACGATGTCGTCCCTGATGCCGTCGCCGCGGGTGCACCAGGCGTCAGTAGCACGCTTAGCGAAAACCACGACCGCGCGGAACGAACATCCGCCGCCGTTGAGAAATCCCGGACACACTCACGATGTCGTCCCTGATGCCGTCGCCGCCGGTGCACCAGGCGTCAGTAGCGCGCTTCGCGAAAACCACGAACGCGCGAAACGAACATCCGCCGACGTTGCGAAATCTTGTGCACAGTCTTTTTCGCTCGCTGGATGCTTCTGAAGGCGGACGAACAGAGGCGTAAGAAACAGGTCACTGAAAAATATATTCTTTCCATCTGCACACCCAGCTGCTTTGGAAGATACAGGCCGCACATATGGAACGAAAAGCCGAGACTGAGCGTTCGTCCCTGGCCCGCCGTTGCTCGTTGACGGACAAAGAAACCGGCTTTCTTAAAAAAAAAAATTCAGCAAAACGACCCTCTCCCATTTTCCCCACGAACCCAATGCGAGGGAGAGAGAGTGCGTGGGGACTCGACCTTGGTGCGAGGAACCATAATTGCACACCAAGTTCCCGGCCCGTCTCGGCTTCCCCCTCCCCTCGCGTTGGCTTCGAGTGAAGGTCGGTAAACAGAGAAGCGAGTCACCCGTTTCGGGTAATATTTCTAGGATAATCTACTAAAGACATGGAAAACTGGTTTTGGATGAAAACGGGTGAAAGTGCCCACCTTTTTGGATCGTCAAAACAGTTCACTGCACGTACTTCTTGAGGATAGCAACGTCGTCCCGAGCTAAAACTCGCACTCACGAGAATGCCGCTCGAGTGGTCTCGTACCTGCTCTGGCCCGGACTTTTGCCTGTCGCAAATATCAGGTTGCCGGTGATCGCTGCCCACCTTTTTGGATCGTCAAAACAGTTCGCTGCACGCACTTCGTGCAGAATTGCAACATCGTTTCGAGCTAAAACACGCACTCACGAGAATGCCGCTGCATTGGCGGCCGCCATTACAAATTCTGTCCCCCTGCTCGTCTTGGCCTCCTTGACATTAGCAGTTCCCCTTGCGTCGGCTTCCACTGATGTTCGGTGTCCGGCAAACGAGAGTGGCTTCCGGTGGGATTCCAGCGGCGGGTAATCGAAAGTGGTTCTGGTAAACTTCCAGCGAAAGTGGCTACGCTGGTTTCTGGTGAAAATGAGTGGAAATTAACCCGTTTCCGCCGAATGTCACTGAAAGTTTTTGCCGGATTTTAACCGTAAGTGGCTCCGGTAAAAGGTCCAGCGAAATGTCGTTACTGGAAGTGGCGGCCGGTAATATTTCCACCAAAAAACTGGTAAACTACGCTGGTTTCTGTTGAAAATGAGTGGAAATTAACCCGTTTCCACCGAATGTCACTAGAAGTTTTTGCCGGATTTTTCAATAGGGGTGACCCCCCTAGGACACGTGACGCCCCTAAATCACGTGACCTGGGGGGTGACCCCCCCAGGTCACGTGACCCCCCCACCCCCCGAGTTCACATGACCCCCCCTCAGTACCCTTCCCTCCTCCTCCTCAAGAGCTGCGCTCTAATTCGGCGTTACAGGGAGTTGTAAACGGCTTTCATTTTTTTGTTTTTTTTTCTTAATACGAGTTGTTATTTTGTTGTGAACTGTATAGCAGAAACTGTGCGAAATTCGAAAGAAAATAATAAAGGGAACCCAGGATGGCTGCTGACGCCTATGTAAAGTAAATTACTTTGCGAACTTTTATGTATCTAGTCCCAGCCCTCGCCTTGTCTCTCCTTTGCCCTGGGATTGCCAAAATGCAGGTCCGCCATATCCCGCATTCCTCAAACATTTTAAGGAAATGCATTAACTTCGTTATTGACATTTTGTAGGCAGTGACAGCCAGGTTCTCTTAAAGCGCAGTCATTATATCATCCCCCCGTGTGTCAGAAGTGTGTAACAGAAGTTAAATCAGTTTGTTTGTACAGGGAGACCTGTGGAGCTTGATTTACGTCAGTTATCGCAACCACGCAGACGTCTTCGTGAAGGATTTAGAGCGGAAGGCTTCTGAAAAATACTGAAACAGCGTGGACGAGAAATGATATATTTGTAGCCAAGCCCTATTAAAAAGGCCAGTATGAGCTCGGCCTAATGGAAATATTGTATTCCAATGAAGTTGATGGAAACAAACAAAAACTTATTGTTATCCGATTAACCCAATACGCACAATGAGAATTCATATCGGAGCACAATATCCCGATATAGTACGCGGTTATTGGTATACAACAGGATATTGGAGCACAATATCCCGATATAACTTGCGGTTATTGGTATTCAACACGATATTGGAGCGCAATACTCCGATATATTGCGTGGTTATTGGAATAGAATATGACATCGCGTGCATATTGGTGACCGACATGGACATACTGTACGGCCACACAATACAATATATAAATATCGGTCGTCGACCACGGGCCCAAAGGAGAATACAATATGATGTTGCGTGCACATATCTCAGAACGGATACCAAGTTACCAACATGAATTACGTCGGCATATACCGCGGACTAAGAGGAAACGTAACAAGATATTGAGCGTTCGTGAAGCAACATGTGGATATCGGTATACCCACATATACGACATCGCGTCAAGGATATCGTAAAGCAGCACGAGTTACCATACGGCAATACGCGAGAGAAAGATATTGGGTGTGGATACACACGGAACACAAACGTTCTGCATTGCAAAAACATTAACATTGATCGACAGTGCAAGCCTGGCGCGTTTGAAATTCTAGACAACCACCAAACTATTCAGAATAACTAGCTGGAACACCCGCGACCTACCTTTCAATGAAAAAGCCCAATAACGACGTGCTTATTGGAGTGGTCATTTTCCAACAAATGTGTATTGCAGTTGCTGTAATGCAACAAAAGTTGATCGAAAACGATAAACCCAACGCACCGCGATACAATTCGATGTTGCAACACAACATCGCAATACAGGAAGAAACTATCGGTGTTGGGACACAACATCGACTACGATATCAATACGAAGTTACCGACGGTGGGATATACAACATCGAACACGATATACAATTCGAGGTTACTTGTGTTGGTACCCAAATCGAACGCGATACGCGACAGTGTCGGTTCGCATAATAAAAAGATGAGGGTGAATAGGTTTGACAGGTCACGTGCATGTAGTTGCTTCTTACGCGCACATTTATTCGATATTGACCCACCTTTCTGGGTAATCCTACGTCATACACAAAATCCACGACAACATGCGAGTACATCTCAACCACCACTCTTCGTCTACCTGTTTCGCGAGATTCATACACTGTAAAAAACGACGTGAAAAATATGTGCATTTGCGCCTTCAAACGATACGTTATAGCCTCGTTTTATGAGAACATAAGTTTTCATCGTCAACCCGTGCGCGCGGCCGCTCGAGCTGCGGAGGCAGTTCGAGCCGTTCGAGCAGCTTGAGCCCAGCGAGCCGAGCCAGCCGAGCGGCCGAGCGAGCCGAGCGAGCCGCCGAGCCCAGCCGACCCTGGCCTAGCCGCCGAGCATGCGCACTGTGCGCACTGAGCAGCGGATGCCCTCGTTGCCCTCGTCGTGCGACCCGGCGAGACCGACGGATGGGTGTTCGTCGCGCTCTTTGCTCGTGGGCTCCAAACGAAACCAACGCACTTTCAATAGCTTCGGAAGGTACGTATACACGACTTTATTACTTGCAGCATTGAGTGCTTTGGTATACATAGGATCAAAGTAAACACCGAAGGACACAGAGGAGACATGAAGTTTTGAAATCGCAGCTTATTTGAACGCACGTGTCCCCTGTTGAAAGCCTCTAGCTGTGCTCTGTTGCAGGCGTCATTTCGACTGCGTGTACTCCACTGTAACGCCGATCAGTCATAGAGTAATATACACAAGGTAAAAAGCGGACACTGCCATAGGCCCCAGCGGCCCAGATAGACGAGTGACAGGTAGTGCTCCTGGCGGGCGGCATTAAGCATAATCTGATTCCGGTTCCGGTCGAGTTAGTTTCGGTTTCGGTTTGGGGGTTTCTGCTCCGGTTTTCCGGTACCCTTTTCTCTCCCTTTCCTTCCCGCCTTGCTCCTCACTCGGCTCTCGGGAGCTCCTCGACTCCCGAAGCCGCTGTTTTTTTTTTGTTTTTTTTTTCTAATATTGACGTACTTTTATTTTAATTTTTACGATAGAATCCGCAAAATGTGTCAAACAATATTTCAACTTACTTCACAAAACAAAGGTGTATTTCTTGTCCTTTTCCTATTGTAGAACATCGAAGTTACACAATCGCCATATTGACTCCTGGCTGGTGGAACATTTTGGGGTCAACAACAATAAGTGGTTTGAAAACATTTTATTAAACCACATTCGTGCATACATGATTTACTTCAGAAGCTCTGTACGTTTTATAGGAAACAGATACTCACAAAAATAAATTAATATGAAGGAGTTCGGCATATCGTACACTTCGTAATAGATTCCTAGCAGAACCAAGTTAACAAACGCTTTCCACAGAGAATATGCTGAATGATTCATTTACTTTCACGTCGACTCGGGCACGGCTAGTAAGTACAGAAATATATAAGACATCGCTATCCTTACCAGTCATAAGAGTATAATAAGAGTGCGAAGCACACACCGGATAGTAAAAATTTCCAATTTCCGGCTAATATAAAAAACACCAATTTGCATAGCCTCAAACTCACTGCGGGCAAGCTATTACCAAACAACGAGAGCTTTATGCGAAATCTGACAAGATTCAACGTCTCTAAACATTCCCCGAAATTGCTCAGCAAAGAAGTATGGCTTCAGAAAGAGCGGCTATAGAACTTTGTCCAAATTCCGGTTAAGTATTCGAACATTCCAACACAAGCGTATTCTGCAAAACATTCTTAAAAACGCTTTCTGGCACTCCTCTGAGCAAAGGCTAAAACCACCCCGACCTCAGAGTGTGCGATACAAGGCGGCATACACTCCTCGAACATGTGCCACACTCTCTATTATAGAAAGAAAGTGATTTTCTAGTTGCTGAATGAAATTAAAGGCAGCCTGTGATGGTACTACTAAGTTCCCGGAAAGTGTTTCTGGCGCGTGCTATGCTTTAAGCACAAAAAAGTACTGGTGAGGCCTGGTCAAGTTATCAGACTCATCCCATAGCAGCTGATAAAGCCACAGCTCTGGGTTGTCTGTTCAAGCACAAGCTTGAATAAATAGCCCCAAACGTAATAAGTGGACGAGTCGTCAATTACGTTAGACCTGATGTCTGATGCCAGCTCAGAAATATCCTCTAGTAGCGGGAAGTTATCAATTGGAAAACATCCCACATTGTCTGAAATTGAACTTTCATGGTGCGAAGATATTTGCAACTCCTTGAGGAGGTCAGCCTTGCCATTATCTACGTTTCCATTGTTCGACAGTTTAAGCAGTTTCTTTATCCCTATGTGTTTTAGTCCTAAGGTGAACTGATGCACCTTTGGGTTTGTGTTGCAGCCCAGCATTTGTCGTATGTACCTCCAAAACGTTTCTCAAGTGAGTCGTGCTGGAGGTGTCGTCTAAGTAAGAGCATAAAGTCATGGCTGTTTGAAAGCTCATCCCAGAGCATGAGGACACTTTTTATAGTAACTTGCCACCCTATGATAGCTTGTGGCTGCCTCCTAATTTAGAGCTGCCATGCTGGAATCCATCTGAGTTGCTGGTGAAGGAAATCGAGTATTTCAGATTCTCCCTTCAGAATGGCATGACGCAACTTCTGCCCTGTCTTCTTGAATTGTGAGCTATTTAGACAATCACAAAGTATGTACATATCCTATCACAGAAATAGGCTGTAGCCATGGCTGCCTCAGGACGCTCCTTGGCATAAACAAGGGATATGATTGCAAGAAAGAGTGAGGCCCTCAGTACCTGCGCGGCACGATTTACTTCCATGTTGCTGAAAGGCTTTTGAAAAATGTGTCTCTCGGTAAGTTTCGGAGCCAGTTGCAAGGTCATCTCATGTGTAGAACGATAAAATTCAACAATATGGAACCACTTAATGACCTCATTTCCAATGCAAAGTTTGTGTGCTGATTGCTCTTGGTTGTTTTGGGGAGGAAGCTCGCCGCTTGCGCGCGCACTCAGCCAGCGCGCGCGCAATCTGCTACCAGCGGCAAGCTTCCTCGCGCCGCACGCGTCGAGCGAGCAACGATAGCGGTGATAGCTTTGAGCGCACCAAGAGGCGCAATGCCGAAGCTTGGGAAGCGCCAAGCGAGGGGCGTATACACATCGGAGTAGGCCACACACCCTGGCCCCATGGCTCACTTCGAGGGGGCGCAGCCTGGACCGAGAGCCATGCACTCCTCTGCTCGTATTTCATTTTTCCCCGATAGTACCTGCTAGGGGTGTCGCGAACTTTTGTCGAACCTCGGTTTAGACGGCGAACCTCAAGGTTCGACTGGTTCGCCGAACCTTCAACCTTTCACTAAATTTCGAATAAGTTCGACTTGTGGATAGTGTTGCCCGGCTTCTATACGAGTAAATCGAAATTTGAGAAATGATTAATTTAGAAATTTGTTAATTTTATATTTACTAAGATGGTTACCAATGTTTGCACCATATAAAAGCGAAATTACGCGCTTTTATTGCCTTTGTTTGTTAGTAATGTCAACCAGTCATGGCGAATACACCCAGCACATATTGCACTTTTCCTCCGCCATGTGGAGTCAAATAGTTTTTTTTTTTTAATATTCGCGAATGCGTGCAAAAGTCGAACTTCGGTCGAATCTTTGTCGAACATCACGTTCAAAGTTCGAAAAAGTCGACCTTGGTCGAACTCGAACCTGGGCAGGTTTGCGACAACCCTCGTACCTACCGCCACGCGCTCCGCTGTTCGCATTTCATTTGAATCCGATAGTACATGACTTCCGAGCATATATTATTTCATAAGCAAAATATATGATGAATCCTAAGATAAAAGGCTGCAAATATGTCAGCATACAGTCAAAGATGCGATGTTTGACTTTTTTTCTGGCATCAAGATATGTGAAAGCAGTTAAATTAAAATTTAAAAAAAAAATAGTAAGTGCTTTGCACTTTTACAAGAAACATTGCAGTCAGTGTTTTCGTTTTAAAGTATTTATAACAACTGACAGAACTGGTTGAAATATCAAGCAGCCTAAATGTAGCATGTCGTCTTCAAAAGTATAGTGGTGAAAAAGAAAAGATAATAATAATAAGTGGTTTTGTTCATCCCGGAAATGTGGCTATAATATATAAGTTTTTGAGGCAAATCAAAATACGCACCCCCCACACACATTCACAATTTGGAATAGTACATCTCACCTGTATCGAGAATTCATAGTACAGTGCTAAGACCATAGCGTACCATATTCTTGGGCCGAGAGGTTTTCGTACTTTTTAGAGCGCAGCTCTTAGGCGCCCGTTTCCGGCTTGAGCGGCGTCGGCGTCGGCGTCGGCGTCGCCGTCGGGGTCGGCGTAACCGCAAGGTCACGTGACCCTCCCCAAGCTCACGTGACCCTGCAAGGTCACGTGACCCCTCCCCCGAGGTCACGTGACACCTCCCCCCCCCCCCCCCCCCGAGGTCACGTGACACCTCCCCCCCCCCCCCCCCCCGAGGTCACGTGGCCCCCCAGGTCACGGGGTACCCCTGGTCATGTGACCCTCCCCCCCCCCCCGAGGTCACGTGACCCCCCCCCCCCTCCGCGCCTTCCCCCCCTTCTCAAGAGCTGCGCTCTAATTCGGCGTTCCAGGAAGTTGTAAACGGCTTTCATTTTTTTTTACTCAAGGAAAGCCCTCGTTTGCTCCCTACCTAAAGATAGAGTGAGGCAAGTTTCTAACGTAAAGAAGCGCCTTTTTGTTCCCCCAAGTCAGATTATGTTTGTTTGTTTTTTTAAGGTTAGGTATGACAACACAAGGCAGTGCACGATCCTGTTGGCAATTTTCTCATTCAAGATTTGTTATCTGCACACATTTACAGCATAAGCTATTTACGCAGTAGAGTGTGTTACAGGGTGTCACAAAAAGAATTTACAGAGCTTTCATTTGGGGAAAAAATAAACTATGCACCGTCGAACGTTCATTACCGGTCCAAATGTAACACTAGGGGCCCAAACCAGATGCCTAAGTTCCAGAACTGTCGGTTATTTTATTAAAAAATTACCTGATTTTCTCAACTTTTCAATGAGAATATATAGCTCCCGACAGAGCTCTTGAGTGCATGATGCTGAATAGTGCCAGTGTCCGTAAACGGGGGAAAACGAAACCTATTCTCCCATTAAAAGTTTCAGAAAATCGCTTGCAACTTTTGAACGAGATAACAGTTAGTTCTGAAACTTCGCCGTCTGGGTCGAACCATTCGCGCTACGTTTGGGAAGAAAATGAGCGTTTGGCGATGCCTACTTTATTTTTCCAATAAAAAAAGAAAAAAAAAAAACACTTCAGCCTTTTTTTTAGAGGAAAGGGGGCGGGAAGGGCGGGGTAGCGCTGTACGTTTTGGTCACTACAGCCCTCGCACAGCACGAGCAGCCACTCGAACTGTTTGTCTACAATCAGCACCACCCCTATGTGCCGAATTTTAAAAGTCACCTTAAGGTTGGTCAACGTGGGGTGCGAATTCAACACCAGTTTTTTTCTTCAGCATTCACTTAAGACTCCCCTTCAATCAGTAAACACGCACACGGGTCTCAGCCGAAGATTTTGCCTCCGACGACTCGTCCTTGTTCTCGTTTTACCATTCCTCACACACGATAAAGCCGCCAGCGTGTGGAATAAACCGTTCAACTAACAAACCACAAAATATGACTAAATAGCAGGCACAAATAACAGCCGTAGCGTGTGTCCACAGGGGTAATCATCTCCACGCAACACCGGGTGACACACATGCACAACAGAACGTCCGACAACTTTGGCGACAGGACGGAAAATGGCCGAGTCCGACCGGGCGTCGGCGGCACACGCGTTTACGTGACACCGTAATTGTAGGCGCCTATTCAGATCCGGCCATCTTTCCGAAGCGTCGTACGACCAGTCGAACGTTTTTACTTACATGTTTCTGGCGATGAAACTATTTGTGCAAAGGAGCCCGAGCGGAGAAAAGGCTGCAACTTACAGGTGATGCCTTCGTGTCGCTTTGAGGAAAAAGGAAGAGCTCTTCGGCTGTCGGCAGCGAGGGAGGCGGTGCAGCTCGACTACATTGGTACACCGGTGGGTGTTGCAAGGTCGACATGCCTGCCTGGGCTGCAGCAAGAGACACATGAGCTGTGAAACTGGGAGCCGCGCGGCGCTCTGCATGACGCACCAGCTGGCGATGCGCGGCGATATTTGTGTACCGAAAACACATGAGCGCAAAAGCCCTTCGCGCGACGCACATAGTTCCTGAGCCACCATTGGCACAGAACGTAAAGCGACTGGCAATAGTACTTCGCTTTAAAATGCACTATTGATGCCCATAGTGTAAAATATCCAGATTAAAAATAAACCAATCAAAAAACCCGGTGCAAACGCTATTGTGCTACCTTTATATTACTATCACAGTAATAATGTCGAAAAAAAAACATTACCGCAGAACGTATGTTCACATCACTAGCAACGACGTGTTTGCTTTTCAACCCAATCAAGCTGAAATAATATAGATATATATATATAAATGAGGGGCGTTCATAAAGTTCGTATTATCGGAACAAAAAATTAAAGAAAACAGAACAAAACAGGCATCAACATGAGCGCGCGTCCCTCTAGCTTCCGCACAGTATAAACATCGCATGCTATAGTACCTTGGAACGCCGCTAGGGAGACGAAACAAAAATGGCATCGCCCGTCGGTGCCAAACACATGCAGCGATCCGTTTTTTTTTTCATTTGAAGGGAAGCAATGCCAAGGATATTCATTCCAAACTGGGAGCGTTGTTCGGAGACAACGCCCCAGTTTACGACACTTTTTGTTAAATGGCACAGACGCTTCTAGTATAGCCAAATAAGAGGAAAGCATTTCAAGGACGGCGAACAAGTGATTGCTGAAGTGGAGCGATTCCTGAAGACTCAAGACGAGGAGTTCTATAACAATGGCCTCAGGCATGTGGTGCATCTCTGGAAAAAGTGGGTAACTTTTGGTGGCGAACAAATAGAGAAAGTCTCAACTCCTACTCGAGTTCGATTGCTGAATCTCTATTCCTTCGTGACAAAAATACGAAGTTTGTGAACGCCCCTCGTATACCATATAGAAATCGTTCCAATGAATATTTGTGTAGACTGTATAAACATTTATTTAAAAAATTAAAATGCAGCGTGTACAACTTCGCTGAGACAACTGAAGGCGCACGGCGGGTCAGTCCTGAATAAGACATACCACGTAACCTATGCGAACCCCTGAACGCCGCGCTTGGGGTCCGAAGACGCCCAGATTGAACAGAAAATGCTAGCGGAAATCGCTTGTATGAGACGCGATTAGCTTTCAGGAAAACTTAGCGCTCTCGTTCGAAAAAACACGGATATGTTTTATTGACTTTATTCCAAGGAAGTGTCACCGAATGCGATAATTATCGAGTGTTATTACCGTGACATTGAAATGATCAGTGACAAAGCGTTATTCCCGAGCTTCGTAAAAACATCATGCATGAGATTTAATACCTACCATCGAAATCCAAAATACTAACCAAGCAGAGAAATTCCGAAACTCAAAACACGTTTCTTCGTTTCCCGGCGGCATCCAATGGCTGGCTAGGCCAACCTGATGAAGCCAAAGGTCTCCCCGGCACAAAGTGCGGTATCTCGGCATCTCTTCTACACTCCTCGTGTTAACTCCTTCACCGGCTGTGGCAGTAACATTCCGGCAAACAGATTCCCCACCTTGAACTTAAACCACCAACACCACACCAATCTCACTCGTAGTCATACCGCCGATTCTCGGCACCGTCGTTGTTGTTTGTGAAGACCCGCCTGTTGCTAGCTGAGATGGTGATTTCACAACACCTTCCGTGTCACCCCTGGGAGTAGAGTAACTTCGCAGACGGCTAGAACGTTCTCACGAGAGCGTTTGAGACGCACACAGCACCGATACCCAAACCAAACCGATGAAAACAGGCGCCCCGCGGGGCCCGTTTGACCGCGCGCGGCGCTGTTCGCTGGGGCATCGGTGGCGGCTCCTAGCGGACGCAGGGTGCCTGTTGTTTCGTTTTTCCTCCCTCTTGTCACTTAATAAACAAGATTGCAAATTGAAAGCTGTGCGTCGTTTCTTTACCCCAAATCCACTCAATCCGCGTCCCAGAATTGTGGTCACCCTGAGCACTTAAGATAAGCAAACAAGTTATGGGCCCAGGACGACGCATCGAGCATTATTTCGGAAGAAAAGAAGAGGGGTCACCTTAAGTGAGTGATGAGGAGGTGCGACCTCGTTGAAGCAGCAGTCAAGCAACACCGTCTTCGCTACGTCGTGTCGATGTCTGAAGAAGATTAGGCAGGCTTCAGTGTAGTGAAACTGTCGAGACGAAGTGTCTGACAAACGGTGTGTGCCCGTCAAAAAAGTGAAAAGTGGCGCCTTTTTCGTCAGACGGTAGGAGCGTCACCGGACGCCGGCTTCGCTGCGGACTCGATGTTTGTGTTTTCGGAAGACGTCTAGACACACCAAGCTTGGGTAGAGCAAAGATGTCGGTAAGAAGTGACTGACATCGTTTCGGTGCACGCCAGTGGCGAAAGTGTCGGAAAGAAGTGCCTGACACGCTAGTTGTTGTTGTTTACGGGTTTTATGGCGCAAGAGCTCCCACGGCCATACTGCGCCAAACTGAGTAAGCTAAAAATACATTGGTAAAAGTACACTAAGACTAGACCAGAACTAAGCTATAGTTTGTGTAAAATACCTGTAGGTTTGAGAAAAGCTAAAAGACGTTCAAATGATATAAGGGTCTGCTCTCCTAGAACCAAGACAGGGTGAAATAGAACGTTGTACTTGGAAACCTCAGAGAAAAAGGTATTGTATTGTTGTAGAAGGCCACGCCAAAGAAAGAGAACATGCAGAACACATAAAGGTCCTCCACAGTGCTCGCATAATGGCGGTTTCTCACCTGTAAGCAGGTACTTATGAGTAATGAACGCGTGGCCAATTCTAAAGCGGCACAGGAGGACTTCGTGGAAACGATTTTTAAAGGAGGTTTCCCATGTATCAAGTTCTGGTTTCATGGCATAAAGCTTAATACTATTGGCTAACTTTCAGTTCAGATTGGCTCGGCTGTGGAGTGAAAATCTTGCGAACATTTTAAGGTCCTGCTAAGGTACGCGTACATTCGATGGTGAAAGGTTCTGTGAAGAGGCGGCTAGTGTATCTGCAGCCTCGTTGCCTGCGATGCCCACATGGCTCGGGATCCAGCAAAACTAAATGTCATTCCCACCAGCAAGTCCCTGTTGAGCTTTGGCCCGTACGATTTGAGTTAACTTATTCGTGGTTGGTGTAACGGAACATACTGCACTACGAACACTAAAAGAGTCTACAAAAAGAATGGCTTTTATAATTTTGCTCCTGGTTATATAGTCAAGAGCGGCCAGAAAACGATATAGTTCGGCAGAAAAAATGCTGGCGACATTGTTAAGTCGAGTAACATGGGTAAACGAACTTAAATAAACAGCGGAGCCAACATACATTGAGGACTTTGCACCGTCGGTGTAAAACGGGCAGCAATGTCTGTATTTTTCTTGCAGGTCAAAGAATTCCTGTTGTGGAACGAGTAGAGAGACGTTATGTTTCTTAAATTTTGTAAAATACCAATCACAAGCTATAGGTTTGATCTCCCATGGGGCAGTACGATATGCACTTTCTAGGAAATGGCAGGTTAAGCAAGACCCAGGGGTCGAACAACAGTTGGTTTATGGCCGAAAGAAAGACAAAACTTTGACTATAGAATACTACTGTGGGCTGGATGGCTGGGTTCCGATAACACCTTGTAAGCATTAACCAGACTTAGAAACTGCAGCCTTTTTTTAAGGGACATTTCATTGGAGTCAGCATACAGGCTTAAACAGGAGATGTCCTAGATACTTCTGGTATACTATAAGGCAGGGAGTGTAATAGAATATTACAAAAAGTAGAGTAGTAGTATATGTCACGTGGGAGCCGTTTCATGATCCAAGTATACTTGTTAAGTATGTTTAGATCATATAACTACTAGCCTACTCCAAGTACTCTCTAAGCAACCGTGGACACTTCAAGTATAATTTAGGCTCGCCATTAGTATTATTTAGGATTAGAGAAGTAGCGCACTCCCGGTAAACACGGAAGCGTCTTCAACTCACGTTAAAAGCGTGCGGCATCTATACACTCTTAATCTGGTTCCACTAAGGTTCCAGTTAAGTTCCGCATAAGGCAGGCGTTCCACTAATTTTGACTCAGTCCTGGCAAATTGTTAGCGGATCAAACGGTTTTAAGTGGAACGCTTGTTTTTTTTTTCTTTATATAACATATTTTTTTTTAGATAGAACACGTGCATTTAGAGCAGGCTGATCACTTGTGGCGCCTAAATTTGTTCCAGTTGCTAAAGACTTGTTCCACTAAAACTCTTTGCAGTCTTTTTTTTTAAAAATAATATACGACTTTGTTTCACTTATGTGGTGAGTCGCGAAGAAACACACCAGAGAGGATGGGACCGTTCGTTTTTCAAAATTTACCACTTTGTTAAAGACTTGGACTGATGTACGAGTCCCTCCTCTGTCTAAACCAGTAATCTTGAACTTTCCACTTTAAGTGTAAAAGTTTTCTATTGAAAATTGCGTCAGTTTTATGTCGCCGGCTTTTAGACGCGAGATGTTTTGGTGGCGCCCTCATGTGGTTACCTCTCGTGACGTCATTACCTTGCGATTAACATGTTCGGTGGTGTTTGTAATGAGAAAGGTTGAGGCTCGAAATTATTGCGCTCTGAAACCAACCCTGCCAATACCGTCAAATTTGAAGTTCTTACATTACTCTTATTTCTGTCGATGTGAAATCCTTTGATGACATCATATTCAGCATTCGGCAAATCGTGGAAGGCCAACCACAGCGACGCTTTCGTTTGCGCACTTCGCCAATACGGGCGCAAATCGTCGTCATACCATATTAAAAAAAAAAAAAACATACATTATTTTATTTGGTTGTAGCAGAATTTGAACTGTCGTACTGTAACTGAACGGATCACATTGGTAATCAAACTGCTGAAATGGAAACAATCAAGGCGTCGGACTTCTCGGGACACTTCGAAGCGCGATATTTAGAAGATCAACAGGTGTTCGCCCTATTTGCGGAAGCGGCCGATTGGCATCTGTCTCAAATCACAACCGGCAAAAATAGAGCTCAATCAATCAATAAACTAGTGTTTACTGCAGAGTTAAGGAAGGACCGCTGGACTTCGCGCTGGCATATTTCAATAATAATAATAATAAGTCTTCTTGCTGGCGTAGTTCAATAGAACGCAAAAACACAGATGCTTGTGCGCGCGCAAACACAGACATACAGGAGTGCAGGCACGCATGCACACGCGCAAACGCACACACGCACGCACAAGCACAGACGCACGCACATAGAATTACGCGGACGCATCTGCACGCACACACGAACCCGGGCGCATGCACGCACACACACGCACGGAAACGAATACGACGAACGAAACGTCGGTTGAGATAGTTTTGGTTTGGGTTTTTACACTTCAAAAGAAAATCTAAAGTTTAGACAAAACATAAGATAGACTAAATCTTTGATAATTTTCTACAACATTATTATAGTGACATTTTTATTAGTAATATAATATTACTTTGCTAGGTTTCGTAAAACAAAAAAAAAAAAATCTTTTGAAGATTGCGCAAGACCATCGCTATCGCAATCAGCTTCCGTTTGGCTGCCGCATATAGTTATTACAATAAACGCTAGAGGCTCAGGTGCCGCTAGTGGGCTGTTGCATTTTGAAGCTGACAGCAAGCAGTCAGAAATTGACTTCCGGTAATGCATTTCAATGGGAAAAAGCGAGTGCATTTTCTCTCTGCGCTCGATTATAAGAGCAAATATCACGAATAATTTGTACGTACTAGGCACATTAGAACATTTCTCAATCACGCAGACGAAATAATTGTTCCGTTGCAGCATTTTTATTTGAAATTAGCGGCATGAAAAACGGTGTTAAAACCACTTCGTACTTGTATTTATGTGCACTGTCGGGCACTGTTAGCGCGAACACGGCGTCGAAGCTTTCCAGCATTGGGGATATACGTGCCAAACGAACGAAGGACATGTGGAAAACCAAGAGAGACGGCAAGAACTACGCAGCACTGGATAAGTAACTCCTTGTGCACGCAGACGATCAAAATAAATTGAAAGCCACGTAATATAGTCAGATTTGCAATAAATAGGTACTGCTTTATTCTTTCTGCTCATGAACATGCGCGTAGATGCTTTTTCTGGGTTCAAATCATCACCCGCACGCTCCAAATTTTTGCAAATTGGGGGCCAGAGAGCAGGTGCCCGATAAAAACTGCCCGACATAGTAAATAATAAAAAGACACACCTTTCGTAGCTCACGTGCTTTATTTTTTGCGTTCGAATGTTTTTTAACCGATCGTAAAGATGCACGACGGAGTCATTTTCATCCAATGACAGGACGGACATATTAGCAATATATAAGCACCATCGAAATGCTAGCAAACCTTGAACACACTCTACATTCCTTTGGATCGTTAGTTTGCTTAGAATCGTCGCTCGTTTTCACATACCTTCCTTGAAACAGAGGTTGAGGCCTGAAATAAAGCGGAGTTTAACATCGTTCAGTGGTAAAGAAAAATGCAGTAACTAAAGCATATACACTTTCACAATACCAATAAAGGTACATACTATCCGGTACAACCGAAATGACAGAAGTTATTCATGTTATTTTCCGGGGAAGAGACAAAATTCACGCGCATTTTCCCATAAAAACACACAGGGAGGCTGGAAAAGTAGACTGCACGCTGTCTGCTTCAATTTGCAACCGGACGTCCCGTAGGCACTAGCTCCAGCTGAGCCTCTAGCGTTTATTGTAATAACTCTATGGGCTGCCGTTGGGGTTCCACAGGCTTCGAAAATCGCTTCCATTTATACGTTTTGCCGTTTTAGCAGATATTTTAGATATCTTCCTTACGAATACCATGTTCAAGAAGTCAAGCGATGACAGAGAGCTGGGAGACGCTGCGTCTTACCAACGCCTGTAAGTTGCGGACGCTGCTGCAGGGGCCGGTGAGTAAATTTCTTTTGTTTCTGCGAAGTGTGCCACTGTTTCAAACTTTGTCGTGTACCGTGTGCTTGTTAAGCTATTCTTGATTCTAACAATGCTTCTGGTCGGTGTTATTTCGTTATTTGAAAAGAGCCTACCTCCTTCAAAACCCATGGCTCGCTCCGCAGAGCGAGACAGATTCGCGTGCGGCGGAACCGAGAGCCTGTTCTGGGCGCCGTCCGACGACGTTCGTCCGACGAGGCTTTTGCGGAGCGTTCAAGTGTAGTCTCACGGCAGTTCAAGCAATCACAGGTCGTGCTAGTTTTGACGGGTGGTCCCAACAGCCGCTCGCCACGTATTCGTTTCGTAAAGCGGGAGCGAGAAAATGTTACAAGAGCGAGCAGCATGATTTCTCTCCAATGCTTATGCCTGTGCCGGAGAGACGCGCGGTCTCTTCGCGCATGCCGAAGCGACACGCTTTCGAAGTTTACGATTGTGTGATTTTTAGTGGCGGCGAAAGCCGCTACAAAACGTAGAGAACCTAGAAAAGGCAAAAACATAAAAAAATGCGAAAAGAACCTGAATATTCGTTGGAGTTGAAAGACCACCAACATACCGACTTGCCCAGTTATTTCTTTCTGTCAAGAAATAATAGCCAATAGCAATACCTTAAATAAATGCCAACTTTTAATTGGTTACAAAATTGTAAAGCTCTATTGGTTTCATGATTTCAGGCAATGTGTAAATTTGTACATTTTTTCTAAATGCTCGAAGCTGTATAAAAAACCGCTCATCATAAATTAAGCCGCACCACTGAATGTACAATAGCGTGTGACTTTGATATATGTTCTCAGCAAAGAAAAAGATGCATTCAAAAAGGGCCAATTATTGTGTTTCCCCTCTGTTAGAGCTTATTTCAGGTACAGGTAAAACGTGGGTGTCTGCATCTAAAGGAGTGGAATTGGCATTTCATGCAGGGCTGGCAGGCCTGACTCAGTTTGGCTGGCAGCTTGCAGCCTATGGGAACCTGGGAAACTGCACCACAAGAGTGAGAGTGATGCCCACCCTGCACTTCCTCAACGATGGCACCATAAGAAAAGGAGGAGCTGCCCCAAAGTGAATGCAATGGCAGGTGGGTCATTCTAATGAACCCTGTGGGCAACCTGGAGATTCCAAGCGGTTGGCCCAGGTTGCCCCTACGACGATCATGAGTGGTCATCTTGACCACGAGGGGGCCAAGGGCAACTGGCCACGCGAGCGGCGCTCCGCCGCTGATAAAGTGCCGTCGCAGCGTATGCGCGGGGGCTGTTGGGATCGCGCCGCAGGCGATAGCGGTCATTAAATGTTTACGTGTTGTTGAACCGGTGTGCTCTGTCATTCCTCGAGACGGGTAGCAGCAAGGGAAATCCCACAACCCCTATACAGATAATACCAAACAAAAAATCATTACAAATGTATTAATAAAAACAAAGAATGCGAATCACACGGACAGGAAGAAGGATGTTTGTATCCTCTGTTTCCATATTATTCACAATTTATTTTTAATAATTGGCTACCAACTGGTCCAAACCTCAGCACTAGCCAACACAAGTATGCTGCTATTTTTTACTCCGCATTGACACTGTGCTTACAGATAAATGCTACAGTAATGAACAAAAAAAAAAAAAAACGTGCAAGCCAGGCACGCAGCAAGGATCTTGATTCGGTGGCGCCCTTGACGAAATGCCGTATGAGGGAGTTGGTGGAGAGGAGGCCCCAGCAAAATGGAAGACATGGGGGGGGGGGGGCGGACTTTCAGCTGGAAAGTTTTCAGGCATTCTGAAGATATCGTAGGTTCTCCACAGCCAGGAGCCTGGTTTAAATAATAGAAATTAATCAATAGGTCTCCACCTTTTTCCTGTGCTCTAGCATCAGCCCCGTTCCTTGGTCTTGTGTCAGTGGCAGCTCCATTCCTTGTTTCTCCCACCCCCGAAGCGGCACTTCCTCTGCTTCAGCACCCTGCTCCTGCCCCCGCAACAGTCCTCCCTCTGAATCTGCACAACATCCCCGCCCCCGCAGCAGCACCCCTCTCCGGATCAAGAGCCCATTCCTGCCCCTGCAGCTGTCCCCCTTCTGGATCGCCCCGCTCCCACGCCTGCAGCAGCACCTCCTCTGGACCAACACCATGCTCCACCAGCGGCCCTACCGGTTTTCGAAATCTTGGTAAACCGAGCCATCAAAGACTGATGAATTGATTTGATCTCAGTGTTTGTTTTCTCATAGAAAGCAGTTTGGTAGAGTGCACGATATTGTTAGCGCGAACAAGCGATGGCCGGTTTTTGTTGTTTTTTCCTTAGAGTCGGAAAGCTGTCATCCATACTTCTTGTGTCGTGGAAAATGCTGATTTGAGACACTAGCATACACGTTAAAATATGGCCCCCAACTAATTCCATTTTAAAGTAAAACTGAAACGCGCTAATGTTGTGTTCGCGCTTACAGTATTGTGCAGTGTACACAGCGCCACACTGTTAGCGCGAACACGATATTGGCACATTTTCGCTTTTTACTTCTAAATAGTATTAGCGAGCACGAAATTTTATCGCTTACGATATAGAACTAAATGAGCTCTTTCCATAGCAATAATAACTTGGATGACATCCCTTTGTTTCAAAAAGAAAAACTGGAAAAAATGGCGATCGCTTGTTCGTGCAAACAGTGTCGCGCATTGTACATAAAAAGAAAACATAGATTGCGTGTATTCCTATTGTGACGGGTTTAATAAGTGGCTTTGGCATCTGAAACTTCTAACATATAACTAGCATTTACTCCCTTATATAAAAACAAAAACAAGCGTCTTCAGTGCCACTTTACCCAAAAGCGACCGAGGAACAACATGCACGTCACCAACACACGCGGGAAGCCAGCACTTTCAATTAGCTGTCGAGCAGCGTGTGTCGTTTGGCCAGGTTGCGCATGATTATACTTTCGTAATTTTTCGGATGCCTAGGGCTCTAAAATGAGTTATCACCAAACGCAATCTCATGAACCTCCTTTAGTGCCCCTCTAACTTCGTAGCTGCAGAATGTTGTCCCCACATACAGTATATAGTCCTTTTCAACGTAGAGTTGGTCGTAATCCCAAACCTTTAAGTGTAATGGACTTCGCCTTGAACAGGCTATAATTTTGCTTTAGGTCATGTACTTGTGAATCCCTAGTGAGTTTCTGTCAATTCTGTCCGAAATAAAGCTGTCAATTCCATCTCACCAATGCGCACACTTTTATATTTCATGGACAGCACACCAGCCGAATGCAGCAGTCCAGGGTGCACTGCCGCCTCTATGAAGTCAGGCAAAGGAATGTAATTGACTGGTTTACTTTTTTTTTACATTGTCCTCGTAACTGATTCTTTTAAAGAGTGAACTGCTACTTAAGACTGAGCTGCAATTTTGATCCACGAATTGTGTGTCGCATGACGCTGTGTCACCGATCCCTGCCACTCTTGCTTTGCCCACGGGTGAAGGGGATTAAAATAGGCGAACTCTTTTCCAGTAATAACCAACATCAAAATTTTTTAGTCCGGCAACAACAGGAGTTAGATAAACATAGTCGCCAATCGCCACTCGGCTTTCTTGAATAGTAGGAGTTGTGGCAAAGTGAAATGGTCAGTGCATCACCGCGTTTTGTTCTGCAGTCTCTTTTTTTTTGGAAAGGGAGGGGGTGGGGGGGGGAGTGTACAGTTTTGTAGGTTTCTGGTTTCAAAGTTAAGTTTCAGAACTTGCAGCAAAACTAAGTCCATCGGCTCCAGCACGATGGCAACACTGATGGCATCGTTGCTTTCGTGTCGCTGCTGGGGCTGGGGTACTTAGTGCGTCTGCTGAGGAAATGCCTTGCAATGATCATCATAGGTACTGCTCGACGCTTTGCGGAGCGTTCAAGTGCAGTCTGACGGCACTTGAACTGCTCACTCTTACGAGATGTGCGGCGCGTTCAGCTTTCGCCGTCAGTGTTGTCGTTTTCTTTCGAATGGTGTTTATGATGTGCATTCTCTAATGCTTGAACACAACTTTGTTGTTCTGTTTTTAATCTGCTGCCAACATCAAGAACTTGTATGATGGCGAGGCTACCTTGTTTTTCTAATAAGGGGCGAAAGACACCTTTTTGTGATGTTTACAAACAAAAGATGGACTCGGAATAGAAGAGAAAAACACAACTTGCCCATGGATTCCAGGAAAATATAAAAACCCGCCGGGTTCGTGCAACTTGCAGTCCCAATATTCAGGGTTTTTAAGGTCAATTAGAGTCCGCAAAGTCGTTACTGGCGCGTGTTTTTCGAATTTTATAGTATTTATCCAAAAACGCTATAAGCAAAGGCGAAATGCGTATTAACACAGCATGTGTTATAGGGCTGCGTCATGCGAAAATTCTGCAATAGTTGCTTGCAATGTTTCCTTGCAATGCTGGACCGTTAAACCTTGAACTGTGATGCACAGTCTGTCTCTCTCTCCCTCCCTTCCCCCCTTCCCAAAACCTTTTGTGGTTTGTACGGGTACAACTCCCTCCTCTCCCCTCCTCCCCCTCTCACCCTCCGCTCTCCTTTCCCAGAATCTTTCGTGTTGTCATTCAGCCCCCTCCTCCTCCCCTTTCTTTGCCAGGATGTATTGAAATTAGCAAAACTTGCCCAACAAGTTCTTTTACTTTTGCAAGGATCTTTTGTGTCGTAAACTGGCTTACATAATAAAGTGCAACCCACTTAGACGATAATGAGAAAACCCAAAGTTTCGATCGTCATAACCGATTATCGTATCTGGACTGGAAACAGATCATTTCCAGTCTAGAAACTCTAGAAGCTGATCGTTGTAAGCGGTACATCGTTATATGTGGTATCGTTATAAGTGGGTTGCACTGTATAATTAACTGGCTGATATATGAAATCTGTAGCCCCAACGCGATCTCAGCGCGCAGACATATTTGACTTCAGCTTTGTCAGCATGACCAATACTTTGCCCTTTTCTTTTGCCTTTTTAAGTTATTATGTTGTCTCTAAAAATCAAGGCAACCAACTAATTGATTAATTAATAATTGAAGGGTGGTGATTAAACATGTTAAAAGGTTTAATCTATGCCCACCCCTAATATATGTATAATTTTTAAGACTACTTTATTGAAAATTCCATCAAGGTACGTAATTTGGGACACTGACTGCCAGTCAGCAGCCCTGGTGGAACGTGCCCTGATGGTACAGAGCGCGACACTGTTAGCGCGAACAAGCAATCGCCGGTTTTTCCAGTTTTTCTCTTTGAAACCAAGGGATGTCATCCAAGTTATTATTGCGTCGGAAAGAGCTCATTTAGTTCTATAATGTAAGCGATAAAATGTCATGCTCGCTACTACTATTTAGAAGTAAAACGCGAAAATGCGCCGATGTCGTGTTCGCGCTAACAGTGTCGCGATGTGTACATCTGATGACGTCTGACTGCTACTGCCAAGGGAATTTCATCAACAAGGGCAGCATTTATATAAAAGCTCCCATCTTGGATGACTATGAAACGGTTCACAAGCCGAGGCGCCATCGGCTTCTACAGTGCCGTCCGACGGCACTCCACTCGCGCCTACAAGTGCCGTCCGAAAGAGTCGGACGGCGCGTGTATCACTGGGGAACTCGTTAACCCCCCCCCCCCCCCCCCGGCCTGCGTCCACGCCGCTTCGCGGCGACAGTATGCGGCTGCTAATTACAAACTATTGACCCAATTGGCCCCGTCGTACACGCCGCTTCGCGGCGTCCAGCCGGCAAACCAAGCCCCCCCAGGCAGCACACCAATGTTGGTCCGGCATTGGCCTAACATTGGCTAACACCGGCCTCAATATTGGACAATATTGGAAGCGCTACCCCTTCCAACGTTGGCCCAGTCATTGGTGCCAATGCTGGGCCACTGTTCAGCCATGGTTCCAGCCAATGTCGGCCCATTGTTGGTGCCAATGTTGGGCCATTTCTAAACCATGGTTCCAGCCAATGGTGGTCCCACATTGGCAAAGACCGCCGTAATATTGGACAATACTGGAAGTGCGACCCGATCCATGTTGGCCGTCGTTTGTGCTGACTTTTGTCCATCGTTGCATTCGCCCAGCTGTTTGCAAGTGCACTCACCAAGTTGTTTGCAAAAAGAAAGGTACGCAGACACAAGGAATATTTTTGAAATCTCCTAAAAGTTTATTGCACACAGCGTATTCTGCAGACAAGTACAAACTAAGCAATTTGTAATATGTGAAGAGGTACTACTCAGCTGTTATACAACTGAGAAGATTGCAAAGCAAACAACAACCGGGGTAATTGTTGGGTAGTGTCCAGTCTCCCGACAGCTGGCAGACTTTTTTCCCCGAAATTCTACCGTTAGTCGCCCCTCATTGGTGGTGCAATCAGTTCATCGAACGACATTTCATCGACAGATCGCTTCATCAACACGCGATGTTTCATAAAAAAAAACTGAGAATAGCATTTTGTTTTCCTGTTGCAA
This sequence comes from Ixodes persulcatus, assembly GCA_013358835.2. Classification (NCBI taxonomy): domain Eukaryota; kingdom Metazoa; phylum Arthropoda; class Arachnida; order Ixodida; family Ixodidae; genus Ixodes; species Ixodes persulcatus. The sequence continues at coordinate 180,665 of JABSTQ010011117.1, read as the reverse complement.
AGAATTGTTGCAGACTTACCATGAGGAGGCGTGAAAGGGTGGGCTGGTTCAGTGAGCACGCGCCTCAGGAATACACGCGCTTTGAAATTCCCCTACATCGTGAAATTCGTGTAACGAATGTCGAGGAAACGTTGCGCCTCAGGAATACACGCCCGACAAAATGCCCCTACAGCGTGAAATTCGCGCAACGAATGTCGATGAAACGTGAATGTCGACGCAACGTGTAATCACGAAAAGGTGGCCACGAAACGTGTTTTCGCGAAACGCAGGGTGAATAAGGACGTCAGTATTCTACCTGCAGTTGTGACATAATTTCAGGCAGATAATGGCAGGCGACTGTCGGTAAGATTGCAGGAAAATTATTCTCCCGGCTGCCAGGAGATAGGCACTTCCTATAGTTCTAGACGTTATCCGGAAGAGTATACCCGTAGAAGAACAGACAATGATCCCCAAATAGGGTACAGCGCACATACGTTGAAAATACCGGACTTGAAAAATGTAATCCGAGGTAGATGTCGACACGTGCACTGCAGACCAACCACACAAACACAAGAACTTGAAGGAAGTGATCCGTGAAGATTCAACACGATGTAGCACACGCTGCCGTTTGCCGAAGCGAACACTAAACGGTTCACAAAAAATGTCTTGCGCTTATTTGAAGAAATCGATACGGGTAAGACTTTTCGAGCGAGATACCATTTACCGCAGAAGCGAAATACAGAGCAGTCCCGCAGGCCGCATCGCACGCGTAACTAGGTCCGGTCTTCGCAGGCATTCTGGGTTTGTCAACTGCTAATGCGTCCTCCGTCAAACCACGTGATCAAGCTTCTGCCGTTTCCCGCGCCCAGAGAGCGGATTCAAACGATAAGAGAGAGAAAACGAGCGAAGGAGTAGAAAGGAAGCAGGCCAGAACAGGGGTGCGCTTACAAAGGCTAATCTTCTGGGGCATCTCAACAATGAACACAGCCATGCGATTTGTCACTTGTACCCAAAGTTGATAGTGCAGTGGATGTTATGCGTGGCCTTGGGCTGGCAGGTTCCGTGCTCTGCCTTATCACCAGCTTCGAGACTGTAGTCACGTGACCCTAACCGGAGACACGATTGGCCTGACACACACATAGCGTCTACCCTGCTGTCAATACCGATTGAACGAGACAGCTCTTTGAAGGCCAGCTTTTGAACTTCTAAAGAAGCTGTCGAGCCCAAAAGTGATTCTAAACGGGGTAAGTTTGAAGACACTATGTTTTTGCGTGGTACAGCCCCCATTAATATTTAGAATAAAGAACTTAGCGCTACTATTTTTTGCGCACGATGTCCACAAATAAATAAATAAATATATATCTACTTTTATCAATAAATTTAAAAATATTTGTACACTGTTAGGTTCGCGTTGTTAAACATGAAAGTTTTTCACGAACGAGTAACACATAAAAGACACCACGGAGAGCAGATCGTCCGACTTTCAACACACGATGAATCGCTGACGCTCGCAGACAGAAGGTTGCGATGCTGCGCGGACGGTTTTTGAAAGATGCTGCGTAGGGTATACGCCAGGCGCAACGGCTTCACGACCGTTCGAAGGGCAGAGAATTCGCGACGACAAAGTGGCGTCTTGCAACTTCAGTGAGCTAACGGGGCTCGAGAGTTGCACGCTCCCATTTCCGCAGCGCGAGCGCGGCCGGCCACATCGAGGCGCAGTATGTTCTCACGTCACGATTGCTACGTCGTTGCTCTGCCTACACTGATGAGATCAGCACTGACAGTCGAAGCAGCCCTCTCGAGACTTCACTCGAGTCCAATAGACGACTTTCTAGCGCTATAGACTCTCGTAAAACTGAGAGTAGAAGTCACCTCGGTTGCGGCGTAAGCGGCGGCTTTATGTTTGTAGACGCGTGCGTCGACAATGACAAAATAGACACAGAAACATCAAATATAAAAAAATAGAGCACGCAGAAAGAAATACAAACATGGCAGGGGCGCGGGCGAAGTAGAAGACGTTAACGCTACGTAATTGTGAAGAATCGTGTATATCAGGCACGTGAATTAAGAAAGACGAGACCGTTTGAAGTAGAAAACAGCGTTATATTAGAAAACAATATGCCAAGATGAAAACACCCTAATTAAATTTACACACAAAAAGCTACGAATGGTATGACTTTGGGGAAATCGTTACAGGAACGCACGTCCGACAGATTGTTCTCGCAATGTCGGCACACTGCTTCAATGCTGCTCACTAAGGGCAACCGGAAAGATCGCTGTAACACCTTAACGCTTTCTTGTTTCGTGGCGCTGGGTCTTGGGAGGTTTTGTGCGCTGGAGCGGCGACAAAGAACGTACCGGCAAGCCCAGGGTTCAGCTTGAAGCCGGTGGGTCGGCGGCGGCGTTGGCACGGCGTTGGCACGGCGTCGGCGTCTGGGGTGGCGTGTTGGAATGGACTGGGCCGCTGTGGTCTTGACGCGTGCTCCGCAACACGTGCACCTGCTTTCAACTGGGGTGAAGGCTTCGTGGGAGCTGGAGGTCAGGCCAGGTGGAAGCCTTGAAGAACCCGGGTCTGGACGCCCGGCGGTTCCCTTCCACACGCTGGTCTGCCCGCTCGAACACACTCCATTTTCTGTTCTCCGCCTTCCTTCTCTTTTTTTCTTTCTCGATGCAGGGCGCGTGGCACGCGCCACGGGGATGACGCGCGCGCACACACACACAGTTCGTCGCGTGCACAACGCGGCAGGAAGATGACCCGGCACGCGCACATACACACCGTCGAAATCCGCGCACGTTACAGTAATACATATACATACAAAATACACTGAAAAAGACAAAAATAATTAAATCTAAAAAACGCAATCAAGTTGTCAACGCCGAGGCTCTGCGCCGAGGTAAGGCAATGCGAAGGGAGAGCAGCCGGCAAAAAAAACTGCAATAGTCCTATAGGCAGCTAAGGATTTATTTGTGATCGCGGTTACAAAGCACCGGCGACGTACGCCACATGAAGTTGGCTAAATAAAATTCTCGCCCCGAGCGAGCGCATGAATGACTTCTTTCCACTTTCCTACCTCTGCAATGCAAAAAAGAGGGTCGCGGGTCTATAGCCTAGGCGACACAAATATCGATAAGCGATTGGCTATGGCAGTACAATATTGACCAGCTTATACCAAGACATCACCAATGTCGGAAAACTCTAGGCTTTGACAGTTTAATATTAACCAGCTTAAGCCAGCGTATATTCAATATCGGAAAGCCATTGGCTCTGACAGTCCAATATTGTACAGGTTATGCCGGCGTATATCCAATATTGGAAAGCTATTGGCTTTGACAGTCCAATATTGGACAGCTTATGCCGACGTATATCCAATATTGGATAGCTAGTGGCTTTGACAGTCCAATATTGGACAGCTTATGCCGGCGTATATCCAATATTGGAAAGCTATTGGCTTTGACAGTCCAATATTGGACAGCTTATGCCGGCGTATATCCAATATTGGAAAGCTATTGGCTTTGACAGTCCAATATTGGACAGCTTATGCCGGCGTATATCCAATATTGGAAAGCTATTGGCTTTGACAGTCCAATATTGTACAGGTTATGCCGGCGTATATCCAATATTGGAAATCTATTGGCTTTGACAGTCCAATATTGGACAGCTTATGTCGGCGTATATCCAATATTGGAAAGCTATTGGCTTTGACAGTCCAATGTTGACCAGCCTATGCCAACGTATCACCAATATTGGAAAACCATTGGCTTTGGTAGTCCAATATTGTCCAATGTGATTCCAATATTGGAAAACATATGGCTCTGTTGGGCCATTGTTGGGCCATTCTTTGCCACTTCAAACCCAATGTTGGCCCAATACTGTGTGCTGCCTGGGCCGGCCGCTCTTCCCCATGCACCTCCGGAAACGAAGTTCCATACCATTTTGTTCAGCGAAATTTCGTCGACAACATTCGGTTTTCCCAATGTTAATCGTAAAAAAGAAATGTAAATATCGCCAAATGCGTCGACAAAACAAAATGCTCAAAACAATTTCAAAAAAAAAAAGCAACCCCACAACGGGGGATTGAGCCCGGGACCGCTTCCTCATGAGGCAGACGTCTTACCACTAAGCTACTCTGCAACTTCAAAAACCTCGTTTTCAGACCTCGTTTTATACGAGACTTTCGGACAGCACTTGAATGCATGAGTAGAGTACCGTCGGACGGCACTTGAACGCTCTGAAAGAGTGCCGTCGGACGGTACTCTAGACACTGGGTTGTGTTAACGAGCTCCCCAGTGATACACACGCCTTCTGACTCTCTTTCGGACGGCACTTGTAGGCGCGAGTGGAGTGCCGTCGGACAGCACTGTAGACACAGCCTCTAAAGAATGCTTCGGCTCCATATGCAGTTAAGCTTTCAGCAAGTTATGCAAAGCACTCGTACATCAATCGCCGTACTTCAGTTCTACTCACCTGCCATGAAGAGTATTTTAGCGTCGTAGAGCCCTCCTTTTGTTCGCGCGTCTCCGGCCCAGTAGGCCTGGTACACCTTGTCGTCTTCAACTACACCGCTAAAGTTCCTTACATAGTCGGAACACACGACAGACTGGGTCTTGTCGAGGAGAAATTCTACTAAAACATAAGACATTGTAGAGCCCGGGCAGGATCGACAGGTTGGAGCAAGCGGGCAAACAAACCGAGTCGAGAGCGATCGTTCATGGAAGCTCGGCGAAGCCTCTTTGGGCGAAGCGAAAGATAGAAAGTGGCGTGTTGGGCGTTTCGGCCGTTTTGGCGGGCTTCTGATCAGGGTTGTCGGCTGCCCTGCTCGTCATATCTCTAACATCAGCGGTTTCATGGGCTCACGTCCCGAAATCGTTTTCTCGTGCATAGATTATTTTTCTTATTCATAGATTTGACGAAATAGTGGTATTCGAACGAACTTTACGTCCTTTGACCGTACGTCTGTCTGCCCGTTAAAGCTTTTTGACGTACAGTCAGAGACAATCGACGTACAATCAGAATCGCCACGGCCGATTGCCACCAGGAAACCATCAGAAAGCCGACAAGCGGAGTCTGACTGGAGTTTGACTGTCGGTCTGAGTAACTTGTTGGCCAATCAGACATGCTTGACGTACAGACAGGCACAGTCAGCGGTCCACTAGAAAACATTGTCTGCAAAACAGGGTTACATTGATGGATTTTTCATTCGGGTACCAGGATACAATCCTAAATTTAATGTAATACTAAGCAGTGAGCAATATATATACTTCTAGCTAGTAACTACTGATCCAATATTTTTCAGACGCTCTGAGCTACTATGTCCACCAGAACCCTAACCCCGAGGCTGCCAACCTGCAAGAGGACCACGCTGTTCGTGTGAGGCAGATGAACAACATCATGACAAAGTTCCTCTGGGATTTTGGCCGCACTGTACTGTGAATGTCTTTTTTTTTTTATTTACTTCTACTAGAATTTTCTTTACCTTTACGGTTTTATGTTGTGCCCTACACTTCATGTTTGTTATTGTCTAGTCAGACTTTTGTAATCTTTACAGTGTGGTGCCTCAGCCATATTTGACTGACAGGCGTGGCACCGCATCATGAATGTATTTTTTTATTTTTTATGCTCGTTTATACTTTTTTCACCTTCCGTCTGAGTACAGCGGACGCTACCAGCCATCCCAGCCAATCCACCGTTGAGGGAGCGTCACATTTCCTTGAGCTCCGCCCAACCAGAACATCACGTGATACCCTCCCGGTGCTACATTGGTTGGGGTGGCTCGTAGCCTCCGCTGCGTTCGGACAGAAGGTGAACCAATTTTTGTTATCTTTAGTGCTTTATGTTGCGCCAGACACTGAATGTGTTTTTGTTTGTCTAGTCAGACTTTTTTTATCTTGATTAGTGTCTCAGGTATATTTTGAAGGCACGTGCACGCAATGTTTTTCTTTGTTCTTTTCTAGTCAGACTCTATTTTTAGTGTTATAGTATTGCAAGCATACATTGAACATGCCCGAAAATTTTAATACGAATAAGACATATCAAAGTATTCGGAAATTCGGGTTTGTAATCAATATTCGGAGACTCTAAATTGCATGGTTTGCTGTTTGCCTTTTAGGATAAACTAAAGCCGGCTATGTGCGAGGTAAAATTTTTAAAATAAACATGGTTTTATTAAATTTTCCACACTTTAGAGCATGACCTGAGAAAAACAAAGTTATTCAGCCCTGGATTTACCAATCCTTAATATGTTATTTATTTGTGTTAAAATTTCCAGGCACATCCAAAATATTACTGAAATCGTCAAGTCTTTGGCATGGAATGACCTTATACAAAACCACTAAAGGATTGTTTAAAATTTCGATGCAAATAAAATATTTGTGACAGTTTATGGCCTGTGTTTTCAGTATGGTGAAACTGGATTTACTGAGCATATGATAAAACCAGCCATACTGGTCACACAGGTACACTGGTTGTACCGGTTTCACTGGTGAAACCGGTACAACCGGTGTACCTCTGTGTCCAGTAAGGCTTGTTTTATCATATGCCCAGTAAATCCAGTATACCCATGTTTAGTAATTCAGTTTGATACTGGTCCACTCTCCCCAGTAAAACTACCAGTATTCCCAGTATATCCGTTTAATAATCCAGTTTGATATCGGCCCAGTATTCCCAGTAAAACTACCCAGTTTGCTCGTCCAATAATCCGGTTTGATACTGGCCCAGTATGCCGAGTATGGAAATATTTTCAATAGGGATCAAAGTCTAACTAACCAAATCAGTCGCATCAAAAAAGCCGGTTACCCGTGTGACCACAATGCAAACACCTTAAACGCCTTAATCTCCAAGTCTTCCCTCGAACGCCAAAAGCCATCCCGCCCAAAAATGTTTTCGGCCACGCCGTATTACCACAACACTTCACACCGCCTCAGGGCAGTCGCCAGAAGGTACGACGTTGATGTCGTATTTTCGTGCCAGTTTAAGCTGGGTTCTATGTGTCGTCTCGTAAATGAACCCCCGCCCTCCCAGTCCGGATGTTCCAAGAAGCACGGGACTAGCTTCGTTTCCTGTGCGGGGGGGCGCGTTTCCACCATACCTTTGTCTTGTGGCGCGGAGAATATCGGCCAGACAGGGCGCTGCGTTAACGACAAGTTACGCGAACATGAGAGAGAGGTCGATGGGAGGGAGTCACAACACCCGATTGCCGTCCACAATAGAGCTTGCTCTTCATGTCGCCCTGGATTCTTTTCGGCAAGAATCCTAGGTTCTAACCGAGGTCGCTACGGCCGAGAGATAATTGAGTCCTACGCGATAATGCACGCATCCCGAAATGTCTCGGCGTCCTCACTTTCTCTTTCCACGAAGGACGCGGCCTACCTTCGCCCGCTGTTGATGGCCTTGACAAGAACCCCGCGAGCCTAGGTCGTCCGTCTGGTGATGTCGTTTCAAGCGGCTTCACTTCTTTGCGGCTTCTCTCCTGGCCTTTCTTCTTCCCCGCGAGTAATTTTCCTACATCTTGTAAACCCTGTAACCTAAGTACGTTACCCGTGACTGTTTTATAAATGTAACAAGTGCGTTACTACATTACCGAAAAGAGTAACGCCTTCCTGGTAACGCCATTACTTGTAACTCGTTACCGACCACACTTCGTTAAAGTGAAGAACATTTTCATTTGTGGGACAGAACACTAAGGTATATTGCAAAAGAGTGGTTACATGAATGCTTCCAACTACAGAAATTTTATTAAAGAATACCACGAATGCTCCAGTTTTAGTGTTGTGGTCACTATGCTTAATTTTTTTTTTTATGCTAAGTTAAAATTCAAAATTAAAACTTATTTTTCTTTGATCGAAGTTGGGATTGGGATCTGCATCATGAGGACAGTTTCAGCATTGCCGAGTATATTCTGTGCCGGTTTTATTCGACGGAATATGTTTATGTATGAGCTCGAAAGTAAGTGCGTCTTAATAAATACCCATTTTTTTTATGTCGTTTTAGGGCGGGTGTTTTACGCAGTTTATGAATAACACTTCCTGGCACTCTGGGAAAGCATCGGTCGAAGAAAGCAACTTCCTGGCGTGGACATGGCAATACAGTGAAGGAGACATGCCAATTTCACAGGCCCCAGCGAAGGACGGAACATTATTTTAGTCTACCAGGGGATGTTCTGACGTGCTCCTGAAAGCCCGGTGAAATGACACTTGCTCCCCAAGAAGACCTCGTACTATTTCCAACAGTTACCTCGGCCTAAATTCAAAACCGCCGATTGGAGACCCCAAGCCCGGCGGTTTGCCGCACGGAGGCACCGTGGGAACCATCATTTCTCGGAAGTCACTTACAGAGGATAAGTTACCGTATTGTCTCGATCTGTAACGTTTTCAATGATGATAACAAATACTGCACATTAGGCTCGTGCTTCCTCCGCCTTCAGCACGCGTTCGTTTTCTTCTGTCGGGCTTTGGCTGCACGTGCGCGAAGTGTTTTCAAAGGCACAAAGCACGTGCGCGCAAAAGGCGGAGCACGTTGTGAATTTCCACCTCTCATCTTCGATAGATGGCCACATCAAAAGACTCTAACAATGACAACATTATAGAATCATTCTATAGCTTCAGTTGGAGCAACATATGTTCCAGCGTTCCTTTTATTTGGGAGCTAAATCCGCTCCACGCCCGTTAACTGTACGTACTTGACTTGGTGCTTCCTGAAAACAAATGAGGGTTATACCAGTCTGCAACTAAGGGAAAATTAAAATTTTTGCTTGGAATCGTAATATGACAACTTAACACTCATATATACCGGCCTTCTTTACCACATGCGTGAATTGCGCTAATTGTGGAAAAGCTTATTTTGTTTTTGCTAGTCATATGCTATAAAACACCAACTCAAACATATTCGTAAGAGGGAGATTAAAAGAGTAGAGGAGTGGGAGTGAATTAGTCAAAGCTGATTTGATTTTAACATTAGCATTGATATTGAAGACCAAGATGACTGAAAAATTTGCATTTGTTCAAGTCGTTGAATTTTATTGTTTTTGCAGTGGTGCGTTTACACTTCCCCAATACCTTTATCCCATTACATACGAGTCGTGTAAACAAAATATTTGTTTCTTTCGATACGTTCTGTTTAGATGTACTAAAATATTAAGATGGGCTAATTGGGGAAACATACTGAAATTATAAAGCGCAAGGGAGAGACAAAGACATGAAGAACACCACTTTCTCATCTTCCTTAGATTTTTTTTACTAAAACGCCGTTTTTGAGTATAGCGCTGTCCTGTCTAATTCATTGCCTTGCCCGTACCTTGCGCTTTATAATTGCAGTCTGTTTAGAAATGTAGAGAAAAACATTTGAATAAATATGTGGTTCTAAGGTTTGGATGAATCGCTGGCCAGTGCTATTATTATTTTAATATATGCAAGTTATTCATGCGTCCTCAGTTTCAGCATGAGGTTTTTTTTTTCTTTAATTCTGGCGTTAAAATGTATTGATCACTCCAAAGTCCCTTTTATTATGGTCTCAAACCCTTCAAGGCGGCGTATTCATAGTCTAAAGAAATTGCATGACGAAGAAAGAATTTTGAGCGCTCAAAGGCGCCCGTCAATTAATCAGCCTCCTTCTCCGACGGACTCCCCCTGGTTTCCTGTTCGTTATGATGAAGATGGCAAAGTCATTCTTCAGAGCTTCAGACATTTCGCACGTTTCTCGCCACTAGAAAGAATTTATTACATTGATTTGTAATTTTTGCAACGATTACAAATGCACAACAACGCTAATTCCAATATTAAAAAAAAAAATTGAAACCCAAAATGTATGCAAAACACTGCTCAAGGAGACTCAGGCTGAAAAATGATGGGTCGTCTGCACTCGCGGAACAAAGACATCGCCCGCGGTAGGCTGGCGCCCGCACAAGAGATAGAAATAGTGTAAACAGGGAAATTTAAGCAAAAATTTCCGCAAGATTCCGCCTTTGCCTTCAAAGCCCTTTAAAAATGCAGGGAATGCATCTTTTCGGCACCGAGTAGAACGGCAAAATTAAATCTGTCTTTTTTCTATTTTTTTTATTTAATAATTGCAATTTTTGTGCTTTAAATTTTGAGGATGATGTGAGGAATAATTCCCGGTTGTCTGCAATATTAACAAACAGCGCTTCTGGGGTGTGAGTGGTCTTTTAGTTTTTACAGAACATGCGAAATGTAACTATTAAATAACAGAACTGGCGTGTTGTAGGCGGTATGCTTATAGCAGTGGGAAGCGCATGCAATTTGAGTAACCTTGAAGTTTTCGGAAGCAGACAACACAAACCGGTTTCAGAACAGAAAAGCCGTTAGCAGACGAGGCAATCCTGACGAGACAAGCCAGAATGGATGAACTGGTAAAAGCGAGCGAGTTGAACATGAATACTTAATATTGAAACGGACAAGCACAGGACAACCACGTGGTTGTCCTGTGCTTGTCCTCCGTGTTTTATTCTTTCGACGTGAAAAAAAAAGAAAAAAGAGACAATTTGGCTGATGTTAAAATACATCAGCGTATCAACATCAAATTCCTTGTGAAATTTAAAGAAATCGCTAAGTGAGTGTTTGTAACTGTTGCAAGGAGGTATACGGTGGTAATGTGATGTCACTCAAGTGAGCATTTCAGTGATAGACACGGTTTACCACAGCAAAATAAAACGTTGCGACAACGAACGACCGAGTAGCCTTGTCACGACAACAAATCAAATTAGTGCTCGCAACCATCGTCCATTTAGTATTCGGTGATTAAAGACACGGTACATATTGATAAAGAAACTGGACGGCATATTTTACATGACAAAGTTATCAGGCACAAGTCTGCGCCAATATGATGCCAAACAACACAGTCAGGAGTAGAAACCCAGAAAGCAGACCAAAAACATATTTGCACTGACTTCCTAAAATTCCTCGCCGCGGGACCTGATTTACTGGAAAATATCATCACATGTGACGGGACGTGGATTTTCAGTAGCGACCCAGAAACCAAATATGCAGCCGAAGCACTGGAAAGATCCCGCGTCGCTAATATTAAAAACGCAAGAATGAGCAAGTCGAAAGTGAACCCATTGCTGTTTATTTTCTTTGACATTATTAGAGTGTTTATGCTTATATGGATACCACATGGTCAGACAGTTAATCAGCAGCATTATATCGAAGTTCTATCCAAGCTAAGAGAACAAGTGAGAAAAAAAAAGCCCATGTTGCGTAAAAACAACGCTTGAATTCTGCATCAGTGCACTATCCGTAAAGTAGTTTTTGGCGGAATAAAAAGATCCTAGCGCTGGGCCACCCACCTGACTAGCCTAATTTAGCTCCGAGTGACATACTGTTTCCGAAGGTAAAATCTACACTAAAAAGACTCCATTTTCGAACTGTGGACGAGGTAAAGGAAGAATCGTCAGCGCTGCTGACGAGCTTGACATATGATGACCTACTGCACCGTTTCCAACAATGAAAACTTCGTATGCAACAGTGCATAAATAGGGGAGGGGAATACGTTAAAAAATAAAACTGTTAATTAAGTATTAAGAGCTTAATAATAAAATACACTTTTGCCACCAGTCCTGTTATTCAATAGCCCCACCTTGTCTACTATCTTTTGCCGACATGAGTGCTCGAGTTATTTAAACAAGCGATGCTACGACAAGCCCTCTTTATAAGTACGTGCACGACTCTAATTATTCGTGTCCGATAGATTAGCTTACGGATAGCTCAAATATCTTAGAAAAGAAATTAAAAAATGAAGTTCAGGGTGCAACCAAGATAGCAAGATCGCAAAAATACAACCAAATCACATGATGCCGTATTTCTTCCATATATCAATAAGATCCGTTTGAGAAAGCTTAGCTAAAATCTTTTCTTCCATCCTTTTGTTCATGTCGGCGTTGAAGTGTTGCTTCCAATCTCCCACAATACCTTTGCGAATAAATCCTGCATTTGGCTGACGCTTTGCGGCTTCATGGAACGCTCTCAGTCCAGCTGGAACGTCGTCCTCTTCAAGGGGGTTCGCAAAAAACTTCTCGAAGTTTTCGACCGCGGCCACTTTCATAGACTTGATGTCACTGTGCTCGATTACGTTCCTCAGCATCTCTTCATTTTCGACGAGTAACTTGTGATGATCCTTGTCGAGGAATTCTGCGATTTCCAGGACAGCCTTCCTGGGGTCATTCTTCATGTCTTCGTAGTGGATGAACAACACGTTGGGGTCATTGCGATGCGAGTACCAGGAAAGGACATGCTCAAAATAATCCTCGTACTCATTTTTTCCCTCCATAAATACCTCAAAAAAGTCTTCAAACCTTCCATCAGAAAATTCGTAGCCTGCAAACGCCCGTGTGTGATGGAAGAAAGAGACGCAGGCGTCCTTGGGATTTCTACAGACGTAAAGGTACTTTGCTTGAGCGTGCTGAGGCATTGAGTCGTACGGCAAGTGCGTCTTGATGAGCCCCGGACGCTTCATGGCTTTAATGGCATCCGCACCCAGCATTTCCAGAAAGGGACTACTCTTGAGAAAGTCGAGCGCGCTGGGCGGGGGTACTCCCTTGTGGAAGATGAGGTACCCTATGTGCTGAGTCCAGGTGGTACCGCACTTGGGAAAGGTGACCACAAACATGTCGTCCGGCCGAGGCTGGTACTTGAGACCGCTTCTGTACATCTCCAGTGTGAAGTTCCGGCTGAGCCTGAAACCGTCCATATCGATGTAGATGGGTCCATTTGGTATTCGCACTTCAACGGCCATTTTCGGAAGCAGGGTTGAGCAGTTGAAGACCTATTAGTGGGCAGCAAACTCCGAAACTGTAGATATTCGTAGTTCCCTGCAATTAAATGGGAAAACTGATCATCAAATAGGGGGTCATTAAATAGAAAGAAAAGAGTTGCAATGATAATTTCTAGTGAAATTGGTCGAACGTTACGATCGGGAATATGCAGGAGCACTTTTAGTGAAAATACTTCAAGTAAGCACTTCTATTGAAAGCACAACAAAAAGGAAAATATTGATTATGCACACAAAAACTGACCATTATTGGGAACAATACAAAACATATAAAATAACTAAAAATAGATTGTATATAGAAAGATGTTTCAAATTATGGTTTAATTAATTGTTCAGGGAAATATAAAACATGTATATAAATTGTTTCGTGAAACTAAATTCAAATAAAATAGGTCGATAGAACATGCAAGTGGTTTTTGAGCATAACGTATTGCATAAGCAAAAGCTATGATGAATCCGAAGATACAATGCTCCAAAGATGTCACCACTCAATCAAAGATGCGATATTTGACTTTTTTATTAGCATCAAGATATACGCAAAAAGTTAAGTTTAATTAAAAAAAAAAAAAATTCCATGCGTTGCACTTTTAAATGAAATACTACAGTGCGTGTTTTCGCTTTCAACTATTTATAACAACTGACCAAAACTGGGTGAATCATCAAGTAGCCTAAATGTAGCATTTGATCTTGGTTAATTTCAAAATTAGTGTGGAGGAAAAAAAACTTATCTAACAAAAAGTTGAGGAGTGGTGTTGTTCATCCCAGGATTGGGGCTATAATATATTGCCGCGAGCGCACCTGACAAAGCAGGCAGCGCGCTGCTGGCATAACGGTTATAGCGCTTGCCTTCCACGCAAAATGTCAAGGTTCAATTCCTGGCCGCGGGTACGCATTTGTGTTGACTCTCTTATGTGATGTTCTGGTAAATTCGAGAATCGTGTTGCTTGTTCTAGGTCAGAATGCTCTACGCGCCGAATCTTCTAGGCCGACTGTTCCAGAAGCCCCTGCGTGTACAAAAGGGGCTCGGCGTGGCGAGCCGGAGTCAGTCTCGCCCCAGCGCTTGATCCTGCTGATCCGCCGACATTGACGCCTGTTATGCTATTCTTTCTCTATTTTGCTTTGGGCACAAGTTCGCCTTATTAAACGTTTAGTTTCTGCAGTTATTCGCAGCCTCGTCATATGCCCATTCGTGAAAATATTATCTTTTTCAGGCAAATAAAAATACCACCCCATAAACACGTGTTCAATTTAGAATGGAACATATCACCTGTATCAATAATTTATTGTGTAGTGCTAAGACTATAGCATACCATATTCTCGGCCCCAGATGTTTACGTACTTTTTTTACTCAAGGCAAACCCCCGTTTGCTTCCTACCTAAAGATAGAGTGAGTCAAGTTTCTGACGTAAAGAGGCGGTTTTTTTAAATAGGTGAGATGATATGTTTTTGTTAGGTTAGGTCATGAATGCACAAAGCAGCGCCACGATCCTGTTGCCAATTTTTTCATTGCCAGATTTGTTATATGCATACATTTACAGCATAAGCTATTTACGCAGGACAGTGTGGTCATACGAGTACTGGGTGTCCCCCCCCCCCAAAAAAAAAAAAAAAAAATTACAGGGTTTTCTTTCGGGGAACAAATAAACTATGCTTCGTGGAACGTTAATTACCGATCCAAATGTAACACTAGTGGCGCAAACCAGATGCCAAAGTTCCAGAACTATCTGTTATTTTACTCAAACTTTATTAGATTTTCTTAACTTTTCAATGAGAAAATATAGCTGCCGACGGAGCTCTCGAGTGCATGGGGCTGAATAGCGCCAGTGTCCGTAAACGGGCGAAAACGGAACATGCTCTCCCATTAAAAGTTTCAGAAAATCGCTTGCAACTTTTGAACGAGATAACGGTTGGTTCTCATACTTCGCCGTCTGGTTCGAACCATTAGCGCTATGTTTGGGAGGAAAATGAGCGTTTGCCGATGCGAAATTTATTTTTGCAATAAAAAAAGAAAAAAGCAACACTTCAACCTTTTTTCTTAGAGTGGAGGGGGCGGGAAGGGCGGGGTAGCGCTGTACATTTTGTTCACTACAGCCCTCGCGCAGCACGAGCAGCCACTCGAACTGTTCGTCTACAATGAGCACCACCCCTATGTGCCGAATTTTAAACGTCACCTTAAGATCGGTCAAATTGGGGTACGAATTCAACACCAGTATTTTGCGTCAGCGTTCACCTAAGACTCGCCTTCAATCAGTGAACACACACATAGGGGTCTCAGCCGAATATTTTGCCACCGAAAGACTCGTCGCTTTTGCCATTTTACCCTTCCTCACACATGATAAAGCCTCAAGCGTATGGCCTAAACCGTTCAACTAACAAACCACAAAATAGGATTAAATAGCAGGCACAAATAACACCCGTAGCGTGTGTCCACTGAGGTAATCATCTCCACGCAACACAGGGCGACACACATGCACAACAGATCTTCCGACAACTTTCGCAACGGGACGGAAAATGGCCGAGTCCGACCGGGCGTCGGCGGCACACGCGTTTACGTGACCGTGATTGTCGGCGCTGGGTCAGGCCCGGCCATCTTTCTGAAGCGTCGTACGACCAGTCGAACGTTTTTTACCTACATGTTTCTGGCGCTGAAAATATTTAAGTAAAGACGCCCGAGCGGAGAAAAGGCAGCAACTTACAGGTGATGCCTTCGTGTAGCTTCGAGGAAAAAGGACAAGCGCTTCGGCTGTCGGCAGCGAGGGAGGCGGTGCTGCACAACGTTTCCGGCTTTCCTCCTCCTCCCGTTTGGCTCATTGCCCGAGATACGCCGACGATGCTATTAGTTGTGTAATGGACCGTTAAGATATGGCGCCACGCATCCAGCGCTAAGGTAGCGCAGTCGTTCACCCCGCAGATCTAACTCGGTGCAGATACGCGAGCCTCTCGCGGGGGCGTCGCGCGCTCTCATCGGGAAGCGACCTCGGCAGTCGCAGCTCGACTGCATTGGTACACCGGTGGGTGTTCCAAGGTCGACATGCCTGCCTGGGCTACAGCAAGAGACCCATGAGCGGTGAAACTGGGCACCGCGCGGCGCTCCGCTGACGCACCAGCTGGCGATACGCGGCGATATTTGTGTATCCAAAACACATGAGCGCAAAAGCCGGTCGCTCGACGCACATAGTTCATGGCCAACCATTGGCACCGAACGTAAAGCGACTGGCAGTAGTGCTTCGCTTTAAAATGCACTACTGACGCTCAAAACATAAAGTATTCAGATTAAAAATTAACAAAATGGCTCAGACGTTATTGTGCTACCATTATATTGCTGTCACAAAAATAATATAAAAAACAAATTATCGCAGAACGCATGTTCACAACACTAGCAACGCCGCGTTTACTTTTCTATCCAATCAAGTTGAAATCATATATATATATATATATATATATATATATATGGTTGACTACATATCAATTGGGGCAGGAATTTTTTGATGAATGTTTAATATTTTTTAAATATATGTTATCGGGCAATTTCTATAATAAAAGAAGACGCAAACGGCAAGTTCGTCGGATTTTTCGGTCTCAAGTTATGGACCGTTGAAGCGGTCAAGGTGGAAACTGTCGTTTTTCCAGCTTATCGAGGGTGCCATATTTCACTCCATCCCTTCTTCTTAATTTTCACGCTACATCAATATAACTTTTTGGGAACACTCTTGACATACTCTTTTTTATGCTAATTAAGCGTCTAGGTCATTACATTTTAATGTATTTTTTTATTTGTCAAACCGCTTCTCTGCGATGATATTTGACGAAGTTCAGCAAGCTGTGCTGTCTCACCTACACAGTATAGTTTTATAATCTTTACATCACCGTAAAGCTCCAATTAAGCTCTTTTTTTAATATAATTTCAAGATTGTGCAATTAAATACATAATGCGATACATGTCCCTGAAAAACGAATATTTCGAAAAACTTGCAAGTTTGGAATCGATTTTCTAAAAATCCTACGTTTTATTTCTTTTATTTTTTACTCAGTTAGGTAATATAGTACTCTATCAGGAAATACCAACAGAACTGGTAATATATTGTTTGTATGGCCACTATTTAGACTCCAATCTCGTGCTATGAGCGTTTTGAACGGGACTTCGCACGGGTGGTCTGCTGAGCAGAATTTTGGCCTATGTAAGGTTTTCTACTTATCGTTAGCAGTTACCTCAATATCCAACCATAAACATCAATAACGTTTGGAGTAATGTACTTAAAAAAAATTACTTCGAAGTCCGTATCCACAAGTGCGGGCACAGCGCTTACTTCCTCCCAATACGGGGGAATGCGGATAGTTAGAGAATTCCTCTAGGGTCCTTTTGCTTTCGGCTTTGAGTTTGAAATACCGAACTTGATATGTAATTGTCATATTTCTTATGTCAAACAGATATGCAGTGCATATACATATGTATGATTTTGTATGTGACGCTTATGAAGTACGGATTTATTTTGTGCACGTACGGACTTTTCCGTAAAATAACGAGAAGTTCGTAGCGTGTAAGGCTTCAAATGTGTTAGTCATGTGTTTAGGTTTCATTTCTATTTTCAGTGATTCATGTCGGGTTACTTAGACTTTTTCATCTTGACTTAAGTTTGTCCGGGAGTCTAGATCGTATACGCATCTTCTCCGTCAATACATAGGGCCAAGCTCACACACCTTGAAAATCACCCCAGTGCCAAGTAAATAAATATTGTTAGGATAAATGTTGTTCCTTCACTGGCTTTTACGCTCGTATATTTAGGTAAGTACTAACATTAAATAGAAAACCTTACATAGGTCAAACTTCTGCTCAGCTGGGCGTCTATGCAAAGTCCCGTTAAAAACTCTCATAGCACGAGATTCGAATCCTTACAGCGGCCATGCAAACAATATATTACAATTTCTGTTGGTAGTTCCAGACAGACTACTACATTACGAAACAATAAATAAAAAAAAATAAAAATGAAAGGTGTATTTTTTAGAAATTCGACTTTAAACTCAAAAGTCTTCATAAATATTCGTTTTTCAGCCAAATGTTCCGCGTTATATGTTTAGCGCAAATATTCAAATTATATTTAAAAGAAAGAGCTTGATTGAGATTTACGGTGATTTATAAGATCATAAAATTTATAGATCAGGTCAAACAGCAAAGCTTGCTGAACTTCGTCAAATATTGTTGCAGATGAGGCAGTTTGACAATTAAAAAAAAAAACATCTGTTTTTCTTAATTGTAATTTAACCTAACTCTGAATAAACAATAAAAGAAATCGACTTCAAATTTGCTAAATTTCGAAATATCCGTTTTCAGACAAATGTAGCGCATTATATATTTAATGCACGATATTGAAATTATACTCACAAGAAAGAGCTTAATTTGAGCTTTTCAGGGATGTAAACATCATAAAAATATGTTGAGCCGATGAGACAGCACAGCTTGCTGCATATTGAATTAACCTGAGACTGGGGTAGAGAAGAAACATCAAAACGTAGAAGGGACAGAAAATAGACAGGACGACGTCTCAAACTCAGCTAATTCGTTTATTTAGTCCACCTCCTTATATAGTCTCAATATCAAGGTCATCTCCACCAACACAAAAAAAAGGATGGCTTTTATACAGTTCAAGCGCCAAAGTCTCCATCACACAATGCAAGAACGTTGACAACACTTACAGGTCGATATATATATATATATATCGAAATCGCTCTAATGAATAATTCCGTTAGATGGCATTCATTTAGAAATTCAGATGCAACGTTTGGAACTTCGCTGAGACAACTGGAGGCGCACGGCGAACGCCGCATTTGGGGGTCAGAAGACGACCAGATTGAACCGAAAAGGCTAGCGGAAATGGCTTGTATGAGACGCGATCAGCTTTCATAAAAACTCGGCGCTCTCGTTCGAAAAAAAAACACAGAGATGTTTTATTGACTTTATGCCACGGAAGTGTCACCGAATGCAATTTATTACCGTGACATTCAAATAAGTAGTCAAAAAGCCTTATTGCCCAGCTTCGTAAAAACATCATGCATGAGAGTAAATACCTAGCAACGCAGTCCAAAACACTAACCGAGCAGAGAAATTGCGAAGCAGAAAACACGTTTCTCCGTCTTTCGGCTTCATCGATGGCTGGCTCGACCAACCTGACGACGCCAAAGGTCTCCCCGGTACAAAGAAAAAGTCTCGGTATCCTTTCTACACCCCTCGTGTCAAACTTTCATCGGCGGTGGAAGTAACATTCCGGCAAACAGATTAACCACCTTGAACGCGAATCATCAACACCAAACCGATCTCGCTCGTAGTCATGCAGCCGCTTCTCGGCAGCGTCGTTGTTGCTCGTGCAGACACGCCTGTTGCTAGCTGAACTGTTGATTTTACAACACCTTCCGTGTCACCCATGGGAGTTGAATAACTTTGCAGACGGCTAGAACGTCCTCCCGAGAGCATTTGAGACGCACAAAGCACCGAACCCTATTGAAAAATCTAGCAAAAACTTCCAGTGACATTCGGTGGAAACGGGTTAATTTCCCCTCATTTTCAGCAGAAACCAGCGTAGTTTACCGGTTTTGTGGTGGAAATATCATTGGCCGCCACTTTCAGTTACCAGACTTTCGGTGGACGTTTTACCGGAGCCACTTTCACTTAAAATCCGGCAAAAACTTCCAGTCACATTCGGTAGAAACGGGTTAATTTCCACTCATTTTCACCAAAAACCAGCGAAGTTTACCAGCCTTTGGTGTAAATATTACCGGCAGCCACTTTCGCCCGAACTTCACTGGAAGCCGACGCAATGGGGACGGCTAAAGGCAAGGAAGCCAAGACGAGCAGGGGGACCGAGTTTGTAGGGGGCCGCGAATGCAGTGGCATTCTCCGAGTGCGTGTTTTAGGCTCGAGACGACGTGCATCCTGCAAGACACAAGTGCGTGCCAACCGAAATGTTTGACGATCTCAAAAGGGTGGGCAGAGATCCGACAACTTTGCTATTGCGACGGCAAAAAGTCGGGCCAGAGCAGGTTACCGAGGACCACTCGGGAGGCCATTCTCGTGGAGTGAGAGTAGTTTAGCTCAGGATGACGTTGCAATCCTCAGAAAGTGCGTGCAGCGATCTGTTTTGACGATCCAAAAAGGCGGGCACTTTCACCCGTTTTCATCCGAAACTAGTTTACCAGTCTTTGCTAGATTATTTGCTGGCAAACAGATTTCGCTGGAATTTCACCGGCATCGGGTTTCCAGATTTTGCTGGAATGTCACCGGCAGCCACTTTCGTTTACCACACGACCCGGTTTTGCTAGAAATCTTACCCGAAACGGGAGACTCGCTTCCCTGTTTACCGAACTTCACTCGAAGCCGACGCGAGAAGAGGGGGAAGCCGAGACGAGCTGGGGACTGGGTGTGTAATTATGGTGCCTCGCACCAAGGACGAGTCCCCACGCACACTCCCTCCCTCGCATTGGGTTCGTGGGGAAAATCCGACAGGGTTGTCTTGTTGACTTTTTTTTTTTTTTTTTTTTAAGAAAACCGGTTTCTTTGTCCGTCAACGAGCAACGGCCGGCCAGGAACGAACGCTCAGTCTCGGCTTCTCGTTCCATGTGTGCGACCTGTATCTTACAAAGCAGCTGGGTGTGCAGATAAAAGAAAATATTTTTCAGTGACCTGTTTCTTACGCCTCTTTGTCCGTCCGGCTTCAGAAGCATCTAGCGAGCGAAAAAGACTGTGCCCAAGATTTCTCAACGTCGGCGGATGGTCGTTTCGCGTGTTTGTGGTTTTCGCTAAGCGTGCTACTGACAGTGTGTATGTGTCCGCCTGGTGTACCCGCGGCGACGACATTAGAGACGACATCGTGACTTTGCCCGTGATTTCTCAATGGCGGCGGATGTTCGTTCCGCGCGTTCGTGGTTTTCGCTAAGCGTGCTTCTGACAGTGTGTATGTGTCCGCCTGGTGCACCCGCGGCGACGGCATCAGGGACGACATGGTGAGCGTGCCAGGGATTTCTTAACGGCTGCGGATGTTCGTTCCGCGCGGTCGTGGTTTTCGTTAAGCGTGACAATGAGTTGTGCCCGCCTCGTGCACCCGCGGCGACGACATCAGGGACGACATCGTGATCTGTGCCCGTGATTTCTCAGCGGCGGCGGATGTTCGTTCCGCGCGTTCGTGGTTTTCGCTGAACATGCTTCTGACATTATACGTGTGTGTGTCCGTGTGGTGCACCTGTGCGGTTTTATTAATTGAACTACTGTACGTCTAGGACTTTACCCAGCGGCATTGTGAGTACTTTGAATGATATCTTTTGCGACAAAGAACTCGGTTGTTCCTATTTGGTCTGATTGCTTTTGTAGACAGCGGTGCAAATTGTTTCACTAGTATCGACCCTGTTAAATAAATACATAGAACCTTCAGGTCTATATAGACTAACCACTTTAATTGTTACCGAATCGTCCAGCACCTGGTAAACATACACCAACCACGGTTCACAGGCTTCCTCCTAAGTGCCTACCGCTGACGTCCGAAAAAAGAAAGAAAAAACACGGTACATTCCGGCCAATCTGGTGATCTTCTGTTAAATTCTGGCTTTACTGAAAGTGAAAAGAGTCTCATAATCCAGTAAAATAGATTTTTATTGAAAACAAACTTCCGGTAAAAATTTGGGCACATTCTGGTAAAACATCTGGTGACATTCCGGTAAACTACGGCTTTAGTGGAAGTGAACACAGTCCCATAATCCAGTAAAATAAACTTTTACTGGAAATGACATTCCGGTAAAAAATATTTTTCAATAGGAAACCCAACCAACTCGATGTAAACACCCCGCGGGGCGTCTGTTTTTAACGCTCGTATACCCTGCCGCACGTGCCGCTATCCCGATGTTGACTCAAAAGTGGCGGCGCGCGGCGCTGTTCGCTGGGACTTGGTAGCGGCTCCTAGCAGACGCAGGGTACCTATCTCTATTGAAAAAATTTTTTTACCAGAATTTCATATCTAGTGAAAATTTATTGACTGGATTATTCGACTCTTTTCACTTCCAGTAAAGCCGGAAGTCACCGGATTTGCCACAATTCACCAAAGCTTACTATGTTTTTTGTTTTTTTCGACGTCAGAGAAAGGCACATAGAAAGAAGCCTGTGAGCCGTGGGTGGCGCATGTTTACCAGATGCTGGACAATTCTTTAACAATTAAAACACGGTTAGTCCATATAGGCCTGAAAGTTCCATGTCTTCATTTCACAGGGTCGACACCAGTGAAACAATTTGCACAGCTGTAGACAATAGCAATCCGACCATATAGGAACAACCGAGTTCTTTCTCGCAAAAAGTATCTTTGAAGGTACTAACAATGCCGCTGGGTAAATTCGTAGATGTGCGGTAGTTCAACTAATTAAACCGAGTAGGTGCAC
The DNA here is from genome assembly GCA_013358835.2 of Ixodes persulcatus. NCBI lineage: Eukaryota > Metazoa > Arthropoda > Arachnida > Ixodida > Ixodidae > Ixodes > Ixodes persulcatus. The sequence goes on along the minus strand of JABSTQ010011117.1, from coordinate 158,497 downwards.
CAGACGGACACACAGATACACTGTCAGTATAGCAAGATTCGCGAAAACCACGAACGCGCTGAACCAATATCCGCCGCCGTTGAGAAATCACGGGCGCAGTCAGGGCTTCTCCGGCGTCTTTTTCGCTCACTGGAAGCTTCTGAAGTCGGACGGACAATGACGCGTAAGAAACGGGTCACTGAAAGATATTTTATTTTTATCCGCACACCCGGCTGCTCTAGAAGATACAGGTCGCACACATGGAACGGGAAGCCTACACTGAGCATTCGTTCGGGGCCGCTGTTCGTTGACGGACAAAGAAATCGTTTTTCGTCAAAAGAGCCAGAAGACCCCTTCTCATTTTTCCCACGAACCCAATGTGAGGAAGAGAAAGTGCGTGGGGACTCGTCCTTGGTGCGTTCAGGGCACCATAATTAAACACCCAGTCCCCGGCACGTCTCGGTTTCCCCTCCCCTCGCGTCGGCTTCCAGTGAAGTTTTGTAATCAAGGAAACGATGCCACTCGTTTCCGGTAACATTTACAGCAAAACCGGGTAGTCTGTTAAACGAAAGTGGCTGCCGGTGACATTCCAGGGAAATCTGGAAACCCGCTGCCGGTGAAGTTCTAGCGAAATCTGTTTGCCGGCAGATATTCCAGCAAAGGCGGGAAACTACGCTGGTTTTAGGTGAAAACGGGTGATACTTGACCAGTTTTCACCGGATTTCACTGGAAGCTCACCAGATGTCGCTGGATGTTTTTGCCGAAGTTTTCAATAGAAATTGTTTCGTTTTTTCCCTCTTTCTTCGCTTAATAAACAATATTGCAGATTGAGAGCTGTGTGTCGTTTCTTCACACAAATCCACTCAATCCGCGTCCCAGAAATGTGGTCACCCTGCACACTTAAGATAGGGAAACAGGTTATGGGCCCAGGACGACGCACCGACCATTATTTCGGAAGAAAAGGAAAGGAATCGCCTTTAATGAGCAAAGAGGAGGTGCGACCTCGTTGAAGAAGAAACTTTCAAGCAACACCGCCTTCGCCACGTCGTGCCGATGTCTGAAGAAGATTAGACAGGTGTGAGTGCAGTGAAACTGTCGGGACGAAGTGACTTACAAACGGTGTGTGCCCATCAAGAAAGTGAAAAGTGGCGCATTTTTCGCCAGACGGAAAGAGTGTCACCGGACACCGGCTTCGCTGCAGACTCCACGTTGTTGTGTTCGAAGACGTCTAGACACGCCAAGCGTGGGTACAGTGATGTTGTCGAAAAGAAGTGACTGACGAACGGTGCATAAGAAGTGTCACGCTTTCTGTTCGAAGGACCGATCGTCGTACAACACCTGCGATTGTCGGAAAGAAATGACTGACATTGGTTCGGTGTACGCCAGTGGTGAAAGTGTGGGGAAGAAGTGACTGACACGCTAGTTGTTGTTTGCGGGTTTTATGGCGCAAAAGCTCCTACGGCAATACTGCGCCAAACTGGGTAAGCTAAAAATACATTGGTAAACGTACACTAAGACTAGACTATAACTTGGCTTTAGTTTGGGTAAAATACCATTAGGTTTCAAAAAAGCTAAAGACATTCAAACAATATGAGGGGCTGCTCCCCAGAACCAAGACGGGCTGAAATGGGATATTGTACTTGAAAAACTCAGGGAAAAATATCTTCTATTGTTGTGGGAGGCCACGGCAAAGAAAGCTAACATGCAGAGCAGATAAAGTTTCTCTACAGTGCTCGCATAATGGCCGTTCCTCACCTATAAGCAGGTATTGATGAGTAATGAACAAGCGGCCAATTCTCAAGTGGCACAGGAGGACTTCGTGGAAACGATTTTTAATATAGGATGTTTCCCATGTACCAAGTTCTGGTTTGACAAGTGATGAGGCAATAAAAAGTGAAGTAAACTAAACATTTAATAGGGCGGACATGTGCCCAAAAATAAAAAAAAGGAAACGGAAGCTAAAAATAGAGCGTCGATAACGGCGTAACAGAACGATCGAGCGCTTGGGCGAGACTGACCCTGGGTCGCCACGCGGAGCACCTTTACTACCCGCGTGTGTCTCTGGAGCATTCAACCTGGACCACTCAGCGCATAGAACGTTCGGAACTCGATCAGAGGAGAATGTTCTCGAACTTACGAGAACGTCAAGTTGAAAGAATAAATAATAAGGCAGTCCGCTGACTGGAATCGAACCTATACCTTCCACGCGACAGTCAAGCGCGTTAACCACTGCGGCACGCACGCACTCGCTCGCCGACGCGCGTGGCAATATTATAATGAGCGCCCTACTCACTCAAATTCAGTTTGTTATAGGTATACTTAGTACTGTACAGATCCTAAAACTGTTATTATAAATAATTTCCAGCAAACGAAAAAACATTTTCTCGTCACAAAATCGTGCTCCTATCAATTTTCCGCTTTCTAGTGAAAAACAAAAAAGGTTTAGATCGGTAGTGCAGTCACGTGGAAAGTTCTGCACTCCAGAAATAACCACTGTAATCGCGTGTTAAGATGTACCGTAACCCATCTTTGAAATAGTTCGAGAATTAAATTTTAAACAATCTTAAGCAAGACCATAAAAACATATATATTAAGGCCCCAGATTGGCCCTCGTACTTAATTGGCCAAATTGTTATAAGGGAGATACAAGACGCCCCTTGAGACGCACTACCTTCGCGCAATTTAAACGTGAACACACCAAACTTCACCGTGGAATCTGACAGAGCTGCCGCCGTCTGTAGCTATTTGTTTCGTTTCCAAATTACGATAAAACACGGAGGACGCCACGAGTCATCATAGTGTCCCGTGACCTCGGGAGCGGTGCAGCGACGGAAGATGAGCGTAGTCACGTGATCTACGCAACTCAAGATTGGCTGGGATTAATCATTGTGTTCACTGCGCTTCATTTAGTCAGGGGAAAAGGGGTGTCGAATCTGTTCGAGCTGATAAGAGTCTATAACACAACCATTAAGAGCCTAAGCCCGTGGAGAGTACCGAAGGAAACCGGAAGGTATAAAACAATAAACATGTTTGACCTGCCTTGTGTCAGCATGGTTCAATATTTTTTTCACCAACTCTCGCGCGTCTGAAACGGAAACCTCGCACTACCATCATTTTAAGACGTACCCATTAAAGCGCCGAAAATGTTTCTACCATAGAATGATCAAGTCGATAGAGTAGGATGGCGCAGACATCTTGCAGTTCCCAATCCTCCAGCGTATAAACACTCACGACCATGCACCAATGCGACCATAAAAATAGCTGTGATCCCTACGTGAGTGCAGAACCAAAGACGGAATGCGACGCCCTTTACATCTTTATAGAGGCACCCCCTGGGCCCTTAAGGTTGGAAACGCCCTACCGAAAAATCCGGTATAACTTTTCGCTATCCGGATCAAGGAAATTGAAATCTATCTGGATTCTAAATGGACTCTATCTGAAATTAAGGTTTTCACAAATTATTCCCTCGTCTGCAATCTGGATTTCGGGTTTCCAGAAACAAAATTCCGGTTCTATAATCCGGATTGTGAAACGTTATACCGGATTTTTCGGTAGGATAAAACTTAGTATTATCGGTTACCTTCCATTCAGATTTTCATAGCCGTGAAAGTGAAAATCTTACATACATTTTAAGGCCTTGGTAAGGTACGTGGACATTTTATGGTAAAAGGTCCCGTGAAGAGGCGGCTAGTCTATCTGCAGCCTCGTTGCCTGCAATGCCCACATGGCTTTGAGCGCGTATATATGTGTTTGTGTATCTGTGTGTGATGGGAGTGGGGTAGGGGAGATGTACATGTGCATGTGATCTCACTCTTTCTTTACTTCTCTATTCTGTCTGCTGTCTTTCTACTCTCTTCATTTTCACGCAATGTAGCAAACCAGCACTCACAAACAAGTTGACCTCTTTGCTTTCCATAAGCATACCTTCTCTCTCTCACATGGCTCGGGATCCAGCAAAACGTAATGTCATTTCCACCAGCGAGTCCCTGTTGAGCTCTGGCCCGTACGAGTTGAGTCAACTTATTCGTGTTTGATGTAGGGGAACATACTGTACTAAGAACACTTAAAGGGTCTACAGGAATAATGGCTTTCATCATTTCGCTCCTCAATATATAGTTAATTGCTGCCAGAACACCATATAGTTCGGCAGCAAAAATGCTAGCGACATTGTTAAGTCGAGTAACATGGGTAAACACATTTAGAACAAACAGCGAAGCAAACAAACCTTGAGGACTTAGCACCGTCAGTATAAAACTGGCAGTAATGACTGTATTTTGTTTGCAGAGCTAAGAATTCCTGTTCTAGAATGAGTGGAGAGACGTTATGTTTATTAAATGTTGTACAATGTCAATCACAGGCTATAGGCTTGATATCCCATGGGGCAGTACGACATGCACTTTTTTTAGGAAATGGCATGTGAGGGGAGAGATGGAGGTTCTCAAAACTAAGACTCAAGGGTCGAACAACAGTTGGTTTATGATCGAAAGTACGACAAAATTTTGACTCTCGAATACTACAGTGGGCTGGCTGGCTGGGCTCCGATATCACCTTGTAAGCAGAAACCGGACTTAAATACTGCTGCCTTTTTTAACGGACATTTCGTTGGAGTCAACATACAGGCTTAAACAGGAGATGTCCTAAAAGCACCGGTTGCAAGACGCAACCCAAGGTAAGGCACAGAGTCAAGTATTTTTAAAGCAGGCGGCCGAGCAGACGTAAAAACAACAGTCCCGTAATCAAGGCGCGATCGTACAAGGGAGAGGTACAAACGAAGTAGACACCTCCTTTCAGAACCCCAAGGCTTGTGTGAAAGGACTTTAAGAATGTTCAATGTCTTCATACATTTCTGCTTTAGCCATTTGAATTGGGAGACAAAACTAAGCTTGCTGTCAAATATCACTTCCAGAAACTTATGCTCGGCTCTAACTTCGATGGCATTTCCACCTCGAGCGGAGGGCTCACGTGACCTCGCGGTGACGCCGACGCCGACGGTGACGGCGACGGCGACGGCGTCGCCGCCGCCCAAGCCGGAAACGGGCACCTAAGGCCTCATTCACACAGCCGGCATTTCTCCCATCCCGTCACCGTCGCGAGTGGCGTTCCCGTCAGGGGAGAGGATTTTCGGCCCGGATTCCGCCGGAAAGCTGTGCCCCGCCGGGTGCCGGGCGACGCAGAGAGCTGCTCTACGGCACCGGCGTCCCGGCGTTCCGGCGGATGACGGAGTCCCGCCCCCATCGAAAACCGACCAATCACAAAATAGCAATGTTTCGCTAAGTTCGGAAGATTTTTCATCGTTCGGTTGCCAACCGTGAGCCAACGCTTGTTGTGTTGTTTCTCTTCTTCCTTTTCGGCGGGAATTGCTAATACCAGACGCAAATCCTTAATTTACAAAAAAAGAAACGTGCGCACTAATGTTCAGGCACAATTATCTCTTGATTTTGTAATTTAAGTTGAATAAATAAGCAATCCGATCCAATCCAATCCTGTCGTCGCGGCCTCCGTCGCTTTACTTGCGCGGCCTGTCCGGACACCCTGCCGTCGCGTCCCCGCCCCGACGTGCTCCCTCCCGTGACGGTGCCGGAATGGGAGAGGCGCCGGCTGTGTGAATGAGGCCTAAGACCTACACTCTAAAACAAAAAAAAGCCGCCAAGCTTGCCGTTTGCGCGGTAGTTCGTTTCAGGAATTTCTCTAAAAACATTTTGTTTTTTAGAGCCCAGCTCTTGGGCCCCTGTTTCCGGCTTGAGCCGCGTCGCCGTCGCCGTCGCCGTCAGCGTTACCGCGCGGTGCATCATGGGAAACGTCCCATAATGCACCGCGGAGAAGCGCGAGTCGCATTATTGGACGTTTTCCATAATGCACCGCGCGGGAGGGAGGAGGTGGGAGAGGGGGAGGAGGAGGGGGAGGAGGAGGAAAGAGGGGAGGAGAAGGAGGGGGAGGGTAAAGGAGGATGGGGAGGAGAAAGAGGGAGGTGGAAGAGGAAGGAGGAGGAGGGAGGTGGGGGAAGAGGGGGAGGAGGCGAGGAGCATGGGAGGACTAGATGAGTAGGGAGGAGGGGAAGGCACAGATGAGGAGGAGGGGCATACCGTCCCCTCCCTACCAACCCCTCCTCCTCCTCGAGAGCTGCGCTCTAATTCGGCATTACAGGGAGTTGTAAACGTCTTTCATTTGTTTTTGTAAAAATTAATTTGATTTTAAACCCGTGCCTGAATTTATATAAGTATGCCATCTACTATAATTGTCTTGTGAGAATAAAAAGCTTATTACTATTAACCTCTGAAATTTTATGCTGGATACCAAGTCACTTGGGGCAAACAAGTGATTATCGATGCGCCGAGACGCCTATATCAAAATTCAGCACTTTTCCAACTGCTTTTGTTTCTACCCACTGTAAGCATAATGGCTCGTTGAAGATCATATCTTTGTTTAATCTTTTTGAAATAAAAACTTGCATACACTCTGGGAAAGTACACTGCTTCCTTAATTTAACACCGACACGAGGTGGTTCGTTTTTTAGTCCCATTTGTGCTATTCGTCGAATCGGTCGGATTGCTTGAGTCCCCAATCATTGTCGAGTTATCTACCTAACTTCCCCAAATGAAAGTGAACTTTTTGCCGAACAATGTCGGCGTGCGAATACCGTAGGTTTGGAGGGAATTTTAGGCTACATTTTACTAAGGTCGAAATTAGTTTTGCGCAGCGCTGCATGCGAGAATTGGCTTTTCCACGTCGCCGCATATCTCTCATGGTGAAGCTCCTAACAGTGTATTTACACGACGGAGATTTCTTCTACAGAAAGGAGCAAACGCCATCGCGCTTCGAGGTCACGTGCACCACACCGCGGATGCTTGTATGATGCTTACGTATCCCCACTCTTCGTCGAGAACCGAGAATTGCCCCATCGTTTCCGCGAGAAAAGAAGATGGCGTCGAACGATATGTTCGATGGTGTGTGCAAAACCACGTGGCAAGCTCTAGGTCGTCGCATTCTTACACTAACACCGTCAAAGTCTGTAGTCCGACATTGCGTTTGTGGCGTACTCACAGTACGGATATTGTCCCCAGGTAGAGGAATATTTGTCACTGGAGTTTGGGGTTATGTGGGCCACGTCACGGACGTTTGCTGATCCCCGTACTCTGCAGAGAGCCGATTACAAACTGTTTTCTTCCCACAGATTTTACCATCGCTCCGGGGAGAAAGGAAGATGGTGTCAAACGATGAGTTCAATTAGTTTGATGAGGTGCGTGAAAAGCACGGTGAATGCTTGAAGTCGCTGCATTCTTAAATCTAGAACGTCAAAGTTGACAGTCCGACGCTGCTCCTATTTCCCTCGATGAAAAAAACAAATTAATCCCAATGTCAGACTGCGAACTTTTGCGCTGTTGGTGTAAGAAAGCGATGACTTTAGACGTTATCCACGCTTTTTGCATATAACAATAATTGTCATTCCGCAGCATGTTACTTTCTCGCTAGAACGGTGGAGAATCCCCAGCTCTCAAAAGAGTGGCGTAATACGAGTATTAGCAGGTATTCCTAACATTTACTCTTAAAAAAAGGTATTTATAGTTTTTCATAAAGGGAGGAACGCTCTTGCAACCTATGTTTCTTTAAAAAGGAAGAAACTTTCCTCATGAAAGCAGGGTAGCAAAGTTCCTCCATCGCCTGCACCTCAATATTGCGCCCCCAAATAGAGCAAATCGAGCTTAGTAAGGCTTAACGAGGACGATAGTCTATTGTATGGTGTATGGGGCGAGAGGAGCAGCAAGTAAAAGCGTAACACGAGATTTTCCGCGAACTGTATTTATTTCCGAAGCCAGCTTCCCCCTGCAGGTAAAGAAACGCGTTTTGAAAGCAGTTACTCAGTCTTCTCGTCGTCAGCACTGCAATGTTAAACGAAGACAACCGATACCCAGTTACTTCGCACACTTTACGTCTCACCCTTGCTGTTCCTCGAGAATAAAGGCAGCAAGGAAAGAAAGCGGTTATTCGGCCCGGCCAAACACGGCTGGGCAGCACTGATCATCTTGCTTAATTTTATTTTGCAACACTGATTGCGGGCACTTGCAAGAACGAAATAGAAGCGCTAGGAAACTTCAGGAATTTCGTTCTTGGCTGCTTACCATTAGTTGCAAACGGCACGAGTCATCCTAGGTTTAAAAGTACAGTAGAACCTTGGAGGCCGTCGCATCATTGGACTAACACCGTCCTCGCTGATCATCTGACATTACTCTTATTTAATAAATAAAAGAAAAATTAATCCAAAGAAAGATGATATAGAGAGCACTCTAAAAAAAGGGTATCACCTTACACCATTTAGTCCCTTATAATGCACCGCAAACCACTCGGTTTATCAAGCCGCTCGTGAAAGTTGGTACCGTTGGTTCAACGTCAGTGCGCTGTACGCCGAACTGAAGTTTTGGGGTGTATTATATGGGACAAAGGGCGTAAGAATACGCCCTACTTTTTTAGAGTCAGGGTTGAGCCCATCGCGCAACGCTTCTGGTAGCGCACTTCACAGGTAATGGTTTTATGAGACAATTTTTCAGACCGACAGATTTGAGTCGCAACAACTGGCTTTCTGTTAGCTCGATGAGATGCCCTGCGGCTAAAATGCGTAATAACTAGTTAATCCAAAGACAACCTTTTAGACATAACGCTGTTGCGTATAAAACCCAATAACATGTCTTCAATAAAAACAAATTCGTTGTTGTTTAATAGCAAGAGCTTAATCTGCTAAAACATGGTGACATGATTGTCACCCACTGTAGATGAGCAATTTAGCCAGTGCAGTGCGACTCCTGCCTGGGGTCTTTAACGTGCACCACGCAGTAGTGATACACGACCGCACGCCGGTACGATGCTCACCCAGATCGAAACTGGCAGGGGCTGGCGATTGAACTCAGGATCCCGGGCTCTGCCGTACGAGCTTTCCCTTTACGTGATACGAGCTGGTGTGCGCCAGCCCGCTCGGCCACTGTTCCCCCTCAATAACTTGCCTCGCGAGCACAGGAATAAAGTGAAGTGTACCAAATAAGAGGAACAGAAGTTGACGGTCAGTCATAGCTGCGAAAATGCACATCTGCTTAAAAGCGGCTATATGTCATGGAAAAAAATCAGCGCCACGATAGGTATTTTTCAAGTTCTTTAGTTTTTGTCACAACTCAACAGATGGCACAGTCGGCCATAAAAACTCCAATAGAACCTGCTTTTACGCATTTCGCTGACTTTAGAAAAAACTGACGAACTATTCTTTTTTTTTAAATTAGAGGCTGGCACTTTGTATACTCAATAATAATCTATCTTATTTACACTAACGTTCTCTTTGAAGCGGTAAAACATATACATTGTAAGCAGCGAAACACCGGAGCACTCGTGACGCCACGACGCCGAGTCTTCCGCTCGCGGGTGTGGCACGGAAAAAGGAAGAAAAAGAAGTGTAAAAAATAAAAGGATAGGATTCGCTTGAACCTAATAAGTGGGGGCCCGTCCGGGATGGAAAATCAAGCAGATGAGTATATTCAGCGCCTTCTACAAGGAACTGATGGCTCTGCATTGCTGCGCGAACAGCTAGCAGCCCAGATTAGTGAGAGACTGATCACAGATCCTTTGCTGCCGGTTCCTGCAGGTGTGGTGGCAGCCAGAGCCACTAACCTGCCGGACTGTGCTACTCCTCAAATATCTTGCCGAAAGGGTTTGGATATAAAGACTGACCAACACCAGAATCTTTTCTGGAGCGTCTTGAAAGCTTTTGCCTCATCACTGGTGCTACCACCGAGAATAGCCTTTGTCAAGTGGTTCTGGCAACACTCGAGAAGAGCGCGAAGCTGTGCTGGCGGTTCGTTGTTGGTTTCCACAATTGGGATGACTTCAAAGTTGCATTTCTCGCTGAGTTTGCATTCATCGACGAGAAACGTAGGCTAGGAAGAATTGAAGCTCCGGATGCAACATGCACTGGAGAATTTAAAACAATTTATTTACGTCATATCAGAGTACTTCGACAGGATTGGTGAAGACGTCCCAGATATAGAAAAGGTTGAATGCGCGCTTCAACAAATGCACCCACAGCTACAGGACCTCGCTGCATGCATGCGATTTGCAAACCTCAAGGAGTTAGCAAAGGCCGCTGACGTGCTGAAGGACAAAGCATGGAGACGATTCCGATACGCACCACCGCCACTTCGAACTAATCAAGTTTCACGCGACCTCGCCTTTGCGGCCCCTGCAGCAACTAGACCTGAAACTCATCATCGGAAGTTGCGATCTGGCTTACCTCTGCCTCAGACAAACGTCGTCACAGAGGCACCGATCCTTGGGGAATGCACTATGAGTTTCGCACAACCAAGCACTTCTACTTTCATGTCGCCCATTCTGCCTACAACGTCCTTAGCTTCGTATTGGCCCCTTCCTCTGGCTGCCGTCCAGCCCTCATTCTACAGAGACCAGCTGTCCAGTCCAACGGCCATTTCCATGGTTCCAGGTGCCTGTCACTCCTTGGCAGACACAAGGGGCTCGCTGTCAGCGTTGCGAGGGCAAGGGGCACGCCGAAAGATGTCCAGCGGGACGACAACGGGCTCCCGTTGTGCGCTACAGGTGCCACCTAATCCGGTCACATCCAGTCCCAGTGACCAGGAAAACGAGTGCCGGTAGATGCCACACCGCTACAGCAACTGCAGAGGGAAGAGAGCCGCTTTGGATATCCGAATCGGTAACTTAACGTTTACAGCTATCCTGGATACCGGGTCAAGCGTGAGCCTTCTTGACCGCATCCGATGGAAGCTGCAGAAGCGTGTGGAGTGAAGAAGAAACAAGAAAGACGAGCACTTCGTCTAGCTGAAGGATGGGCTCAGTGTCTCGTTACAACACGCTGCACAATTCATTGGGCTGGTGTAAACTCGTTGTCACCGGTTCTTGTTTATCTCCAATTTGTGCAAGGACATCGTGCTTGGGAGGGACTTCCTCAGAGTCAATGGGATCTCCCTGCATATTGCCCTCGGTGGAGGGACGGAAGTCGTTGAGCCGCAGCGAGTGGTCCTATTTATGAAAGAACAGAGGACCTGCGAAAACGACACAGTTGATGAAGGCACATACTTCCTTCAAGGCATTTTTAGTGAAGAGTTAATTCTTGGAGCTGCAGGTTCAAAAACCGACTCAATTATTCCGGACAAGTATGTCTCCCATGAGTCGGCGACTTTGTTTGACAGTAACACAGAGCCACGGTGGTAGGAGCTTATAAAAGAATTCCAGCACTCTTTCACCAAGAACCCTGGCAGGACATCTCTTCTGCTGCACCGAATAGACACGGGACACAGTTTTCCGATACGCTGCAAGCTTCAGCCAGTAAATTCGCGGAAACGAGAGATCATGAACGACTGTATAGCGAAACTGTTTAATCTAGACCTCATTCGTCGCAGCAAGAGACCTTGGGCTAGTGCTCCAGTGCTAGTAGAAAAGAAGACCGAGGTTACTGCCTAGCCATTGACTGCTGGCCGATGCCCCGTACCGATTGGTTCTTTGCGTAGTTAGGTGAGGCCGAATGGTTCACAAGTTTTGATATCTCCCAAGGATTATTCCAGATAACTGTCGGCCAGGAAAATGTGCCTAAAATTGCCTTCATATGTCACCGAAGGACTTTTGAATTTAAAAGGATGCCTTTCGGTGTTGCCGGTGGGCCTGCTTCTTTCCAAAACTCGTGGACAACGTTTTAGCTGAAACCAAACACAAGTTCTGCATGGCATTCCTCGACGATGTTCTAGTTTTTCAATCACCCTTGACAACCACGTGCGGCATGTGCGGGAAGTACTGTGTCGTCTTGCGGCTGCTGAACTTACAATCAACCCTGACAAGGTGCAGATTGGGCGTCAAACACTAAAGTTTCTCGACCATGTTATTTCTCCAGGAAAGTGCAAGCTGGACCCCGATAATGTGTCTGCTATTCTACAGTATCCCAAACCGCAGAACATAAAGCAGTTGAAGGCCTCCCTATGCCTAGCCAGATACTACAGGAACTTCATATCTTGATTTTTGGTCATCGCTCAGCCCGTGACTGATCTTGAGGAAGGACCATTTCTGACTCTGGAATGAGGAACAACAAACTTCATTCGATACACTCAAAAAGATGCTGGCCTGCGAAGCAGTGGTGAGACTTCCAGACCTCAATCACCCGTTGTTGTGAAAACGGATGCTTGCAGCACGGGGATCGGAACTGTTCTTTTACAGGCGCAAGTTAGAACGTTGCAGCCTGTATCTTTTGTTAGACGAGTCCTCACCGGCCCTGAAAAAACTACATTGTTCAGGAATGGGAGTGTCTACCCGTGGTGTGGGCAGTGGACAAATTTCAACCGTATCTTGAGTACACCAGGTTCGAAATATTTTAGGACAATTCTTCTCTCTCGTGGATGTTTACCACCGATCAAGCATAGCTTAGGGTCAAGCGGTGGGTTCTCAGACTGCAGAGTTTTGATTGTAAGATCAGGCACCGACGAGGACGCGCAAACATTCCTGCTGACGCGCTCAGCCGTGCTCCCCATGCGGCAAGTGGATGCTCCAGACAACGGCCTCGCTGAATCGCTCTTTTCCTCGACAATTCCCAACTCAGAGTCTCGGATTATGCTTTGAGACAACAGCTGCAGTGGCGGGAAAGGATATGACACCACTATGGGATGTCGGCAGTCTGGTTGCAGAACAGGCTCGCGATCAACAGCTTAGACTACTGAAAGCTCTGATCCTTGAGGCTGCCTCCTTGATGGAAGGTAAGGAAGCACGACTTCTGCAAGACCTCGCAGAGACAGCAGAGATAGAGTCGAGTGGGCTGTTGGTAGAAGTCATAAAGGATAAGCGAGTACCATGGCTTCCAAGACATCTGTGTGCACTTGTCCTTGAAATAGGGCATGAATCATCCCCTGGAGCGCCCATGCAGGGATTTTCAAACCACTCACACGTATTCTAGTTGCTTCGTCAGATTGGAATGCGTGCTGACAATATCCTGGTATGTGCGGGGCTGCCAGGTATGTCAGCGGACCGAAGCGACATCGCCAGAAACCACAGGGATTTATGGACATCCAATGGCAGCAGGACCAATGGAAGAGCGAGCGATCGACATCATTGGTTTTCTACCCTCTACGCCACGCCGACATAAGTACTTGATGGTGGTACTTGGGCAAATTTACGAAGTACACTGACATTTATCTACTACGGGAGGCTATCAGCCGGAAGCATTATCGACCGTTTGGTTGAAGTTTTTCTATCGCCACGGTATTCCGTCTTCTGTCTCAGCGACCAACGCAAGTCATTTGTGAGCACACTTGCAAGGGCATCTCAACGCGTTGGGGAATCCGGAAACATCACACTGTGCCATATTGCCAATGGACTAAGCTTTGGAGCGCCACAACGCCACTGTGAATGAGTGCCTTCAGGTGTACTGCGATAGCCACCGAGAATGAGACCGTCATATTCCGGAAATATCCTTGACATGAGGACGTCGGAGAGTGTCGTCACGGGTTACACGTTGGCGTTCCTTTGCCATAAAAGAGTGCTTCGCACACCATGGGAAGCACCACATGCGCTGAGTGACTCGGAGCCCCCACGGCCAGTATCCATGCATTTGCAGCTGAACTTTCCATGAACTATTCAGGACGCACACCAGTTTACCGCCTCTCATCAAGGAAAGGCCAAAACAACACAGGAACGCCACTTGAATGAGCATCGGCAGCCAGTTTTTATGAGGGCCGGCGACTTGGTTTGAGGACCTCCCCACTCTGAGTGACGCAAGCGAAGGAATTTCAGCAAAGCTGGAACCTCGGCGGTCAGGCCCTTTTCGAATAATCGCACAAATCGGCATCAACGACTTTTTGTTGTCTGATCCCGACTCATCCGGCGTACGGCGTGGAATGACACACGCCGACCGGCTATCACTATACCACCCCCTCCGTGGTCAACGTCGCTCCGCTATCTCTCCACCCTTCCGAGGGGGAGGACAGTGTAAGAGCGAAGCAGCGAAGCGCTCGTGACGCCACGACGCCGAGTCTTCTGCTCGCGGGGTGTGGCACGGAAAAGGAAGAAAGAAGTGTAAGACTAAATGATAGGATTCGCTTGAACCTAATAATGGTATAAAACATATTAAAATCATTTTTTGTGTCTAACGAAGGTAAAAAAGGTTTTGTACAATTCCTTATTTCATTCTCACTTATGTTACTGCACCCTTATCTGGGGTAATACGTCTTTTTCAAACTTACATATAATACACTTATTGCAAAAAAAGTGTTAAGAATAATAGCTAACGTTTCCTACATACATCATACGCATTCACTGTTCAAATCATACAAGATTATGACTATACACCAAATCTATAACTATCGTTTAACGATGGCGTATAAATATGCGGCATTAGGACGCTCAAATATAGTTCTTCAATTGTCTGATTTAAAGAAAAAAACGATTATTATTCATCAAGAAATCACCCAGCCCTGGCAAATTCCGAAGTGTAGGACCAACTATGGAAAACAAAAAATAGTTAGCTTTGCCGTCTATGCTGAACGAATATTTTGTTAAAACACCTAGATATTGTACAATTGTCCAACAACCAAATAATCAATTTGTTCATTGATCTTCGCTTTTTTGACCACTGTATATATTGTACTCCGTCGTAGCTGCTGAATGGGGGGCCGGAGCCTCGTCAAGCTGCATTTCTGCAGCTTTTTCTCCGGCCTCCCGTTCACCACTTGTATTGTGGTGAAAATAAGTTCGTATCGTATCGTATCGTATCGTATCGTAGACTTATGTGCAATTCAAATGGTTTGTCAGAAACACTAAGGCAAATTTGAGAAAAGGGCCACGATATGCAAACGAGCATATATATCTAAGTTTGTCTGCCAGAAGATTGGATACCTGGTGTTGAAAACTAAAAGCGGCCAATTTGTATTACGAAACAATGTTTGCCTAATTTTTTCAATTTTTATGAATTTTCACGCGAGCCTTACAACAACCGTTCAGCATCAACGTAGTGACAATGGCACACATTGTCAGACTATAGCCATTATTAATGTTTACATTTTCAAACGAAAAAACGAAGCAGTAGTACAAATTGATCGTGAATTTTCTCTCATTAAGTCTATATTGCAAGGAAAAGCTCTCAATAAAAAAACATTAAAATGAAATAAGGGCCACGATATGGAGAGCAAGCACTCTTTACCTAGACCTCCTAAAAATTTAAACCAACTAGGTCCAACAATATATCATGCCTATTTGTACTACAAAACTATATAGGCCCAAGAACGTCACTTCTTGCATGTCCCTTGAGAGCAGAACTTCTAATCTACTCATATGTGTTTTATATCAAGATGAAGACCATTTTCCAGTGTATACATTCGCATATAATAAATATATTTAGGAAGCAACCAGTCTTGAGAATTGCCATTCAAACACCTGCTTATATCGTCAATTTGTCATTGCCGCCGTTGAGCCTCAGCCTTAATGTGTGTATTACCGCAATTCAGGCATTTCTCTTTGTTTTTTCGATTGGTGTACGGTTTTCGTTTTGTTTTTGATGTACAATTGCTTAACTGCAAAAGGCGGAGAGTGCTCGTCAGGCAGAAATGCCTTTTTCCTCTCCAGCCCTGCCGGCCTTCACCTGCAAAACCAGATAGATACAAAATACGAGCATCATCCTTGTTTCGTTTGTACTGCCTTTCTCTTATACGCGCGCTTAGTCATGTTCAACCACCTGCCCTTTTACAGCTAACTACGCCTATACGCACACGCACAACATACGTTCCCGCTTCGGCAGACCAGGCATATCGGTGCGACTTCTTCGGTGAGAAATTAATATTGCTTGAAATGGCGTGTACACCGATTAGTCTGCTGCTTTGTATTGTCAGTGTGAGTTATTCTCTTGCGGGTTTATGGTTGGTTAAGATTAAGTTCTCAAATCATAACGTTATAGTGATTAAAGCTAACAAAAAAAAGCATATTGAACGTTCTAAAGTTTTACAAGGTTATTTTATTGGTCATGCAGTCTGGCTGCACCTGTTCAACCTTGTAAATAACAATTTAGCCAGTGCAGTACGACTTGGAACCTTTGGCCTTTAGCCTGCATCCCGTTCTTTATTACGAACTATTGGGGAGAAGATCGAACTATAGGGAGGCGCGATTTTATTATCATCAATCATCATCACAACAAACAATTGATCTGTGGCAAGCAACTCCGACGCTGGCACTGGCCTAGCAAAAGCCGCATCATTTCCGTGCACGCTACATATCCGTTTTTAGCGGTATGGTGCGGACTCGCTGTGTACCGCAGTGCTCGAAGCATGCTTTTAAATTGGGTCACAGCTTCCTCTCAGACTTGTACGGAACTTAAATACTCTACTCAAGTTACTGTACCTTAAATACTTTTGTGAGTAACTTGGTATCTTGCAAATACTTTTGAACGACAGTATTTAGTAATCTAACTTAAATACTTTTTTAAAGTAACTTGTACTCATTTTATAGTTACCTTTAAGTTACTTTCTATTTTTTATTTTCTTTAGAGGCGGGAAGCTTGGGAAATATTGAACTCCAGTTATTTCGGCTAGGCGCCCTGCCATTGCCGATACATTTTGTGCCAGGTAATAGTGCACTTCCGTGCTTCTGCTGAAAGAGGTGACACGGAGAAGCAGGTGTCGCAGCCTCAAGCCGAGCGGACGCGTGTCGTTTCTTCTAACTGGGCAAAACGTCAAAGCACATTTTCTTACAATTTGTTTGTGGCCAAGCCCAAGAGCAACAGAGATTCCGAAACAGTTGAACATGCGGGTGAAAGCATAAGATGCGTACAAGGCTACAAGCCAGAGGGAGGGCACTTGTGTCGGAGAGAGGGTGGGTTTTACAAGTGTCTGGTAAGAGTCGACAGTAAACCGGAGTTTATTTTTCTGTGTTATGGAGTGAAATCATATAAAAGAAAGCCTTCCAGCTTCCGAAATGCATCTGCATCCGCACGCAGTCGCACACACCGCTCGTTCGTTTCACTAGGCTCTTTTCGCACACAAGAATCGTAAGACGCGACTGCGCGGCTCCAATCCGGCGGCCCATCGCTCGCGGCGTACGCAGCATGAGCGAGTTTTAGTAGACCGAGTTTCCCCCTCCGCTAACCCTCCGCTACGAAGAAATCGCCACTGCGCCTGCGTGCCGATGGCCTTGGCTGTAGAGTTCCGGGTAGCCGAGGGGCTTAGCGAAGGGGGAAACACGGTCTACTAAAACTCCCTAATAGAGAGTTTTCGTACACCGCGACTCCGCCTCCACTAAACACCCCGCAACGAAGAAGTCGCTACTGCGCCCGCGCGCCGATGGCCTTGGCTGTAGAGTTCCGGGTACCGTAGCGGGCTGCGGAGAGCGTTGCGGAACGGCGAAAACGATCTACGAAAACTCTCTATTGTCTTCGGTAGCACGAATGACCGCCGCCGCCTACCACGGTGGCGCCCGCTCTCCCCTGGCCTGGACTCCCTGACCCCCGACTGCACGGCACCCCCAGTGCACTGACGGGGGAAGCGGAAATGAACACCCGACACAAGGGGAGCTTCGGAGGCAAGCCTCTGTGTAGAAACTCTCTCCGCAGGCAAACGGGCCCCGCGCTGCCCTCGCCTATGTCCTCGCCATAGCAAGGGTATAAAAGAAAAACGTTTTTATTTTTGTTTCATTCGTGGTTACTTGGGACCTCCTAGAAGCCTGAGTGGCAGCCGAAGTCTAGCTAAGAGATTTCCAGGAGATTTCATGGTAACTGGGAGGAAGGATTTTTACTGACTTTGGTTGTGCTTGACAGTGAATTGCAGAGAAAATTGTAACTTAGAGTATCTTGAAAGTAACGAGTTACTTTTTTGGAGTATTTCGTACTTTACTCAATTACTTTACAAATTTGAGTATTTAGTACTCTACTCAGTTACTATTTTTCGTGGTACTCAGTAACTTAACTTAAATACTTTTAGTGAGTGTCTTGTACAAGCCTGCTTCCTCTATACTGACAAAGCCTGGCAGATCGTCACGTGACGTGGCCGCCGAAAGCGAAAAGGTAGAGCGGCAGACAGTGATGATGAAGATGATGATGATACTCGGCTGCTCCTTTTATAACGGGCCGGCTTGATGAATAATGCCTACAGCTACTAAATGAGCTGCGCTTAGAGTATCGGCACTCCGTTCCTCGACATTATTGTGGGCGCCACCATTTTGGCTCGTATGCTGAGGAGACGCAATTGCCGATCGTCATGATTCAAAAGTGCGACTTCCTCAGCATTCGATTCGGTGTTAGGAAGCTCATGTAATATTGCTTTGCTTTGTCGCGAACTGTTTAAACAATTGTAAAGGGCGGAAACGCGTTTCCTGTGATTTCAGATAAAGCTTCAGATAACTGGCAACCACGATTTTAAGACACAATATTGCCAAGTGTCGTTACTCTGAAGCGTAGCTTATTTAGTGGCACTAATAATGCCCAAGCCTGGGGGTGAATTTAGCGCCCCCTGTGTTGTGTTTAATGCCACGAATCCTCCAGTCGTCTTTTCGTCTCCTTGATGATATTTTAAAAGTCTTCAGTAGTATTAGCTCTCTCGCTTGTTGTCGAGAAGCCAAGCGCTGTTGCTAGAGGCGGGACATCTTCGTGTAGTCAGTTCGCCTCTTCAGTGGGAGAAGTGGCAGATGGTCAGATTCCGCCTCAATGGAGTATGATGTGCTCCGCGGTATCGGTCTCAACCTCGCATATTCGGCATACAGTCGACTGCACATAATTGTCGAAGCGCTGTTTGAACACCAGTGTGCGCAGGGCACCCTCACGAGCCTCGAACAATAGGCGGCAGCCCAAGCTGTTGTCCTACAGCCGCGTCTCTGCCGTGATTTTCTGTTTTAATTCCGCATACATTGTAAGGGTTGACTTTGTCCTGGCAGCCTCCAGCCATTGCACATCCTCCTGTTCGCGAACTCTCTTCCGCACCGCAGACTCCCATTCTTTTTTTGTGGTCGCCTTCATCGGGTCTGTGAAGAAGTTGAACTTTTTCTCAAGGTGGTAAAGGCGCTTTCGCCAACGGCTCTGCGGAAAAGTCATATGTGTGTATACGAACACCTCTGGGCCCAGCGGCGCGGGTCCATGAGTCGAAGGCGCCCGTCGTAGGAAACCTTGCTTGTCGCCTCCATCACTTCGAAAGGCAACCAGCCCTGGTTTCCCTGCACTTCCTCATTCGCCACCGTGCAAGGGTAGCCCAGCGCTTGGCGTCCCACTTCTCGTTGTCCGCGCTCCAAGGTGGTTCTTATGTCACCTGGTACAAACACCACTGCGTTGGCGAACGTCAAACCTGGCAGGGAAATGTAGGGAAATGTAACTGGTACATAGTTAGAGTGGCATAAATTTTCTGTTAATTTTAGCAGAAAACCTGAATTTGTGCACAGGTCACGTGACACACATTTTTCGCTATAATTAGCGGGGGAACTAAATTGGTGCATAGGTCACGTTACAAACATTTTAAGCTAAATTTAGCGGGGGAACTACATTGGTGCATACATTGCGTGACGTAAATTTTTACCTCCGTTTAGCGGGAAACCCGAATTGGTGCATAGGTCACGCGATGTAAATCTTCCTCTAAATATAGAGGGGAAACTGAATTGGTTG
Source organism: Ixodes persulcatus (assembly GCA_013358835.2). Classification (NCBI taxonomy): domain Eukaryota; kingdom Metazoa; phylum Arthropoda; class Arachnida; order Ixodida; family Ixodidae; genus Ixodes; species Ixodes persulcatus. Next base: position 138,903 of record JABSTQ010011117.1, on the reverse strand, counting down.
ATAGGTAACGCGGCGTAAATTGTTCGCTAGATTTAGCGGGAAAAGTATTCGAGGCCAGAATGTACATAGCAGAAAATCTTGAGCAGTAGCTTAATAAGGCTCTCGCATTAAAATTACACATCGACATGCAAGGACAGTTTCTGCATTAAACTGACTTGTAACCCCAAAATCGAGCAAGTGTACCGGAGATATATATCCTTTAAGATGAGCCGGCGATCAAGAAGTGGACGATTTTGCGGCTGCAATGACAGCAATAGATGGCTCTGCGGAGACTTTAAAAAAAAAAAAAAAAATACTGATTAAGCATAAGATTGTGCGACCTCAAATACGTCCGCTTCGTACTTAGCTCTGCTCTAGACGGAGTCACACGCCATGCTTGTGCGTTTTACCAACGCCAGAAACGACGCCAATGACTAAGCGTCGACATGCAAGCTAAGGGAGAGAGTGGCGAACGCTGTCATCAACATGGCGAAACGAGGCTTACCTGAAGCGAAAAAGCGTTTCGTAGAACTGCTTTATATACGCTCTCAAGTACGGCCTCCGGGCGCAGCCATCTCGCTCGCTTGGTGTGCACTCGGGCGAGGCCACAATCCGATTACGACGCCTTGCTAAGGAGTCATAATAGGATTAGGGCCGCGCCCGAACAGACCTCATACGAGCAAGATGGCGGCGCCCTGAAACCGTTCTTGCAAACGTGTATAGCGTGCGCTACGGATAGCGGGCACCGCAGGCGCGTGCCCATCCGTGATTTCATGTAACGAGCCCAAGCTCCCCCCCTAGCCACGCAAAGCATTTGATACGCCCCACTATAACTATCGGTTCTTTGAACGAGCAACTAATAACGCTACTCGTACTCCCACTCGCAAACATTTGAAGCGCTGACAAAGGGTCGGTTATCGTGCCTGGAACGCGTCTCCATTTGGTGTGTTTACCGCTTCCAAGGGTGTGGTTCCTCTATTTCCGCCTGATGACGTCACAGAAGTGTCATGATGTCACAGGCCGCGATCCTGGCGGTGCCGCAGCAGCGGTGGTGAATGTGGCAGACGCCGGTTCTTCTGCTGCACGTCGCACTCCAGTTCGACAGTTCAAACAAGCTTCAGAAGACAGGAGTTCGGGCGCCCTGACGACAGCGACACTCACCTTTTACAACTAAGCTGTTTATGGCTAGGATTACGTGGATTTTTCATGTGCGTCAACGAAAGCTCGCAGAGCCCTCTCTTTGTCGTCGCTCCAAGCACTTGCGTGCCTAGTTTCCTTCCGCTCTCCCGGGTTGGCGTTCCCGTCGGGAGTATCTACTTTCCGCCGGGTAGCGGATCCGTCGCGTGTGTCTAATTTCCTCCGGCTCCTCGGGGCGGCGATAGCCGTCCACGCGAATGTATATAAAGAAAACAGAAAAAAAAGCTGCCGTTCTCCATTTTCCCTTTTACTTCTTTTCACTCGTCGTAATGTGAAGGCCGCGTATAATCCGGACTCCAGAAGAGCAACGTGCCTACTAAGAGCACCGGGTTCACGGCAACGAGAACGTTAGCCGTGAAGATCGGGCCAACACCACCGATGAAGATCGTTCATAAATGTATTTGGACCTTTGTTCAAACTTCTGTGTTACGTCTGTGTCGTGTGCTAAACAGCTTCGCCTGGTCTTCCACCTTCGCAGAGTGGAGTGGCTCATGACGTCTCTCGTGCTTTTTGCTGGAACTCCTACGACCAATCGGCTGGATCACGACATCTGACGGCTTGACACTCAGGCTTTTGAGATTTCATTTGCTGGCACTTCGGGACCACCTTTAATGCACGGAAGGAATAGCACGCTACACACATGAAGACGCGTTCCATGCACCGTAGAAGCGGGTGCTTGTGTGGAACTTTCAAGCATGCCTCCTTAGTCATTTGTTTTCTTAGAAACAAAAGCACATGCTCAGCTTAGCTCACCACACCCTTCAAATAACAATTAAGGCGTAGAGCTGAACATTCAATGCAGGGTGCGGATCGGACAGGAGTCAGCGTTCTACTCGGAGTAAGTTCAGTCAGTGTGGACTCCAAGCTCAGCCTTACGCTGACGCAGCACTTGTGTCCGTCTGCTAAAAAGGCCCCTCGTTTGCCTCTTTAGGTGACGTAGAAAATTCAGTCCTCAAGCCTTGTGTATGTAGGAGTTAGGCTTATTCGCGGGTGCTCTTGACTACACCACAGGCATTTGTGAGATTAAGCGTAGCAACTAGATCTATTAGTGATGCACACATTTTTTAGTCTTTAAAGTGCACGAACTTAACAACCTTGGAAAAAAAAAGGTTAACCTCAGTGGGCCTGTTTTTCCCTGGCATGTGAAAAAATGTGTTACAAGCTTTGTGGATATCCAAGATGTTTCCCAGTGATTATCAGTGAAGGAAAGCAGCGCCGATATAAACCAAGGACCAAGCTAAGAGAGACAAGACAAAGCGCTACTTTTCTATAGCTACGAACCTTCTGGCCCAAGTAGCCACCTTAATGTAGATCATTAGTCGTGCACGTTAACTTTTTATAATAAATTACTTTACATGGCGTAAGTGAACCTAAAAAATAACTTCCAATTTTGTATTCATCTAGGAACACTTGACTAATCACTGGGGAATCGGTGGCCCAGTGGGCTCGGAAGCACGCGGAGAGAAATCTGGTGCTGCAGAACCCAGTGATCCTTGGTTCAATCCTCATTACGGCCAGTTTCGATCTGGAGTAGCATCGTACCGGCGTGCGGTCGTATATCACTACAGCGTGCTGCACGTTAAAGACCCCGGGCTAGAGGTCGGACTGCACTGGCTAAATTCCTCATCTACGGCTCAGAGACAAGTCGCCCGTCGAGACAGGCTAGCTTCAGGCTGTATACGCATGCACAAACCACACAAGTTGTTTTAGAGCGCAGCTCTTAGGCGTCTGTTTCAGGGTTGAGCGGCGTCGGCATCGGCGTCCCCGACACCGACGCGGCTCATTATGCGTTGCATTATGGGGACATTTTCTCATAATGATGTCGCACGTGACGTCACGTGTGACATCACACGACAACAAGCTAAAATTAAGCGCAAACATTTCGCAGAAATGTCTCCGATAAATTTAACGGTGAAAATTGATGTCACGTGACCTCAACACCAATTCAGCTTCTCCGCTAAATTTAGCGAAAAACTTTTCGCTCAAATTTCCCGCTAAATTTAGCCGTAATATCTCCCCACTAGATTTAGTGGGGAAATGTTTGCTTAATTTAGCGGCAAATCTGGGAAAAATTTCCCACTAAACGGGAGGGGAGCAGGAGAGGAGGAGGGGAGGCAACGGAGGGAGAGCAGGGAAATACCCTCCCCTCCATATCCTCCCCTGCCTCCTCCTCAAGAGCTGCGCTCTAATTTGGCATTACAGAGAATTTTAAACATCTTTCATTTTTTTTATTTATCGCTGCTAATGCTGATGTGTGACAACCTCGCGGGTACAAGGTCTTTAAACTAAGCCAGCAGCGCGTCATCTCCAACAACGTATCAACCTGCCGCACAGTCGAAATCACTCAGCCTGCAGAACATTCAGCCTAGATTCGCCTAATCTACCATTCACAACGCAAAAAACACGGACATTATAGAAACAAAAAAATTTGAATTGACAACAGACGATTTAAGGCAAGACTCTAGGGTGCTCATGCGTCAATTTAGAAAAACGGCGAGTCGTTACCACCTGGAGTTTTCAGGTATACGCATATTTTGTATTGCATTTTTTCGGGATGAAGTCACAAATCTTTTTTTTTTTTTTTTTAGTTAAAAGCAGGCTTGCAGTTTGATAGCTAACCGAATGCTGCAGAGTAAGTAATTTAGGAATAGTGTATTAACCTCATTGTTTTATTGAACAAGTTAGAAATGTGAAGTGCACAGGAAGATAATTGGAATACTTAACTTTTCACAGTTTCAAATTGTTCTGCTCAAACACGGCAGTTTAGATATCGCACCATTGCTATTAGCAACAAGATGTGCCTCGAATACATAACAATGACATGCTCGTCGTCTTACACTACAGTTAGTAACACCTTGTGGGTTTTTATGTGTATATTTTTTTTCCTTAGTCTTAAGGTCTTTGAATGGGACGCCTGATGCTTTTCTTACATATACTTCGATATCTTCATGTTGTCTTTCACATATTTTTTCAAGTGTGTTGGGCATGTCTATATTTACACAGTACACAAATAAGAAGTTTGACTCTCCTTTAATAGCCACCACATCTCAGTTTCTTCCCAGTACACCAAGTCAGCATTACGATGGAGGCTAGAAAGCCGCTGTTCCAAGTTGTGGATGGTATTAAGCTTCCACGGGGATTCGATCCAGACAACTTTCGATCCTGCCTGAAGTACGAGCCTTCGGAAGGAGACATTTTCATCGACACCTTCCCAAAGTGCGGAACCAACTGGATCAAGCGCATCGTTCAGCTCCTACTTGGCAGGACCTCATCGCAGGAGAGCGATTATGGCCTTTCAACTTCCTTCCTTGAAATGGTCGGCAAAGATGTCATCGCTTCCCTTCCCCGCCCTAGGATCATCACCTCCCACCTCGAATACCAACTGCTGCCCCAGCATTCTTGTGCGAAGTACATTTACGTCGTCAGGAACCCCAAAGACTGCTGCACATCTTACTATCACCACACGAGAGAAACCAAAATCTACAATTTCGAAAATGCTAATTTCGACGAGTACGTCCAGATATTTATAAACGGTGGAACGACGTTCGGAGATTATTTCAGCCATCTGACGTCTTGGTACCCTAATGTCCACTCTGACAATGTCTTGTGTCTCACCTACGAGGGCATCACGAGGAATCACGCTGGGTCAGTGCTGAAGATCGCCAAGTTCTTGGACCTAGACGACCCCGAACTGCTTAATCCGGTTTCAAACAAGTTCAAGAGAGTCGTTGACATGAGCAGTCTGGAAGCAATGAAGGAGTACCTCAACGTAAACTACAAGAAGGCTTTGGGTGGCAAGCCTCCAGAAAGATGGACTGCACAGAAGGACTATCCCCTTGATAGGGCCCCTCCTCCGCCCAGTGTTATGGTCCGCAAAGGCGTCATTGGAGACTGGAGGAACCACTTCAGCAAAGAGAACTCTCGCAAGATTGAAGAAGCCTTCGTGCAGAAGTGCGGACATGTTGTGAAACATGCCATGCTCTGGGATCCGAAAGACTGGATGGAAAATGTGTGACAATACAAAGTGCGTTTAGCTACTTAGTAGCATTACATTACTTCCTGCGCGCTAAAATGGTAGATTAAAGGCTTCTCTCCATATTATTGAAAGATTGTGCTACCTCTCAGCAAACTAAGTGGCGTCAAAGTGTCACGTTGTTATGTCACGAGATTTCACTTGACGTCAAAATGGGCTTAGCGTCGCCTGAAGTCAAAACTTGGTGCACCGCCTGCGCCACAAGCGTATAGGCGGTCAATGTACATACGGTACATCTTTGACAAGCGCACGGTCTACGGTACTCAAGCTTCCTCGTGTCGTGGACACACGGGTGAGGACGAATTCCCTCGATCAGCTTCTCGACGACCGAGTCCGATTCGTCAAACATGACGCCACACGGAGTGGTGCTCCCGTCGTCTGCTATTGCTCGTATTCGCCGCGCATCTCGCGCGAGGGCTGCCGGGAGCCAGCGCGTGATGCATCCTGGTCCGGCGTCGCAGGCGCGGCCGGCGCGGAATACGGCATGCTCCATTTTGGCGTCGAGGCGGTCAGGTGGCGTCGAACGCCGCCGGTCGCGCCGGTTACGCCACGACGCCGGAGTATAGGGCGTCGAGGTTTCGCCGACGTGACGTCGCTGTACGCGCTCGCACGCGCGCACGCGTTACGTCGGAGTATAACAGAGCCTTAGTGTCGCCTGAAGTCAAAACCAAGGTTTGAACATAGTAAATACACTGTGCAAAGTAGTTCTTAGGAAAATCGGTTTCCATAAAGAAAAAAAATAAAAAAACGATTCCTCACATCTTTAAGAGGTATACGTAAAAAAAAAAAAACAAGAAAAAAAAAAAACAGATCTTTTAAGCACATCCAAGTATCTTAGTTCACTGCATAAGGACAGAATGCTCCTCTGAGGTGTAATGCTTCCAATTTTCTACGACGCCCTTTTTGGAATGTTGATTGGCTTATTTTTCATGTTGTAAAAGTTTTGTGTTTTAAGTTGCAAAAACGTATTTTCTGTTGGGGTGTTTGAGGAAAAAAAGAAGTGTAGTAAATTTAGGCTTAATCTGGACAAAAGAAAGAACATATGGGATACATTAGTGTCCATGTAACAATAAAATCTAAAAAAATGTAAACAAAATAGAGTCAAAGTTAGGTGCCCTCCTACAGCACAATCCACTTAAATCCGTGTTAGCATTCTAATTTGGTCGGACCACCTTTTTTCATTTTCCTCAGTGAGTGGGTATTGCATGAACTAAGCGCAAAACCCCGTGATGAAATAGTTTATGAACTTACAATATGTTGAAATATTATAGAATACTGTAGATATTCCCACAGTAACATAAACATGCTGCCTCGAGCGCATCTCCGACCGGTGTGTCTAGCTTAATATCTCGCCCTAACATCAATAGTAGTCCCGAAGAGGAAACAAATGACGTCAGAGAAGCCGAAGTGTCATGCTGTTGGATGCGGCGATCCTGGCGGTTGGTCTTAGGTAGGCTGGCGAAAAGCACGAGCGAACGCGAGCGTCGCTGTCATCACAGTGTCCCAACTTCAGGCTGCCGAAGTTTCTATGGACCGTCACACGTTAGTGTGTGACTTGCAGCAGAACAGGCGTCTGCCGAATAAAACCCCTTTATGTTTTAAAAGTAGCGCAAGGTGCGTCGATACACGAGGCACGTGTAACGTGCAGCGCTTGGGAAGATCTTGGCGGCACAGCGCAGGGTCGCTAAACTCGTGGAACAAAACATTCTTTGCTTTCTTACGTAGCGGGGGGAGTGAGCGCAAGAACGCCGCCAAGTTTTTTCCTCCCTGCGCGCACTCAACATCGCAACTTTTGACCTTGGTGTGACGAAAAATCCCCCGCGATCCCTAGGCGGTGCACGAGAGCACGAGACAGCGTGGGGAGGCGAGCGTTCACGCCGTTCGCTGTGCGCTGTCTTTGGGCTCTGTAGCGCCGTTGTGCCAAAATTTGATCCCGTCACGCCTCGCTCAGACGAGGAGCGAGAGCAGACGACGGGAGTTCGTCTGCTACGATGAGGCATTCGCACAGCGGAACCGAAAGAAAAAGTAGATTTTCTGCTCGAAATCGCGTCCCGCGCGCCACAAACTAAACCCGAGCTTGAAATGTAAGCGTCTGATATTACACGAAGGGAGGAATCGCCGACCCGTGCTTTATTTGCCAAATTTGAGTCGCTACGTTGCCGTACAGACGCTGAAACCTACAAGTGTGTAATGAAAGGCTCAGGACAAAAACAGAGGCCGCGAGATCTCACACCATCCGTGTGCGGGTGAAAAATGGAACATTTGTCGACAAAGTTCCCATAGCAGAAACTTGTGACCCATTCACTCAGCGTCCGGGAAAGCTAAACATGAAGACGCTACCCGAGGCTTGAGCAAAATCATATTCGGACGTCAGCTATGTTGCCCGTCGTATTTTGTTTGAGAAAGCACTCGTTCTAAACGCCCTCACCAAGGAAATCAAAAGTCTTACGAAACGTATTGCTAGATATTCAAACTAACTAGATTTAAGCCGTATCCCTTCAGTGCTTCACTCATAATGCCATGCTTAAAACGAAGCAAGCTCGTGCGCGTACAGTGTCCATTAATTTTTTCTAGTGTATGCTGTTTTGTAGTCAGCTGGTTTCGAAAACTTACGCCGTCTGTAATAATCTCCGATAGCCGAGTTGCTTAATTGAAAGTCACCGCAAATATAAGTTACACGTTGCAGCAACCGACGTTTATAAATAAACGATGGCACCGACTGCACTCTCGCATTCCCACCCGTCACGTCGAACAAAAAGGCGCTAGTTTCGGTTTGAGGTCGGTACTTTTCTACAACATCCATAGCGACAGAATCAGTCTGCACTCGGTGCATTTGGCAAGTTCGTTCGGGGCCGGTTCTCCGTGCGGCACTCCGCGGGTGCATTGCATTAGAACTATGGATCGCAGATCAGGAGCCCGTCGCTGGCATCACCGGCGGCCACTGCTTGACAGCAGGCAATACACGCAAGTCTGAGGGAGAAACACGCAAAAGTAGGAAGCTTGTACGCGGTCCTCGAGGACGAGTATTTTATGACGTGCTGGGATCATTATATCGGGTGCTTGGAGATTAAATAGACATTCGTCAAGCGTTCAAACGTTGATTTAAAAAAAATAAAAAATGGGCCAGAGCACTACTGACTTTACCGACGTCGCTTGCTTCGGTTGCAAAATAAATGACACGTTGACCGACTGAGCGGCCCGCTCCCAGTTTCAGTTTGTCACGGAAGCCCTCACAACAGTTCAAAGAAAAAGATTTCACCAGAAGTACTATGTACAAGCGATTAAAACGATGCGAATGTTCCCAGTAAAGGCCTTTTAACTTATCGTTTGCTGAGCTATGATGACTCCGAGATCACGAATGACTCCACAATAACTCTCGGTAACCCTTGTCGCATTAAACACATCACAGTTAACGCCCAACAAAGTCGCCCTCAACCCTCAACTACTCAACATTTATGTAAAAAAGATTGGTATTCTAACGCGTTTAATATTCTTGCCCATACTATTTACTGTTATTTGCGGAAAACACGATGGACGTTTCGGGATCGAGAACAACCTACTAAGGTAATAAAATCGAGTTTTCCCGTTTCTCCCATAGCAAGCAATAGCTCGTGTCAAGCGATGACTGCCGGTGGTGCCGCTCGGCCCCAGCAATAAAGGCCTCTATCCACGATCCAGCCTACTAAGAGATCAGTGGTGCCAGTGCTATTAGACATAAATCGTTTCTTTGCATTCAATTTTCGCGATGACAACGTAAACAGCACCACACTGCCAAATCTCGAGCAAAGCATGTCGTCTGCAGCGTCTGCAGCTTCACTCGGGAGTACCAAAGCGCCACTACGCGGGACAGGTTCGATGAGAGTCTCAGTGGTTTCAGTTTCGTTTTCGAGTATGTCGCCTTTTGGGTACAGGCTTGTAAACTGTTTTCAGATAATATTTTCAGTAGAATTTGAGCGGAAAACGCAACATGAGTCCCGTCCACGCACCCAACGACGCCGGCAAGCATGCTGTTGGCTCAGGCGAAGCCCTCCTTTGTGGCTGCCTTGCTTTCCGCATGGAAGTTAATCCAACGGCTGCCGAGGCACTCGACGATGGGGGAGGCACTCACTTGATCGAATGACGTTTGAGCGAACGCCCACGTTTCACCGAATGACACTTTAGCGAATAGTCGGACGCCGCGAAGCGGCGTTTTCGGGTGGGCCAATTGGGTTCACATTTTTGTAATGAGCCGACGCAGACTGTCGCCGCGAAGCGGCGTAAGCGCAGCGCGGCGGATGGGTTAACGCGCGCCCCTGTTATTCGCTAAAACGTCAATTCGCTCAAATGTCGCTGTTCGCTAAAATGTCATTCGGTCATGTGATATGACCCCCACCATGCCTTGAAACTTACCGGTTCCGAAGAACCGGAGCGTGCAGAGAACTTGCTGTTCCACGGTCATGGTAGACGTGATTGTTCGCCGTCTCCGGAGTCTTGGCGCCGAACGAAGGTCTTCGCACAGCCAACGCACAACGGCTTTCGATAGCCGGTAGTCTCGCCGAAAGTCGTCGTCGAGGAGTTGAAAGGCGTCCCCGCGTCCCGGTGGTCTCGGTAGCAACGCCGACGGTGGCGTAAGATAAGCTCGGCTGCAGCGTACGGCACCGCCTGAGTTGCACAAAGTTTAACTTCGCCTCGATCCGAAGCAAAGATTTCGGGCTAAAACCACGGCTCTCGCAAAGTTCTGAATCGTCACGATGACGTCAGCGACAACTTCGACAAACGAGGTTTTGAATTACTTTTTGTTTTTACACAAACTTTGGAGGGATTTCGCGCTTCAACAGGTCACGTAGGGACAATCTACGAAGCATTACGTTTAGCTTGGCGTAGGGATGTAGAGACAAACGGTCGCTATGTCATCGGCGCAGCCGTTCAATCAGCGCGCTCCTCGAGCGCTCCACGCGCGCCACGATACCTTTGCTACACACATTCTGCCGATCTCGAAGAAATGAGCGTTCTAATGATTGACACCTCGCTCGGCGCGACGTCAGCGTCGCGAGAGTCCAATTATCACGTTCCACAAACTTCGGGCCCAACGAGTTTAGCGACCCAGGTGCTCACTATGCTAAACGCGCGGCAGCGGCGGCTCCGCCGATAGTGACCACGTGGGTCGCTACACTCGTCAAACACAAAGTTGTGGCCGAAGTTCGCGGAGCGTGCTGTTTGGACTCTCGCGACGATGGCGTCACGCGGGGCGAGATGTCAATCATCCAAACTCTCTCGGTGCTCAAATTCCAGCGAGAATGTGAAACACAAGTTGTAGCGAGCTTCATCGGAGGGCGCGCAAAGAACACCGTGGGGCCAGGCGATTGAACAGCCGCACTGATGACGTCGCTCCCGCGTGTCCCTACATCCCTACGCCGTGTTAGAATCAATAATACGTAGCTTGTGCCTAAGCGGGCTGTAAATACTCTGAACTGGCTCGTCGCAAGATTGTCGTTTGTGGAAGTTATTGGTGACGACAAAGTGACGTTTCACAACTTTGGGAAGGACTTATTTGAGGCCAAAATCTTCGCTGTGGAGTCGAGGCGAAGATTGAACTTTGTGATGTTCCGGAGCCACGGGCGGTGTACGCGGCTTTAGAGCTCATCTTCCGCCACTGTCAACAACGCCACCGCGGTCACCCGGAGGCGGTGTGTGTAGAGACGTCGGTAATGTCAGAGAGATGAGGAGGCGACGGGGGATGGCGATAAATTTCCGGGGAAATGGGACTAAAAAAAAAAGTACGACCAAGACAGACATGTGCGCACGCACATATACAAATAGGAGTCAGGAAGGGCCGTAGAAATTGCTCGGGAGAGAGGGAGGGAGAGAGCGAGAGATAGAGAGAGGGTGTGATGGTAGTGAATAAGGGGGATATCCCTTCGCCCGATTTTTTAAAGCGCAGCTCTCAGGCGCCCGGCCGTTTCGGGCTTGGGCGGCGTTGCCGTCGGCGTAACCGCGCGCGTTGCATTATGGAACGTTTTCCCGCTAAATTTAGCGGGGAAATTGACGTCACGTAGCTTTACCACCAATCCAGTTTTCCCGCCATACGGGAGGAGAGCCGGAGGGGAGGGTACGGAGGGGGTGGAGGGGCGTACCCTCTCCTCCTCCTCCTCAAGAGCTGCGCTCTAATTCAACATTACAGAGAACTGTAAACGTATTTTATTTTTTTTTTTTATTATTATACCTCTCTGAAATGCTATGGTCAGGGGCTGGGGCGATAACCCCCCCCCCCCCCGCCCTTTACACCTTTACGCCCTTTTCCCCCTCTTTCGACGCCACTGGGGGTGGGGGTGAATCACCCCCCTCTCCGTCCTCCTCTTTCGACAATCCAGCTTAGAAGCGTTCCAACTGAGCGATGTTGAGGAACAGCACATCGTGAAATTTTCGAAATAATGGTTGAAGAGATCCTGGAATTAAACGGTTTGCGTTCCATGAACTCACGAGCGGCCATCACAGATTTTTGAAGCGAGAGGCTCGTGCCAGGGCTCGTTGCATGCAGGCGCGTTCAGTTGCCTCCTTCTATACTTCATACCTTTGACGTCATGGTCAGGATTGTTAGTTATGAACGACAAATTTGATGGTGCGTGTTCAGGTCGACGATGACAAGTTTGGTTGTGTACGATGAAAGCTTGGTGTCTTCGCGTTCTCGAAACATCACAGTCAATATTGACAGCCTGACATTACTATTATTTCCGTTTAGGAACGCAGAAATAATTTCAGTTGTTTGGCTAATGTTTGAGTGCAAGTGAGTGAAACATGTCATTAATATGGAGAGGAGATTGCCAGCCTTGGCAGAGTAGGTCTTGAAAATCTACAATAAAATGACTTTATCCCGCCGATTGGGGGGGGGGGGGGGGCGCGAATGTCGGCTGATTGTAACCTGGCCACGTCGGGCTACCCTTTGATCAAAAGGCCGAGATAAATAAACGGAACGACAAAAACGCTTTTTAGTAAATTCTGCTTTGTCGGCGGAAATAAGAACGATATCAGACTATCAACTTCGACAGTGTTTATTTTAGAATGTAATTACCCGAGTCTCCATCGTGCTTCATAGAGAGCAACAAACATGTCGGTCGCAGCTGATAATCTTCGTCGTAACGTCACGCGTACGAACCACGGCTCTTTCCGCGCACCATCTCGTCCTGCTCTATACTTCGTTTCACTTTATCTGCGAGCGAAGCCAAAGCTAGAAGCGCGAGACCAGCGCTTTTTGCGTTTTGCCCAGCTCGCGCGCTCGAGCAAAGCCTGAAGGCACGGAGCTTTCGTGCTCGCGCTTCCAGCTTTGCCTTCGCTCGCACATAAGGTGAAACGAAGTATAGTTCGGCACCTAGGGAGTGGTAAGGATTTTTCGCCCTTCAATGAAAAGCGTCACGAAGATAGACGGACCTGCGGGTTTGTGAAAAAAGAAAACTTCGAGGCAATCTTTCGGCTCCTCCCCCCACTATGTCATAACACCAAGAATATTTGTGTCTGACGAGTTTAACGACCCAGCACTGAGCTAGATTTTAGACGCCATGTTCTTCTTAGAAACGACGCGTGGCACGTGTCTCGAGCATTTCCACAACAATCAATGGCGCCCCTTTTCTCAGGATAGAAGGGCTTTAATGCCACATCTCCCTCCGCTGCTGTGACGTCACAAAGTTCGCGGCCGGCGACAGCACGACACTTCTATGATATGTCACCGGGCGGATATCAAGTGACCACTCCTTTTCGACGCGTTACACGGACTAGTTAGTAACGCCTCTAGGCACCATGGCATAAATAGACCATTTGCTGTATTACCCAAGCATCAAGGAGAATGCAGGGATTGGTGTTCCACGCGCCACACGCGCACGTCTTCCCCGTATAAAATATTCGAAGTAAATAACCAAAATAAAGCGTTGACGAACGCGCGTGCAAGATACAATTTGTTTTAGGTTTTTGCTTTGGAAAATTTACTACTGCTGAGGCCAGCACGTGCGGCGCGTGGAACACCAATCCCTGCATTCTCCTTGATGCTTGGGTAATATAGCAATAGGTCTATTGATTGTTCCGCTAAAACATGTTCTATAGTGGTTTATTTTAAAAAAGACACACAAACGGAAGCTGTTCCACAGCTATCAATAATAGTGATTATAAAAAAGTGAAAGAAAAAAGAAAACTTGACTCAACGGTAAGCGTTTCAGCGTATTTTCAACGACACTTTTGGAGAATGACTTTTCAACGGCGACTAAATATAGAAATTATTTTGTGCATTGAAATATAAATCTCAAAACAAATTCCCGTCGGGCACTTTCTTCATGACAACGTCCGTAAGGTAAGGAGTATCGTGCATCGTCGATCATTACTGAGCAATCTCCACTGCGCTTAGTTGATTCAAGCAACCAGCCAATATCCTCTCAGAGTTAACAATTATCGTCCATATATGTACCTAACGAGGAACAAGTAACAGAGTACTTGTAGTCACTTACAATTTAGTGTAACTTTTAACGCTAAAATTACTTTGATTCTGCTTTAACATTCGCTGCAATTCAAATAATATACGTACGTAATCAATTACCAGTAATCAAATATATGTTTTCGAAATAGCTAAAATTATTCAGTTGCGCTTATTTATGTAAAAAATCGCACTGTCGTCCCGTGCGCCACTCATCTATGTTGCTCCAACGTTGAACAGTTTTTCGACCTCTAAAAAACAAAAAAAAAAAGTTAACGAGATATCTGAGGTATTAGGATGTGAACGCGCCCAGTGATATTTCTTTTTTTTTTTTCTGTAGAGCTGTCGAGAGCGCCTCGTTTCCTCTTTACGGGTTTTCACGATCCTGTTTTGCCGCGGCACAGACGTCTGTGTTCTGCACATTTACCTCATCTAGTCACGACAAAAAACGCCCCTCCCCCCCCCCCCGCCAGCCCCCTTCCATCTCGAAAGAGTTCACCAGCGCGTGCTTGTATAGAACGTACTAGAACTGAGGGTTATATTATCTAGGATTTTTCTTTGTTACTAGATCGTGATTTTTACTTGTGTAGCATGTGCCTGTTCATTTATACGTCTCTTCCTTTCTCTTTTTTTGTCTCTCTTTTTTTTATTTCTATCTTTATTACTAAAGGAAGTGACGTTCTATCAGCAAGAAATTATTTTGTTCTCAACCTGTCCGCGAAGAAGATCACGTGCTCTCACAGGAGCTATAAAATGGAACATCTTAAGTAGTCTTCAGGTAGTTCCTAATCATATGTTCAAAAGTAACCACTTTGAACATATATGTGGATTCTTGATTTCGTGATAAGAAGTTAAAAACGACGATGAGGAATAATTAATTTCTTTCTGGTAATTTTTCAAATACTTTTTGATGCAGTAATTGATTACAGAACAGCGTTAAATTTTTCCTATAATGTAGCTGAAATTGTAATCGGTTACTTTTTCCAGTAACGCGTACAAGACTGCTATTGTCCTTTCCATTTCACGAAAGAACGTGGCCTCAATCTCCGAGACTGCTCCTACGAGAAGTTATTCTTAGATCTCCAACGACGCCCTTCCTGATAATTATGATTGTCTCCTCCTTTTTGGTTTGTTAAAGTTGATTATTTTCCAAGACAGCTTGCATCTTTCCCTTGTCTTGCTCATATCCCGCAGCCAATGCTCGGACCACACGGCCGGCTATCTGAGTCAATTGGACAGGTCAATCAGACGGACTTGGGCACACTTGGGGTTGTTCGCATCTACCGCGACCTCTAATTCCGGCTACACTCTTGATTCACTTGATTGACTGTCTTGAGCCGTTCTTCTCTCCTTCCCACCTTCATAGCTGTCGCGCTTCCCCACCACACCGACTAGCAGACGTTGTCTGACGGCAGACTACCGGACGCCAGGACAGGGAGACATTATGCTTGATAACGCGTTCAGCCGATCAGCCGAGCCAATCTAGTATTGATGGGTGGGGCTACCATTCTCTTGGTGCTTCCGAAAGCGGGTGGTGCGTTGCACCTTATACGCGCCTACCGTCGGGAATATTGCGCAAAATAAAGTATTTATCATTTCGATGAAATTCTAGAGCAAACCGTACCTGTCCCATTTAAGCCCTTCCAAAATACATATATTTATTTTTGTTTTTAGCGTAGGTTTAAGCGGGAGGCACTCTGTTCATATAAATTATTCAAAAGACACGATGTCGTTGCAGACATGATGACGTCCTTACCTGCGGACAGTGCTTAGGTATGTTTCATGATTACTTCATACATGCCTCGAAGATGCCTGCAGACACTTGTTTGTGTGGCCAATGCGGCAAAACTCTCATGCACGGAAGGACCGCGCCATAGACAGTGTATGAAAAATGACTTTTTTTTCAATTATGAATTAGCAATGTGTGCGCCGCTTAAAGCCGGCCCAAATGGATAAAAAGGGAGCGTTCAATGAGCAATTCAACCTGAACCTGCCTATTCACATAAGCGCGTGAGCAACTACCTCATCACGGTTTGCATGCTACACCTGCTTGAAGCGGGAGCCACGATTAATAGCTACGTCCGCCGACTGCACACCGGTCGAGGGCGGTGAAACAGCAGGACGTTTCCCGGATAAAAGTCGGTGCTATTATAGTATAACTGCGCAAGCTGTCAGTGAACGCAACCCCATTTCGCGATGCGGAGAGTCTAAATCAGGAGTGTGTAGTCGTAGACTTTTGAAGCGCAAGCGTACCAGACACGTGGCGTTATCGCGCGGCACCACTTTTGCGACGTATTTCACGTAGATATCATTTTCTGCTCCGAATGCTCGACAAATGGCGCTAAAAAAACACCCCTGCGTGTTCGGATATAAACAGGAATATTCCCCAGTCTTAGCTTCGTGAAATAACCACTTCGTGATGCAGGTTAAAGCCACCGGGCTTGCAGTCGTACTCTACGCTAATAGATAAAAAACTGTAAAACCTTTACAACTTTTTTGTTTTGTTTTTGTCGTATCTTACTTCGAGTAATCATGAATTCCCAAGAGGGTGCCGCTAAGTCGGTCATAGGTACGATAAAGCAGCAAATGCCACGCTGCTTGCTTTGTTTTGCGAAAGATATTATGGGCCTTCACAATTGAATTTTCATGCTAGTGTGCAAAAACGGGATCAGAACGCGCGGAGAGAAAGCGCGGACATCGATGGTCCCCGAGGGAAAGTACGAGGAAAATAGCGAAATAAAAGCGGAGACAGGAAGTAGACGAAATGTTCGGCGTGTTCGTATTACCGCGACGAGTTTTAGTTGTTCTAGTGCTTGTCAACTTTATATATTTTAATACAGAATGTTCGCGCCACTTCGGGTAGCCATGATATGGGGAGAATAATATTTCCGGTCCCGCTATGTTTACCTTGTGTTTTGTTGGGTGCGCGACGATCCTTGGTTCTCTAGAGAGTAATTGCGTGACAGATCCGCTCCAGAAATTCGCCCGTGCCATGCTTCGAAATTACCGATGCACACCGGCACGAGCAGAACGCAACAAATAACGTTTCTCGAGGCGAGGCATGGCGTCAACGCCGCCAAGGGCCGCCAAGCTTTGATGATTGCAGGACCGCGGTCACGCTTCTTGCCTACTTCGATATTCTGCCTACAGATGCCGCAACGTAAGAAATGACAGGATGCGACGAGTTAGCGACTTGAGCTTAGAGGGAAAGTTCCCATGCATTCGGACCGCTACGGAACGACGAAGCAGAGAAGCGGAGACCGGTGGTCCTAGTTGGAGGTCCCGATGAGCCAATGTCGCTGGCGACCCTAAATAGACACTAATATGAATGAAACGTTGCCTCTCAAGCCTGTTCCTGGTTCGTTTCTACTTAAAAAAAAAACTGAATCGCGCATTATATAAAAACAAGTGAAGTTTACAAGCTCTCAAGCAACTTCAAATCGTCGCAGCAAAAGGAACCCTCAAACTTTCGTCTTCTTTTTTTTTTTAGTGCTATCTTGTCGTTCCTTTGTCGTTATTTTTCTCGGGTCCTCCAATGGCAAGGCTCAGGATTTGCCGCACTATGCTCCAGTCTTTAATCCCTGGAGTGGACGGACCATCTCGGTACAACGTGCTAAGCGGGCCATTACGGCACGTGTGCGAGACGACACGGAGCTCTGCGAAAGGAAACTTGAATACCAAAGCAAGCAAGCCAAGACATTAGAAAACTGCACATCGCTGAGATTCGTCTCGCGCTGAAGGAAGCATAATATAAAACTTTCGAGAAATCCTCTGCTGATCCGACTCGGCGAACTTTGCGGCGAAACTCGGCTCGTACCTTCGGCGCCAGGGGGAGGTCGGTGCCCACCGCCGATGCCTCGCCGTTCACGAGGAAGTTTAACGTGTTTAAACACTTTTAGGTTTTATGTCGTTCTTAGATATATGGGAAAGATGTCTAAAATAGGTAGTAGTTAAGTTGCGACCACAATACCATTGGCAGATTAGTACTTTTTTACGAACAAACACTATTTCTTTTATCCAAGGAATCAAGCAGGCACGTTTAACCCTCATAAGTAAATTAGAGCGGGTACCGCAGTTGGTCTAGGGGGATTGAGTCTTTTAAATCACCCACTACACACTGCGGGCCATCAAAATCAAGCAAAGGCAATAGCCAAGCGGAAGCAACCCACTTAGCACGTCAGATAAACGCCCAACTTGGGCAAAAGTGTGGCAAACGTAGGAGCTTAAATTGGACAAAGTTAGGTTTCGCTCCCTGGCTCTTGTCAGCGTCAAAGTACGTTCACTAACTATAGCCCTGGTAGGAAGATCCTATGGCATGCCAAAGTGTTGCTTTTCTTTTTTGTTCCACCGCAAGAATGTTAAAGTAAGTGCCATACCACCGCCATAACTGCAAAAGTGAATACTAATTTGGGGATTCCGGACGTTCCAAAATTTGGCTTTTCTTTTGTCCGCCGCAGGAGTGTCAAAGTAAGGGCCATACTTCGGTCATAACTGCCAAAGTAAAACCTAATTTGGGAATATCGGGTATGCCAAAGTTTGGAATTTTTTTTTTTTTTTTGGCTACTGCCACTGGAGTGCCAAATATGTGTCAATAGTGACAAAGAAAGCCAGAAGGCCATGGGGTTTAGGGGCGAAGCTCCTTTGGGGCTAGCCATGTCCGTCCGCCGTCCGCCGTCCGCCGTAGGCCCGGCGTCGGGTGCTCGTGCTTCTGCTCGTGAGATCACGTGCTCACGAGCACGCGAGCACATGCTCACGTGCTCGTGTAGGGCAAAAAAAAATTGGAAAAAAAAGATGAAAAAATTTATGAAAAAAGAAAAAGAAGAAAAAAAAGAGTAGGGGGTTCTGAGATGCCATCCCATCTGTCTGCTTAAAAAAAGAAAAAGAAGAAAACCACACATTCTCCTACTGATATGAATGAAAAGGCTCAAAGAAAAAGAAGAAAAAAAAGAGTAGGGGGTTCTGAGATACCATCCCATCTGTCTGCTTAAAAAAAGAAAAAGAAGAAAACCACACATTCTCCTACTGACATGAATGAAAAGGCTCGGCATGCTGCGGCTCGGCGTCTATGCAGACAAGCACCACCAGAGCTTCGCCCCAAGCAACATCATTCACCACGTGGAGATGCGGTCAATTTTTGTTTTTCTGGTGTGCTACAAAGTGCTATTTCACGCACTCCAGAACAAAATCAAATTAAATAAGCGTTCTAAACACGATTGTCAGAAGTCATCATCTCCGTTCACAAGCAGCACGGCGATACTTGGCACTCTTGTGCCAGTACCGGCCGAAAATCGGTTCCAATATTGACCAAATGTTCAGTTTTGCAGTATTATGACAATATTTTATATCTTATAGGTCATGACAAAAATGAGAGAATTGGTGCATATCAAACGCATACGCGGCAAAACAAATTTGATGTCAATCGCTCCCAGAAGTATGTTCAACCGCTATAATTAAAAGCAGCTTATTCTCTACAGATTCACAAAAGTGATACCTCTTTGGAAAACGAAAAGCAATTCATTAAACAGAATTACCACTGTTTTCGTGCCAAGCAAAACTCATAAATCAAACACAAAGGGCTGTGGGGATTGAGAGGGAGCAAGACTACTATCACAAACATTGTTGCATTTTATTTACTAACAAACGATCGATAGCATGTAATCCGTGACAGATTCAAAATCCGACCTGGGCAGTGCAAAGCAACCCAAACAGACAAAGTCGAGAAAGAGGAAGGTTGTCAAGAATTTAACGGAACTCTCGATGCCGCCGAAGAGCAGTTTATCATCGAAACGCTTCCAACAAACACAACACAAGAATTACGCCAACTCCAACGAAGGAAAGCGCCATTAGCGAAAACTTGCATGGATGTATCCTGGCCGTTTATGACGAAAAACCATGGTCGCGTCTGCAACTCTCAAAACGAACAGAACACTGAAGAGCGCATTTCGGAAACCGAACCTGCGCGGCCCCTTACTAGACATGTACAAGTTACTCAAAAAAAGTAATTATGCTAAGTTACTGAGTATTAGCCTCAAAAGTAATTTGCGTAGTGCAGAAATTATTGAAATGTAAAGTAATTGAGTAAATTAGTAATTACCGTAAAAATTTATCGAATTACTTTTGAAGTTACTTTTATATTTTTTTAAGCTAAAAAGGAAGTACATAGGTCTTGATCCGTTAGCGAAATTCTACTAGCCATATAAAAAGCGGCTTGCGTTTTACAGAAATACTTTAATAGCTGGTTTTGCTTCTGCATACATAATTGCTTTTTACTTCTTTTCTTTTTGGTCAATGATGTACTGCTGGTGCATCATTTCTCCTTCGAGGTTTAGCACTGCCTGAGCTTGATTTCGCAGACAGTGTTTGCTTGTTTAAAGTGATGCGTAAAGTATGTCTAAAAACTACTTGGAAGTACAAAGTAAATACGAGGTTATGTACTTCATGTAAAGTAGTAGGTACACCGGGTGCCATGTACTTGAAGCAAAGAACTATATATACAATGTACATTCAAAGTAAAGTAGAAGTACGTTTTAACACAATCTTTCAGAATGCCCTTCCATGCCCTACAGAGCTTTTTAAAACTGGTATTCATTGCTCCAGGGAAAATCGGTGGTGCATCAGTTTCTTTCGAAAAGGGCCGCAGAGTAATTGTTTTATTCTCGCTGACGAACTCTTTAACACAGTCAACTTATAAGGCACTTATTTGTACCTGTCTTATAGCCGCCATTACTTTACTCAGAGAAATGACCAAATGACGTCTCGAAAGACAACACAAACTATAGAGGAGCACCAGATACGCTTCAGCCGGATAAATCACAGAACTCTTCTTGATAAGTTAGATCGTTATAGTATTCAAGGAGTTCCGTTATCACTCATTGCATCCTATTTACAGCACCGTTCGCAATACGTTAAAATGAATAATTTCAGATCTTTAGCGCAGCACATTAACTCCGGGGTCCCTCAGAGAAGTACTTAGGGCCACTATTGATTATCATATATTAATAATATTGTAAATATTGAAAGGTCTGCTAAATTTAATATATACGCGGATGACACCAGCATTATGTTTTAAATAAATTAAAATCATGGGTAGTTATATATTCCCTTCTTATTAACACATCAAAAACAAAGGCAGTTTTATTTCAGTGTCCAGGATCACGCATTTGGTTGTCACGCGATTTTTTTGGGGGGATTGTGCGATAGAGTGCGTTGATAGCATAAAGACGTTGGGGGTAATATTTTCATGTCACATGTCTTGGAATATTCATGTTACCTATATTTATAGAAACTATGCAAAGTTGTCGGAATAATGAATAAACTCAGACACATACTTCCGGTAAATATTAAATAAAACAAATTTAAAATACGTTGCTTTACCCTGTGCTCTTCTACTGCCACCTGGTGCGGGGGTCGACTACAAAGGGCAACATTGAGAAGTTACGCCTATTACAGAAAAAGGCACTTAGGATAATCGAAAACGTTCCAAGTGACTGTCATTCCCTTCCTCTTCTTGAAAAACATAAAGTCATTGATATAACCAATTTGTATGCGCATAGACTGATGGCTAATTATCAACGATCTGTAAGGGAAAATATTGTCATTTCTTTAGATCTTGGTAATTTAGAAACAAACGAGTCCGTATACCCATCGCGACATAGGATCCCCTGGCGTATTTCCTTTTCAAGGACAAATTTCGGTCTACAAAGATCGCCACCAATTACCACTTTTATTAAACACTGTTTTTCCGTGATATTGAAATACACTTTGTTAGTCATCGTTCGATTCAAGAAGCTTTATAATAAGTAACCACCATTTGTTTGTATACTGATGATTGCGAAGTTGAATTCTTGATGTTTTTTTTTGTGTTTGTCCTTTGTATAGGTGTATGGCTATGTATGTGTGTGCATATTTGTTCTTTTTTTGTCTATGTGTGCCAGTGCCGCTTTTACGTTGTACTGGGGCACTGGGACTCGTCAAGCTGCAGGCCTGCAGCTTTTTTTCCAGTGACCCTGTCACAAATGTACTGTTTGCGCCAAAATAGCGAATTTGAAATTGAATTTAAATATGCGCTTTCTAGTAAATCTAACGTAGCTAGCGTATACTCTGTCCGTCCCTAAACTTAGACTTCACTGCAACCAACGTCCTCGTTGGACCAATCATACGCCTCTCTTTTGCCACGTCATCACGATCCGGGCCATACCCACGAGCGGAGAGCCGGGTCACGTGATGCGACAAAGGCGGCTGATTGGCCAGGCGGGCGCGCAGTTTTCACCGTAGTCTCAGCTTAAGGGTGAACGGAGTATAATAGTAGAATGTGTTGAGGACACGTACAGCTGCAACGGAAAAAGAGTAGCACAAGTGACCGACGACCGGAGCGGCAAAATCGCGACACGCGGCGCTATTGTTCCCGAGAGAGAGGGCCAGTCACGTTCCATTTCTTAATGCGGGGGTGGCAGGCAGAAAGCAGGCCATCCTAAAACCCGCATTTAGAAAGCTATCTTATCGCTCACTTTTCTGCCGGCCACCCCCGCGGTGAGATATGGAACGTGACTGGCACCCTCGCTATCGGCACGCAAGGGAACAATAGCGCCGCGTGTCGCGATTTTGCCGCTCCGGTCATCGGTCACTTGTGCTACTCTTTTTCCGTTGCAGCTGTACCCACGTCAGTCTCGCGCAGCGCTCGCTCGATGGCAGCAGTGGCGATAACGTCGAACAAGTTTTATGGCGGGTCCGGATATTGGCGTGTGTATAACTACGCGCGAGTACAACAACGCGGCGCAGTGTGCGTTTGTAAAATCACATTTGTCTTGTCCAACCTAAAGAAAAACATTCAGCCAACCTTTGTGATTGAAAAATCAAGAGATACCCACATAAAAATAAAATTTGCGAGCAGAAATTAACCTAATTTTTATTTAATTAAGTTGCAAACTACCGGCATAAAACCAATAGCTCGTCAGTCATCTATCTCCAAACATGAATGAATCAGCGTCAACGGGACCTGCCAGGATTACTTAACTCTTGCATTTGTTAGAGAATTGAGGTCCAAAGAGGCCAGATGATAACCGCACTACTAGAACTAGACAGTGAAACCTAACTCTGGCACTTGTTTGGGAATTAGGGACTGAAGACGTTCACGCACGAAGCCTCACTCTCGCACTTGTTAAGCGACTTAGGCCCAGATATGCCAGATGAAAGCTGAACTATCAAGAAATGAGGCCTCACTTCGGACATGTTTGGTGATTTGGACCAAAAGATGCCAGATAGGAGCCGAACTCCCAGGCAGTAATCCTAATTATGGCACTTGTTTTGCGACTTTTGCCCGTAGATACCAGGTGACAGCCGAACCAACAGGAAGTGAAGAATTACTTTGGTACTTGTTTAGCGATTTGGGCCCAAAGATGCCAGACGACAACCGAAGGACCAAATAGTAATCGTACCATTTTCACTGGTTTGGCGATTTTTGCCTAAAAAGGCCAGATGACAGCCGAACTACCAGGGAGTGAAGCCTAACTCTGTCACTTCTTTGGGGAACTAGGGCAAAACTAGTCAGACTCTTGCCAAAGAAAGTAAGATTTGGCTCTACATTGATTTATTCGGGATTATAAAGGCCCAATATTCCTAAACAATTGCCAACATTTGAGCCAGAGCTCTGTGCTAACTGGTAACATACTCAACACATAAATTCAGCCATGCTTCCTTTTTTTTTACCTCTAGACACCTTGTATATAATCCGGAACACCGGTTATTAACGGATCGTCAGCAATATCGGCTCACCGGAATAACTCATGTCTGCCTCTATGCCCCACCTCTAAATGCATGGGAAGATCGTGGACCTTTTTCACGACTGCGATTATATGAGCTCTAAGGTTTCATGAGACGACCCACGCTGCGCCGTACTGATTCTTGAGACTATTGAGACTGCACCTCTTCTCTTTTGATTATATCAAAGCGTGCAATTCGACTCATAGAAACAAAAATATTGAGCAGACTCGAAAACGTGTTATAAGAGCTGCGTTCGTGAGCTTAGGGAACAGCAATAACATCACAGCTGGGGCAGGTCGTGCCAAAATGATTGCTTTATACAGAGCTGTAAACCGCTCTCTTTCATTTCATTATCGTGTGCGAGTAGATAAATGTTTGTTGCCCGAACTCTCGAGTGTAATAATTTTTCACTTTTGGCTTCTGCGTTTGGACCAATTTTATTGCGCACTCAAAGAAATCTGGAGCGTCAACTTTCCCGTAATTTACTTTAAGAGCCAATCTCTTGAATTTATGGAGGAAACTCGGAAAATGATCAAGCTGAACATGCGTTTAGACCGTCTGAATAAATAGCTTGCATGATCTCGCCCATCAAGCAAAAAGGTGTTTGGGATGTGGGCAAGATATATTTTTTTTATAAATGAAGGATACCCAAGTAGCACCGAGTTCTGGGCCGAAATTTGGCTTTTGTCGGGGAGTTTAGGACATTGAAAAGCCCGAAGAAGCCAGAGTAGAGCCAAACCTGACCTCCCTTGGCAACAGTCTGGGTATTTTGGCCCTAATTCGCCAAACAAGTGCCAAACTTAGGCTTCACTGCCTTGTAGTTCGGCTGTCATCTGGCATCTTTGGGCCTAAATCGCCTAACAAATGCCAGAGTTAGGCTTACTGCTCGGTAGTTCGGCAGATATTTGGCATTTGTGGGCAAAAAATCGCCAAACTAATGCCAAAGTTAGGCTTCGCTTTTTGGTAGTTCAGCTGCCATCTGGCACCTTCGGGCCAAAATCGCCACAGATGTGCCAGAGTTAGGCTTACTACCTTGTAGTTCGGTTGACATCTGGCATCTTTGGGCCCAAGTCGCCAAACAAGTGCCAAAGTTAGGCTTCGCTTCCCGATAGTTCGGCTGTCATCTGGCAGCTACGGGCCAAAGTCGCCAAACAAGTGCCAAAGTTAGGCTACGCTTCCCGATAGTTCGGCTGTCATCTGGCAGCTACGGGCCAAAGTTGTCAAACAAATGCCAGAACTAGGCTTACTGCCTTGGAGTTTGGCCGATGAGATATTTGATGTACGCGGGTGGTCTTCATCTTAATTAAATAGAAATCAAGTTTTACTCGGCTGGCCACTTTATCTTACTTTGAGTGTCTCTTGATTTCTCCAGTCCAAAGGTTGGCTGAACGTTTTGACGCGGCTGGACCAGGCTTTGCAAACGCAAATTGTGCTGGATGGTGTACTCGCGCGTACGTACACACGCCAATATCGGGACGCACCGTGAGACTGGTTTGACATTAAGGCGCGTTCACACCGGCGACGCGATCTAGTCGCGCGAGTCTTTCATCGCAAAAGCGACAATCGCGCGCAAAAAGCGACGCGATTTGAGCAGTCGCTTGCTGACCCGACTTTTTGCGATGCGATCTAGTCGCAGAGAGACTGAGCCAATCAACGGCGTTCGGAGCGAGAGTTTTTGAGAAGCGACTCGCCAACGAAGGCGTTGGACTTGCTGATCGCGCACGCCAAAGTGACCATCTAATCATTTTTTTTATGCAATTTAGTCGCATCGCCCGACTGCTTACATCCTCGGTGTGAATGCGCCTTTACAGAAAGTGGTGTCATCGAGCTAGCGCTGCGCGAGAATGATGTGCGCACGTCTAATCAACAGATATCATTATTAGGCTGCCCATTGCAAAAGCGAGCGTGGCTCTGCGCGTGTCTTGCATTGCGATTGAGCACTGCGGGGCTCCGTGGCGCCGCTCCCGCATCACACTTGGGGAATTAAAAGGAAATCCCGGAACTTGTACTCTTTTAGCGTGTTGGTACTTTTTGAACAGAAAGTGGAGACACATAAGGGACGATACAGACAGAAGAATCTTTCAACTTCAACAACATTTATTTTCGGCTTCAAGCTCAAAGTCCGCCCGCTCCGTGGAAGTGCGGGAAGGGGAAATCTTGGGGGAAGGAGAGGAAGCGGAAAAAGTGTACGCGATCCCCCTGTCCTGCGGGGCCAGGTACATCGGGCAAATGGGGCGATACCTCAACGACCAACTCCGAAAACATCAAATGGACGTCGAAAGAGCTGCTTCGGATTCTGAGCACCCGATCGTCATTCACGGGAGAAAATGTCTCGGCTGCGATCCTAATTTCGCCGGCACGACAGCCATGGGAGGCCACTGCGAGCGAGTCGGGAGAGAAATAATTGAGGCCTATCGGATGGCGACAAGCCCGCAAAATATAAGCACCCCTTCCATTTCGCTCTCAAGAAAGGAGATTATATCTTTCTGAGGCCCACAATGGAGGCCGAACACTGACAGACTAGGCAAGGCGACAAGGTTACCGGCAGAAGCGGCCTTTCCTTTCATTCCATTCCATTTCATTCCAGAGAAGGGCTGGGATTCCCCGTCCCTTATTTCCCTACTGTTGACCAGGTCGGGATACACTCTCTCCCCTGTAGCTTTGGCTGTACAGCAGTTTTTTTGTTTTTTTTTATAAGTTGTCTTCGTTTTTTTTTTTTTGTTTTTTTTTACTCTAAAGCGTCGAAAATGCAGAGGGAGCTTAGCTGCGTTGTTGATGCCCCTTCGACCTCGCCTTTTGCAAATCCTCCCCACCTGCTTTTGTGTCTTCGTGTGGCTGTCAGCGAACGCGACAGCCGCTTGAAGCAAATCAAAAGGGTGGAGCGAAACACGTGACCTCTTTGTGTAGGACGCGTAGGACAAAAACGTTTGGACGAACATTTTTTCACGTGACTCTCTCTCTCACACTGGTGGGATCTCTGGGGCTGTTGGTTTCGCCGTTTGCCTAGTTATAGAAATAGGCGGGCCACGTAGATCCGGTTTTCGAAATGCGCTCTTCAGTGTTCTGTTGCTTTCGTGCGTTGCAGACGCGGCCGTTTTTTTTTCGTCGCAAACGGCCGGAATACGTCCATGCCAATTTTTTGGTAACAGCCATTTGTTTCACCGGAGCTCGTGGAATTCTTGTGATGTGTTTGTTGGACACGCTTCGACAAAAACTGCTCTTCGCCGACGACGAGACGTCAGTTGAATGTGCGCAACCTTCTTTCTCGAGTGTGTTTGTGGGGTGCCTGAGTTGGATTATGCATCTGTCAAAGATTACGTGATATCGCTCTTTTATTAGCAAGTACACTGCAAGCATGCTTCTGATAGTAGTCCTGCTTTCCTCTCAATCTCCACGGTTTTTTGTGTGATGAGTTTTGCTTGGCATGAGGACAGTGTTAATTCTATTTTATAATTTGCTTTTCGTTTTACAGAAAAGTGTGACTTTGTAAATATGTCGAGCATACACTGTGTGTAATGATAGTGGTTTAATAAACGTCTGGGAGTGATGGAAAACATTTGGCTTGTCCGTATATATTATTGATATGCTACAAATGATATGCAACGTCGTACACAACACAGACGTGTACGACGTTCGGCCAATACGGAGCAGACGCATCGTAGAGTATTTGCACAATATTGCGGGAACACTGGGCCGAGGCAAAACAGCTGTACGGCAATACCTGCCGGATATCAAACGGTGGTGCAAAACTAGACATTTGAGCGATATTGGAACCGACTTTCGGCCGGTACTGGCACGATACTGCAAAGTATTCCCGTGCTGCTTGGGAACGGAGGTGGTGACATCTGACCATCGTGTTCCCAACGCTTATTTAATTTAATTCTCTTCTGGGGCGCGTGAAAGAGGACTTCTGTGACACACCAGAGATATTCCAAATTTGGGCAGGCCTCTCGGCTTTCTTTGCCACTTTTGTCACTTATTTGGAACTTCAGTGCGTAGCCAGAGAAGAGCAAAACTTCGGCATGCCCCGAATCGCCAAATTAAAATTTACTGCGGCAGTTATGGCTCAAGTCTGGCACTTACTTTGGCACAACTGTGGCGGAGCATAGAAAAGCCAAACTGGACGTCGCCGAAATACCCGAATTAGGCGTTGCTTTGGCAGTTAGGGTTCAAGTCTGGCACTTACTTTGGCAGAACTGTGGCGGACCAGAGAAAAGCCAAACTTGGCATGTCCGAAACACCCAAATTTGGCGTTTCTTTGGCAGTTATGGCTCAAGTATGGCACCAACTTTGGCGCTCCTCTGGCGGACCAGAGAAACGCCAAACCTTGGCATGCCCCGAATTCCCAGATTCCGATTTACTATGGCAGTTATGGCTCAAGTATGACACCAACTTTGGCACTCCTCTCGCGTACCAGAGAAGAGCCAAACTTTGGCATGCCCTAGGATCGCCCAACTAAGGGTATAGCCAGGCACCGCCCTATTGAAAAATTTTGCAAACTGGGCCAGTTCAAACAGGCTTATTGCCACTGGTTAAATTGGTTGAACTGGACAAACTGAAACTGTGCATACTGGTCTTACTGTCAAACTGTGCATACAGGTCTTACTGTGAAAATGTGTATACTGGTAATACTGTACGACTGCGTATACTGGTCCACTCCATGCAGTTAAACCAGTTTACCTGGTAATATTGACAACACAGGTCGTAAACAGATAAAATTCACTTTATTTCCACAAAAAATACACATACTTCAGATCGCAAAAATAAACATAAAAACAGTTACAATTTAAAAAAAAAAAGTGTCATGATATTATTCATTAGTCCCAGCCGATCTGCGAAATTTTCCACATCTTCTGGTGTGCCGGGGTTCCGGTGGTGGATAACATTGTACCTCAAGGCATCTGAAATAAGAATAAACATCAGTAATTAGAGCCATGGCAGATTGATTTGCACCCGTCTGTTCTAAAACGGTATGTAACTAATGCCACGAATAAAAGATATGCACTATTATAAACAGTATGAGGGGGAATATGAAAGCGTGCGCCAACCGTACATGTGGTGCCAGTCTAGCGGCAATTCAGTATAGAGTAAAGCTATACGCACTCCGGAGTGCACTTACGTCGGAAATGGCTATACGCACACCGCGGAGAACTCGTGCCATTTGGGTCGCCCTTTTCGAACGGCGCGTGTATCACTGGGGAGCTTGTTAACACAGCCCCCCGCCTGCGTTCACGCCGCTTCGCGGCGACAGTATCGGCTGCTAATTACAAAACTTAACCAGTAAACGCCGCTTCGCGGCGTCCAGCCGGCAACACAAGCCCCGCTGTCCCCGATCGAACCTCCGGAAAGGGAGTCCCATACCATTTAGTTCTGCGAAGTTTCGGCGACAACATTCGGTTTTCTAAATGTTCATCGCAAGAAGAAATGTCGTAAATATCGCCAAATGCCTCGACAAAACAAAATGTTCCAGAAAACAAAAAAGGAAAAAAGTAGGCCCACCGCGGATCGAACCCGCGTCCACTTGCACTCAAAGAAGACGTCTTAACCCCTACTTGGAAAACTCGCTGTGACCATTCGTTTTATACGAGTTAGCGGAGTGCGTATAGCTATTTCCGTTCGAAGTGCACTCCGGAGTGCGTATAGTTTTACTCTTCAGTATAAACCGAATGTAAGCGATTTGGCGAGCGACGAAACAAGCGACGACGATCCGCTTCGCTGTCGCTCGGTCACTCGCGCGACGAGACAAACCGCATGAAAGCGACGGCAGCAAGTGACCAAGGCGTTGGGCGACTACTTCTAAAAATCCAAAAAACCGAGCGACCCGACGACCGACCGTGGGAAATCTCCGTCGCTCGTCGCTGACTCCCGTCCCTGTCACCGTCGTTCGCTTAATCGCTTACATGCGGTTCAGGCTTTACGCAAAGCAACGCCCAGGAGTGAAAAGATCCTGCTGTTGTTACCCCCTTCCTGCCTCCCCAGTCTGTCGTCCGCTATGCAACTCGCAAACACTGTGGTAGAATATCTCTGAAGCTCCATGCACACTGGCGGTTGTATTACTAGGATAGCTGTTCCAAATCGGGTTGCTGAAACGTTCAGTTTCACATGCACCTGATTATGAAAATGAATCCAAATGGTCGAGCCTTCTTACCTGGCTCGCTGGCGCGGAGACAGAGGCAGCCATTGCCCGCGCCGCAATGAGGACGGAGCGACTTCCGAACGACGCCGTTCTGGGACGCAGCCATTTCGCCCGCGAGCGAGTGGAACTCAGGTGGAGGACGTCGTCAGCCACAGGAACCATCGGCAGAGGCAGCACTCAAGGCTCCGGCAAACTATCTTATACAAACACAGGTTGAAGACAAATTGTAACCTCCTTAAGCCGAACAGAGACCCCAAACAAATACCCAACCGGCCCCACCGCTCAAGTTCAAACTTCCAACCGTCGCGCCAGAACCGTTTTTTTTTTAATTTTTTTTTGGCTCCCGGAGCTGCTGCCGACACCGACTGGCGCTTCGAGCGGGCACGAGTTCCGCGCTGATTGGCCCGCGCGCTCCCTGTCCTGGCACGTGAGCACCTCTCCCTTTTCAAGGTATCTGCGCCGTCTGCGCTGCGCGTGGAGACACTACATGATCTCCGGTCCCAGGGCACCGGCGCATTCCAGGCGCTTGACTCATAGGCGGAACTCAGTGGCGTAACTAGGGGGGGCAGGGGGGTACAAGTGCCCCGGGCGCCACTTGGGAGGGGGCGCCGAGCCGAGTCCACCCAACATGTGCCCTATGGAAAAAAACGGCAGCGGGGCTACGCGAGGGAAGCGAAATTTCATTTGCCATTTGCTATGAGGGGCGCGAAATTTCATTTGCCATGGGCGCCGTCATATCTAGTTACGCCACTGGCCGGAACTGCCACATTTTCCCGCTCTTCTCCGACATCACGTGGGAGGCTCCCTGCCTCGCCTTCGGGTCGGGCACTTGCGCTGGAGCCTGGAAGCGGCTTTTAGGTGCCGGCCAGGGTGGAAAAAGGCCGCGGTAAAAAGAGGGAAAATTATAAAGTCCAAGTGGGAACAATTGGCCGGCAGAGGGAAATGAACTTCTATGAGGCGATTGCATCACTGAATTCTTGACCTGTAACGAACTATTGTTGCAAGCTAAGTACAACTGTACATGCGTCAAAATAAAGCTTTTATTTGGTCTACTAGTCTGTTATGCGACACCTGCATAGAGAAAATGTTCTGTAAAGGCCAGACATTTTCTCTGCTGTGGCAAGGTTCATTCTAGAAACACATATTTGCCTATAGAATTAATAAATCTTGTTCTGGCAAATTTTTTTTTTATTGTTAGTTGTGTGGAGTGTAAAAGCCAAATTCGCTCATGTAGAAAAAAATAGTCATTAATGAGGTTCTCCCGCTTGGGAGTTAAAATTAGAAACATTGAAACCAACTTGATCCAAATGAAAAAGGCCAATGGGATCGATTCTAATGGTTAATTATTTTAAACTGGGCATACTGCTAGCTTGACCTGTTCAACGAGCAGTTTCGTTAGTTCGGCTGGTATGTCTTGTTTCGATACAGTGAGACCAGTTTCATTGCCAGTTGTAACTGTTTGACTGCCAGTTAGAACAGTTCGACTGCCAGCTCAAACTGTTTGGCTGCCAGCTTGAACATTAAGACACCAGTGTCGCCAGTTCAAGCTACCACTTTTGCCTGATTAACGACCAGTTTGAACTGTACAAATGACTGTTTAGCCAATTCAGCTGCCAGCTTGGCCAGTTCACTTTCCAAGTTCGGCCAGTTTCGACAGTTTGATTTCCAATTTGCCCGGTATAATTCCACCACAAACAGTTGATTTCGCGTTTGGCCAGTTCATATCCAAACTGGTTTCAAATCGTCTTTTTCAATAGGGTTGGGCTACGGTGACGTAGCTCAACGTTGGTTCCCCCGGCGTTGTCATGTTGATGGGAACTTCAGTTTGAAGCGCCCGTTGGACGTCCTCTCGCGCAGAGCCTCGGCGATGGAGAGAGTCACTGGACAACTAGAGGCAGGCAGCCACCTTCGAAGCTCTTCCCGGACGACATCCCGCATAATCTGTTGTACGGCAGATATACTGCAGCCAAAGCAGCAGCTTGACGACGAGGCTCCAGTGACGCCAGGTAGTCGCTGCTAACAGGAAGAGCGTACTTCGGGGGCGCGCTCGATGTTCGTTGCCTTAGTGACGAAGGCGTCGACCGTAGTCGGCGGATTGCGCACGAGGACCCAAAAAATGTAGTTCTTCATACTGATCATAAGACTTCGGAGCTTATATCCGTCCGTTGCTTGAGCGTGGGCACGACTGCGCAGGCGCAAGACGTCTTGAACTCGCTCATGACGGTTTCGTTAATGCTCTGAGCTTGGATTCGAAGACGTGGGTCTCCCCACTCCTTTACGCTTTGAGTGGTGAGCGTCCACAGCAACTCACTCATGCAGATATTCCAAAATGTTAACGTTGGCTAGTGGATTTCGACCCAGCGCTGAGCGGTGCCCTGTAATGCAAAGTAGAGGTTCTGCAGGTGCTGTTCTAGAGTTCAGTTGTATCATGTCACTTGTTCGTGCTGATTAAGCATGTCCTCAACGTCCTCGTGAACCTCGCCGTGAAACGGTGCCACTGTCCGAAGCGCAAATGACAGGTAAACGCCGGAAGGAAAAGCTGGTACCTGGTGCGACTCGGTTCCCACCATGAACGTTTTCTTCTTCCTCGGCTGCTCCGATAGTTGACCGAACTTCGGAGGCTGACCTCGGTTGCCGCGGCTGGCTCGGATTTCGGGTTCGTCGACGGGGGTTTGCTTTCCGGGACATTGAAAGGAAAGGGCCCTACAGATTTTCTGAGCGGTAGGTTTCACGGACATGTAATGCGATACCCCACGCCTCCACCAGAGATATCACGGACGCAGGCGACGAGTCAATGAATATTAAAATGAAAAAAAAAGGTTTAACCGGCGCACTTGTGCCAGAAACAAAAGAAGAACAAACGTCGCTAAAGCAGCAGCGAGCGTCAAAGGGGGGCAGCAGCGAGCAACGGTGCATCGTTCACGACGCTTCGCGGTGACAGTCTGCGGTGGCACATTACAAAGGGACACGGCAGGTGCGGCTGACGACAGATATTGGGCGGTAAACCAAAGGATAGTTTTGGAGTCGAATACAAACCCCAACACCGTGTGGTGGAGCGCTAAAAGCATCGGACCCGCGCGACAGTATTCCGTGTGTCGGAATACAACGAGAAGATAGTGGCTTTGGTTCCCCATAGGGCCGTAAGCCCTAGACATTGAGGTGTGTATATTTTATACAACCTAGAACTCAGTCTGCCTCAGCGAATGACTTGCCTCTCAGCTCTGGATTTGAAATTTAGCCAATACAGGAGAACTGCTTGCTTGGCGACTTTAGTGTGCATCACGCAGTAGTGATACATGACCGCACGATGGTACGATGCTCATCCAGATCAAAATCGGCAGATGTGGCTATTGAACCCAGAATTCCTGGGTTCTGCAGTGAGATATCGCTCCACGTGCTCCGAGTGGATGTGGGCCGTAAGCCAGCAGGCAAAGCAAGAAACTAGTCAGCAAGCAAATCTCACGATGCGGCTAGCAAATATCTAGAGGCGGCAAATAGCCCGCGGTCCGAGCCAATCCCGAGGGTCCGAGCTTCGGTTGCAGCGGTGAGGAACTCGTTTGTTTGGGAAAATGTCTGCGCCATCTATAATGAAAAGGCTACAAATCAATTGCGGGTAAATTTCCCTTACAATTGCAGCCTACATAAGTGTGGGTAAAACAAGTAGAAGGCAACTGAATTTGAAACATATTACCTGAAGGTGCTTTTACAACGGCGTTCGACTGGCAACTGCGAAGCGAATCGGTTCCTTTTCGTTATCAAACGCGGATGAAATTGTATTGCATAAGTAAGCAACAGCGTTCACAACTGCTTTGCGAACGGGGTTCAATCGCCACAGTCAATACGTAGTTATATACGTTATATTTTGTTGTCTCAATTCCCTAGTAAAAAATAATAAAGGAATGACATGTTCAATAACGACACGAATTACTGCATCGTGGGGTTAAATAGAGCTTCAATAATGTTATTAGTAAGCTTGCCTGCTCTTGCACTTGCAATTGCCAGTAAGAAACGTGTATTAAGGTTGGCGAAAGTGAAAACTAGACTTTTTAAACGGAAAATATCGCTTTGAACGTTCAACACAAAAATTTTTTTAATTCATCCCAATAAAACTATGCAAAAAATTTCGGCTTAAATTGCACTTACTGAGAGCTTAAAGCGTTCATCGCTAGGCGTTTGACCTTCAGGATTCCTGATTAAACCTTCGGCTTTCGTACTAACGCAACTTCACCGGACAAGAGGCGACAATAAGATGTCCGAGATTCACCACGCCCCACGTTTTTATTGCGAGAGCGTTAAGGAGCTCGCGTCGCAGAAAAGCCGGCTTCGGTGGCGTGATGGAAGAATTCTGACTGTTCAATAGGATAATGACGTCACAGCAACATGACTTCGCGTGGGAATTTCAATCAACCCACAATCTCACGTGAAACGTGACGTCACGCCCGTGTGAAAGTGAATAAAACAGAAAATGCATTCCAAATTAAAAGTCGCCGCATGTCTCAAACTATTTTACTTTAAAAAGTAATTAATTATCCCTAAAGAAATATTTGAAGAATATTAGGCGGGATTCCAGCCCACGACCCTTTGGCTGAGAGCCAGACAGGTTACTGATTAGGCAACGCAGAAAATTTCTTCTTTTTACTTCAGGTTTAGACAACATGATAAGGCACACAGTCATCCACACACCTAGAAGTTGTTTAATAGCGAATCAGTCACTTAGGGGAGGGCGCCAGAGCAATAAAATATTTTTAAGCACACTGAGTCACCTAGTGTCGCCAACCGATGTTCAGAAAGTGCACGGTATACCTCGCGAATATATGCCACTTTCAATTAAATTTTCTCTTACAGATTTAGTAATGAGATCTGCATTATTAACACTCATTCTTGTCCTTCACAGTCTGTGGAGGCCGAGAAACATGAACATATAGTAGAGGACTCCTCACTCGTTTTCCAAGGGCGAAAAGCGGATGGCGTGCGCTCTTAAAGGTAGATCCTTCTGCGTCACTGAAGAATGTTCCAATGGGACACTGCGTCCCAACATTCACTAAATACATGCTCTATCTTCTCGGGTTTCCTGTGGAAGATACCATTCACTGACCAGGGTTAAAAATACTTTTCTGTTATTGCTACGTTCTCACAGGCAGTACGCCGCAGTACAATTTAAAAAAAAAAAAGTTATTTCGCCAATGATTTGATTGGAATTTTCTTCCCTGTTTTAGGCACATTCAGCCCTGAACATTTGCAGTACATTGACGTATAAATAGGTATTGAAAACTGTAGATACATTAAGTTTTTATACGAAGGTTTTCGGGTAACTGAAGAGAGATACTCTAAGGAAAACCGAACCTTGAGTATTCTAAAATAAATCACAACTTCACGCAAATAACCTTGTACACTGGAACGTATTTGATCACTGATGACACCACAAACTCAGGAAGTGCATTATACAGTCGCATCTGCATAAAGGTAAGAAAACAATAAATCTTTCTGATCGCGTAAGAACACAAATCTAGAAACACTTTTTCGTAGAAATGAATGGGTCACTCCTAGACCACCATTCCCAACAGAACGGAACAAATTGGTACGAGCAGAACGCTCCCAGCTCGAAATCAAGATGAAAACAAAAAAAACTCTTTGAAGTCTCTGCACGTTGAAGCACGGCATACACAGCGCTTGCCATGTGTACCAAACTTTCCAGCTAAGAATAAATTACAAACGCTAGCGCTCGAAAATATTGGAGAAGCCCCTACTCCTTCAGCTTTCCTCTTTAACATTAACCCTCTCCGTCTCTTCACTTCATAGTTGCTTTTTCTACCGGTAGTGCTAGAGTGGCTCCCCGAGGTACTTTGCAGGTGAAGCTGTCCAATGAACAGTCACAAACTTATCGGGTGCAGGTGCCCAATTACCGTGCCAGGGACCTACGTTTCTGCTCCAGTTGATTGCACTACACGTTTTCTTAGAGAAGGAGGAAGCACCGCTGATTACCTCACGAACGCTGTCTTGGTCGACACAAAAAACAGCAACGTCGTCTGCATAAGAAAAAACTTTTACTTCGAAAAAGTGTAACCTAAAGACATGTATACTGTGATTGTTTATCAGTTTTAAACAAGAGGGTTCCAAGTAAATCGCAAACATTACGGGAGGTAGTGGAAAGCCTTGCCTAGAAGGTCGGACCTGTAGTACACTTTCACCCTTTTGGAAAGACAAGTTCAAACTGGTGCCTGTTTCAAACTTGGTTATTGCTCCAGTTCGACCAGTTTCATAGTGGTTGAACTGGTCAAGGTGGTTCGAATTCGTCACAGTGGTTGACTGGTCATGGCGGTTGAACTGGTCATACTGGTTGACTGGTCATGATTTTTGAACTGCTCATGGTGGATGAACCGGTCACACTGGTTTGACAAAAATATTTTCATTTGTTCAGGTCACCACTCCGCTTCGGAAATCTTTTTTATACAAAAATGTAGACACAATACGCCTACTACAAGCATCAGCTGAACATACAATGAGCGCATAAACATACACGGTACTTACAAACAACAATACAACAGCAAACTAACCCGATCACTACTGCTATGCTTTTCCGTCTTTTATACTGGTCGTTTTGAACGTACGGAATTTCTCGGTGACTGCCTATGCAATAAACAATATTCTCTGCATGTTGATTGTTTCCCAACAATGTCATACCTCTGAGGGTGTTTTGAACGGCTCAGGGGATGAATCTCTTAGTAAAAAGTAAACGCTCGATCATGCCGTAATTATTTGAAAGCCAATAAATCAAAGTGAGAAAGCCAAACAAATTGAGAAATAGGGGTCAAACTGGTAACCAGTTGGAACAGTTAGGCCAATCTGGAGACCAGTTTGGTCAATCTGGTTGCCAGTTGCCAATATCGTGACGAGTCAGGCCAACCTGGTGATCAGTTAGAAAGGCAATCTGGTGACCAGTTAGATCAATATGGTTACCAGTTAGACCAGTCTGGCTACCAGTTGCACCAGTTTGATTTCCTGTTAGACCAGTCTGACCACTCCAAATACCAGTTTGGTCAGTCCGAAAACCAGTCTGACCAGTTAGATTTTCAAACTGGTCTTTCCAATAGGGTACTGACATACTTATTTACAATGATTGACATCGAACATTATGCGCATGCCATTTTAACACGCTAAAAATCAGACTCTACATTAGCATGTTCAAAATTACGAAAAAGAACCTCATGCGACGCACGATCCAATGCCTTCTCCAGGTCCATCTGCAACATAGCAACTCGTCCGTCGAAGGAATCGCAACATTCTAGAATTCTCCTAACTATATGTATGTGGGCAAAAGTAGTGCGGCCTTTAATATCGCACGTCTGATGCGTTCCTTCAAGGTCTTTTATAACACCACGCAAACGTCTAGCTAGGACTTTTTTGTAAATTTTGTAGTCGACATTCGTCAGATTAATTGGCCTTGCAAAGAAAACAGACAATAGCTTTACACCGTCAGCAACCTTTGAAAAAAGGAAAATATGGCTTCTCAAAAAGGACGGTGGTGACCTATTAATGCAATACGCTTCCAAGAGCACCGCGTAAAAAGTGTCCGCTGCGTACCTCTTAAATGCTCTATAAAATTCGGCACTCAGATAATCCGGCCGGGGCGCTTTGCCCGCAGCTAATATGTCGATAGCATCTTCGAGGTCGCGCACGCTGATCCCCGATTCTAAACTTTCTCGAACATCCTCTTCAAGTGTGGGCATGAGCGACAAAACCTCGGCGTCAAAACCGTCATCTTGTAGTACGCTGTGACCCATCAAATTGTTAAATTTTTAGCGAACCTCGCTCGATCGTTTTCTTATCACGAGCTGTCGTATTTCCGTAGCGTATTTATTTTATCTCGTTTCGCTGTGTATACAATTTCTCGTCGCTCAGCGCTTACCTAGAAGGTGCTTCGCCCATCCATAGCCTGTGGGACCGCGCACGGACAATATTTCCTCTATATGTTTCACAGTTGATTACTTAAAGTTGGTTATTGTAATCTCTTATCTCTTGTACAAACTTACCCGGTTTTGCGCTTTCTTCGGTTAAGAACAAACTCAATTGACGGCGAAGTTCTTTTTCTTTGTGTTTGATAGTCACGGATACCGTTCCTTTGAACTGCGTTAACTTATACTTCTTTGAAAGGTTCCCACCTAGCACCCCTCATTGTCGTCTCGTCCTCGTGAAATTACTTAACTAATTAACGTGTTTCAGATTTAAAAAGTGTATCCACAATGAGGCTACTTTTTTGTTCCGAAGCGAACATTCCCATCTTGATTTTTTTAACGTTGTTACGCCTTCACAGCTTTCGCGTTCAACTCTTAAAGGCGAAGCTTAAGCGTCTCCTGTAGCTTAAGCTGTCTGTAACCATGCAGTCAAAGACAGCTTAGGACATAATTTATGTCTTGTGGTTAGCGCACACTAACCACATGAAAGAAGACTTGTTCAGCTGTGCGCCAGAGGAACATGGTCATTTCTGTTTACGGTTTAGCACATTAGCCAAGCATAGACATCTAGACGGCTTTTTTCTAGTTAAGAAGCCAGTCCACGCCATCCCAAAGACTTGGCACAGACGTACCTTTCATTTCCTTGAAGAATCTTCCTTTCAGTCGCCGGGATTGCTCTTCCGAGAAGTGATTTTTCCAGAATCCAACGACGCCTTTCCTCACGTACTGTACTTCCCAATCCTTCTTCGTCTTTGTTACACTCGCACTTTCAAATACAGCCTTCATTTTTTCTTCGTCTTCCGCAAGCTCCATAGCGAGGTCGTCGCCTATGAAACCAGCGATCTTGAGCACCGATCACTTCATGTCGGCATTAATCGACTCGTACGTGAGAAACAGCACGTTAGGCTCGTCTTTCTTGGCGTACCAAGATAGAAGATACTCATAGTAGCTGTCGTAGTTCGTGATACCCTCGATGAAAATTTCAAAATACTCGTCAAAAGTTCCATCTTGAAAACTTTAATCAGTCAATTCCTTTGTATGATGGTAAAACGGCACGCAGCGGTCTTTAGGGTTCCTGGCCACGTATATGTACTTGGTGGATGGCGAGAAAGGCGCCAAGTGAAAGGGCAGGTGAGTGCAAATGTTTCTCGGTCTGTCGGCCTTAAGAATGCCGTCCATATCGTGCTTCTCGAGAGAGCTCCATCCCGGTGTGACGCCTCTGCAGACTCTGAAGTACGCCTTGACGATTTCCAGCACCCAGTGAGTGCCGCACTTAAAGAAGGTGACCAGGATGATGTCGCTTTTCTCCGGTTGATAGCGAAGACCACTCCGGTCGACCTCTTCGGAGTAGAATCCCGGCAAGCGGAAGCCATCAACGATCTGGATGGCGGGTCGGTCTCTCTCCATCATCCTATGGGACACAAAGCACACGTCGTTGAACTGCCAGTCTGAGACTCCTCTCAGAAGCGCACGTTAGAGGCTTTCAGAAGGAACTCCTTTAAAAGATTTGCAGATCAGCCCGCAATTTCGGCCCATCAGCCTGCGCTGGCTCGTGAATCTTTTATAGTTCGTTCTGAAGATATTTAAAGTGCCCCATAGACAGGGGTTTGAACCGCACTCTGGATTCTTTGTCACCGAATAGGAATGGGAAGAGGGTAATCCGACAGCCATGTCATGTTGAACGTCGACGCTGAACTTGCGGCCTATCGGTGAACCACGTTTTGGTCAGATAATTGCCAGCGTGGTGTTTTCTCGGGACTGCTAGTTTTACGCCATCAATTTGTTAAGAGTTTAAAGCATGCGAAAATCTCTGAGAATCTCACGGAACTCAAAAATACTGGGAAATAAAGTTCTACAGCTGGCACTTCATTTTTAGCACACACAAAAGCGTGTATATTTATGGCAAAGAAATGACATGCATAATTTGAAAACAAACTGGGGTGTCGGTATGTTTATGCAGACAGACTTTAGCCTGCCTCAATGTGCGA
Source organism: Ixodes persulcatus (assembly GCA_013358835.2). Lineage (NCBI taxonomy): Eukaryota > Metazoa > Arthropoda > Arachnida > Ixodida > Ixodidae > Ixodes > Ixodes persulcatus. The sequence continues at coordinate 99,425 of JABSTQ010011117.1, read as the reverse complement.
CTTGTCTCTGAGCTGTAGATGAGCAATTTAGCCAGTGCGGTACAACTGGTAAACTGGGGTTTTTAACGTCCACCACGCAGTAACGATAAACGACCGCACGCCGGTATAACGCTCATACCGATCGAAACGGGCAGGGGTGGGGATTGCACTCAGAATCCCTAGGTCCTTCAGCGCAAACAAAGTTTTAACCTAACCATGAGCTCAACTTAAAAGCAGTAAACACGCTAGTTTGTTTAAGTTGTGGAAGCATTTTTCCATGCTCCAAATTCTGTGCTTTCTTCGACTTATTTTAAGCAGTGTCGTAAACGACCAACTAAAAATAAGAATATTTTCCATCAATTCCTCGTTCCATTGGAAACGAATGACACTTTCCTCCTTTCTGCGGGAAGTAGCTCAGAGACGCGCTCCTGTGGTGACAAGAGGAGAGAAGAGGGCAAGAGGCAGCGGGGGGAAGAAAACAGAAAAAAAACTATTTTTTCTCGGCAGAAAATGATTTTGTTGGTCGGGCTTTAACTGAACATTTAGCCTAGACCTAGCAAACACCAGCTCTGAGCAAGTGGAGCGAAAGGTTGCACTGCAGAACCCAGGGATTCCGGGTTCAATCCCCACCCCACCCGTTTCGATCCGGATGAGCATCATACTGGCGTGCATCACTACTGCAGGGTGCCCGCTAAATACCCCCGGCTATGAGTCGTACTACACTAGCTAAATTGCTCATCTACAGTGGGTATCAAGGTCGCCCTGTTCTGGCACACTAAACTCCTAATTTATAAACAACTAACGACTACCGTATTTTCCGGACTATAGTCCGCACCCGGTGTATAGTCCGCAGGGGCGAATTTGTGGTCAAAAATAAAAGTTTTTGCTTAGATAGTCCGCACCCGGTACATAGTCCGCACGCGGTGCATAGTCCGCACTTAGTGTCTTATCCGAACGTACAAATTATCATACACAGCCCACCTCGACAAATGCCTGCTGTATTAGCTCACAAAGACGCTTGTATCATATATAAATCACTATTAATATACTCTGTTAATCATAAAATCTTTCGCGTCTTGTCACCGAGAACGATCAAGAAACATAAAAAAACTTTGTATAGTCCTCACCTTTAGATAGTCCGCACAGGGTAAACTTTCAACTTTTAAGCATGTATAGTCCGCGGACTATAGTCCGGAAAATACGGTAATCTGTTTTTGCTACCACCTGATTGCAAAATACGTGAAATTTTATCGTTCACAGATATGGTGACAAAATTGTCCACGCGCATACACAAATAACGTTCGCAGCTTGCTTGGTTCATACCTATGGAGGCATATCTGCCATCATACCTCGAGCGTGACTGCAGATAGTTCTTGTATGATGTCAGGGCCAAACTACGGGGAAGAAACGTTCCTCAAACAGTGTATGCAAATTTTTAGAATTATGTATTATAAGTATGACCGTGGGGCAACTCCCTCAACACTGTCAACACTCAGCACGTGGGCAACTCCCTCAACACTGTCTGCAGGCTCCACTCTCTTGGGTGTGAACCACGATCATCACCTACTTCTACCAACTGCGTGCCAGCCGAGCGTGGTTAAGCAGGGGAGAGTTTAACGGAGGAAAGTAGGTGCCATTAAAACCACAGCTGCCAGTAAACGAAACCTCATTTCGCTATTCGAGTCGTTGTGTTTGCTCACGTGACGCTGAAATACGGTAAAGTGCAATGCGAATTTCACCATATGGCATTAAATGACCGCCGAACCTGCTCAAAATAAAGACTACGAGAGACGCGCGCTGTTTTTTTTTATCAGATAAGGTCAGTTATTAAAAATTACATAAATATTTTTCATATGCATACCACCGCTAAATGGCAAAATTTAATGTAATTTTTACAGGCTGTCGACATATGATCGGCCATACACTGTTGCAGAAAAACCATACAGGTGTTTGTATCACTTGGGTAGCTATTCCTCTGACTTGGATGGATGGATAGATGGACGCTAACGGCTGTACCCTTTATGTAGCGCGGTAGCTGCTCTGCAAGCCTGGAAACTCAAAACCAAAAGTGGGAATCCTCTTTTCGCCCTTCTCAGACATTTTGCTTCCCTTTTGCAATTCTGGCCTGGATATCGCCAAAACAACCCTTGGGGATCAAAAAAAAAGAATGTTTTTGTTTTTTCCTCCCAGCGAGGTAGTCGCCAATGTTACTATTTTCAACACTAGTCGGTGTTACCATAACACAGGACCCTCTGCAAGACAAGGTCGTGACTTTAGGTCGGAACCACACGGGAGGGAGTCCCAGTTTTCCTCTGTCCTGCCTGTCCCCAGCAGTGTTAGTTAGTTATACGTCAAACAACTATCCCTAGATCTTTTTCACCAGTTTCTCTAATCTCCTCTTAGATTTTAAAATACACTTATCATCCATATTTTTAAAATTTTTGTCTGCAAACCCCAGCGCTCCGACTAAATTCTTCGCCCCCTCCCGTGGGAGGGGGGGGGGGGGGAGAAAGTCCTGTGCACCTTAAAACCAAATGTTCTAATGTCTCGAACTTCCCCTACACATACGGCTCACCGCGTATCTATTTCTTCATACTTTGGCCTATATGTTCTACTTCTCAATACTCCTGTTCTAGCCTGAAAGAACAACGAGCTCCCCATGAATTTTTATTATACTGTTCCTTTCTTAATTCCTGTTTCCGTCCCTTATACATACTTAAATATGATTTTCTCTGCATCTTTCCGCCCACATTTTTTTCTCGGATTTTTGAACTTCCTCTTTTACATAGCGCTCTGCCTCAGCATTTGGCTGGCGGTATTCGATTTTTAGAATTTTGAGTTCTGTTTGTCCGTTTAGTGTTCAGATTTTTCATCGCTTGGCAACAGCGAAAGCACAAACCGAACACGCTGATGACCGATCATCGTTGCAGATTTCCGGTCGCGTTACCGAGGAAACTTCAACCCTGGTGCTGCATCGGACCATCGGCCCCCATCACGCGTCAAGCCCATGGTGTTACCGTCACCGTGACTACGCTCTTTCTTCCTCGGAAAAAGGATTCTGCTCGAAACTCCTAATTTACTTTGGATGCATATTTATTTCTACAGCACAAAGGTGGGCCGAATGTTCTGGCGTGGTTGGTCCAAACAGCGGTGATATTTCAAGGGCAGATTGCGCCGGGTTGTTTTACCAACGTAGGTGGGTGAAAACGTCGGACCCGCTATAAAACTGGTCCGACGTTGCCGCAACTGCTGCCATCGAGCAAGCAAGCGCTGCGCGAGACTGATGTGCGCACATCTCAATGCATGCCATTATCATACTTCTTTTACCCTTAAGTTGAGACTGCCGTGAAAAGAACGTGCCCGCCGGACCAATCAGCCGCCTTCCTCTTATGACCTGACCCGGCTCTCCGCTCGTGGTTATGACCGGGAGCGTCATGACGTGCCGAAAGAGAGACGTATGACTGATCCAACAAGGACGTAGCTTCCATTTGAGTCTCCACTTAGGGGTTAACAGAGTATACGCCAGCTGCGTTACACTTAAAAGAAAGTGACAAAAGGATGTTGGGGCAGTGGAGAGAGGTCTAGTTTATGTGCAGGGTCCGTGTAGCGCTAATGCAGTCTTGTGCAGTCCCGCTGCAAGAGCGCCCTTTTCAAATCGAATAAAGAAGTCCCCTTTTTTACCGGAGATGTCGACTTCTATCGTCGCCTGCTTTCTTTCGCGCTCGCAAGATGACGGACGCATGAATGTTCCTCAACCTTTTTTGAATTTGAAGACAACGTACTCGATGACACGAAGCCGCAGTCGCTGTAGTGTTCAGAGGGTACGTCGTCAAAAGACTACAGCGAACGCGGAATACTTTGCACGTTGAATGCGTCGTCCCCAATTACGTTTACTTTGAGTTCAACAGGCTCTTCCGCCGCTCACGGGAAACGGCAGAGGTAGTCATAGACTGCTTTAGGGTTAGAGAGTTTTATCCTGCGTCGACCTACGGTCGTCCATGAATATCGCCTGAAAAGACGTACCTAGTCGCCCTTCCGTGCTCGGGGACTCAGACGTCAATGTACCATTTTGCTGACAATTTCGACATTGCAGAGTCTTCCTTTCAAGCCTGCATCGGTCGAATCCTAAATTTCACGAATGCACTCAGTAGGGAGGTGATTCGGTTCCTGGCTCCGGATGAGAAGGAAGAGAGTGGCAAGACTACAGAAGCCTGCACGTCAACAAGGTGAACGACAAACGAGGAATGCCGAAAGCCATCGGTGCTATTGTCGGGTGTCACGTAGAGATCTAGAGGCCGTTGGTTCCGGAGCAGTCGTACTATAACAGACTCAAGTTCCACTCCATCGAGCTGCAGGGCATGTCGAACAAAAAGGAAGAAGTGTATTGACGTTTTCGTCGATTTTCCCGGCTCCGCCCAGGATGCTCTTGTGTATCGAAGGAGCTTTTTCTCCAAAGATGCAGCTGCCAACTGCCGGGGTACTTTAAGCATTCATTTCTTTCGAAATCTTATCACTTCCATAGTCGCTTGCGCAAAACAAAACAAAAATATGCAAGATACTTTGTCACAGATTTCACACAAATAAATAGTTATCTGTTTTCATAATTTAATGAGTTTAAGTAAACCTTTTTATTTGCGTGGAAGTTATGTGCCATTAATTCTGTTGCATGGATTAGAAAAAAAAAAAAGCGAAATACTCTCATAAAGCATTACCCAGCCTGCCTCACGTATTGAAGGGCCTCTTTTTACGATTCTACGTGTTTACTTCATTATGAGTAAGGTCACATATGACTATAATTAAAAAAAAGGAAAGGGGGTGACGCTATGTAGTCACCACCAACCTAAAGTTTAGAGATTTGATTCTAACTTTCTTTGCTTTCACTTTCCTTGTGAAGTATAACTTTTTATATAAAATGTAATTAGGTAAGGGGCCTCACGTTGCTAGACACGGGGCGAATTAATACTTTTATTGGGCTATCAATTGAAAAATATAGAGTGGAATGTAAAATAATATTAAAGATATCTAATTATTTTTTACATTCTGTTGCCTTTTTTCTAAATTGGATGCCCAAGAATATTTCAATAACGTGATTGGAGGTTAGAAACCTTTTAATATACAAAGAAAAAAAATGTAATGTTGACTTGAAGGAAGTATTTTAGAATGAGCATTGACAACGTCGAGTATCGTACAAAAGTGGAGGCATGCTCAATTAAGAATGCTGTTTTATTCAATAGGCAAATAGGTAGTTGGATATATTCAGCCCATAAGAAAGCCCAGTAATAATTTCTGTGACAAATATATGTGATTTTAGGCGAAATTTAGTTATCATATTTTCATACTATTGCAGATGGATAACTCCTTGGACACATGGCATACACTCTGCTGACATGGCTCGTGACCCCTACAAAACCCCAAAGAACGGCCGTCTTGAAGCATGGCCAGTTGTCTACAATGTTGCGCTCAATGCTCACTGAGTGACTATCGAGAATAGTTACGGTGAATTCTAACAGCGGTTTCGAAGGCTCTATCACATTGACACGGACAGCATCCCCCAGGCCGTGCTGGTGGTCATGGGGGCGTGCGTCCTGAACAACCTCTGCAAAACTGAGGACACGCTCACAGAGTTCTTGGACCCGAATGTGGAGTCAGGCACAGAGGTGTCAAATCCAGAAGAGAACGAGAGGGATAACCCAAGTCACAGAAATGTCAGTCTGCAACACACTAATTGTAAAGCCCTTTATGTTATCTGTAGTTAATGATTTTCATGTAGACTTTCTACAGATTTGTTTCTGTAGAAACCTTCTTAATCCTGTGGCTGAGCTTGTGTACGTAGGGCACCACTACCGGTCTCACTCTCGGCTTGCACTTCTCTGGGACTACAGCAGTCCCTTGAAGCCTTTGCATCTGCGATCCACCCACTCCCGTAAGTAGTGCTGATTAATAGCCCCCCTTTTTCAGCCTGTTCACCTGGGATGTAAAACCCTCCACCTTCCTGTGTGGACAAGACTTCGCCAAGGATGCGCGGAGACAGGTAAAGACTATACTTCTTTTAACCACCTTAGAATGGTTGAAACTGTAAGGGAGCAGACACTTTCTTCATCTGGGAGCATAACACCAACATACATGTGATTGCTAAAGCGACAATGTAAGGCCCAGAAATTGCAAGTTACCATTTACAGTATTCTCCTTTGTAAAGTCTAACCCCGTGGAGCAGGCCCTAAATACTCCCAACATTTTTCTAACAAAAGCAGCTTTTAGGGACGCTTCCCATGGGTAAAACAGCACCAAACTGCCATCCACATTTCTAAAAATGCGGAGAACATCGGCTTTCAACATTTGTCACAATCGCTTTGTCACACTTTTACATATAGATATCACTTAAGACTGGTGCCACGCTTGCGCCAATGCAGATCCCTTCTTTCTGCAAATAAACCGTGTCATCAAAAACAACAGATGTAGAACTGAGATAGAAACACAGCAACTCTAAAACTCTTTCCTCATAATTTCCAGAATCATTCTGAAAGTTGTCAACCCCGATTTTTTCTATACTTTCCTGACCCGTAAGTAGCAACTCTTTTTGCGGAATCAAATAACTAAGTCTCCTACGTCGAATGACATCGCATCACACGAGCCATGGTTGTGCCTTTCAGGTGCTGTGTCACGCATTCCGCACACTCCAATCCGAAGGAATCTTGAGGGATTAACCGAGAATGGTGACGCTGCAGGTACGACCCCAACTGTGCCTTCCAGAATCCTCTACGCGTCTCAATCACCCTAAACAGACTACCCTTCTTATGTGTTTTTACCGAGAATAACACCACCAGATTTAGACCCTTAGCTCCAGTTACCGATGCTTCGGGTACTGCTGTGGTCCCAAAGAAGTGCAAGCGGAGAGTGAGACCGGTAGTGGTGCCCTACGTACAGAAGGTCAGCCACAGGATTAAGAAGGTGGCGGAGAGACATAAAGTCCCGGTTCTTTTCTCCGCTTCAAGAAACTAGAGAAGTTGTGAGGTAGAATTCAGAGGGGAGCGGCACAAGCAGCGCGATGCGAAAAGAAGCATAAAAAGCAGTTCGTAGCGTGCGATGTGAGAATTGTGTATAGAACACCGCAATCATGTGGTAACCAGTATATTGGACAGTCTGGTAGATGCGTCAACAATAGACTAAGGGAGCGTGCATATTCTGTGAGATCATCCTCTGCCGGTCATTTGGCGTTTCATTGCGGCAGATGTGGGTGCGCCCCTAAGTTTGAACAGACAACAATAATGATGTGACACAACAACAAAAGGACGAGAAAGATAACGGAGGCATTATATAAATCACGATGTAGGGAGGGCACGTGTGTCAGTGCCCCTTCTGTGGCCCTCTATCAAAAAGAGAGAATATCTCGGCCAATGGGAACGGGGTATGAGGTGACATGGGTGTGGTGGATTGCTCGGGTATTTTCGCGGCCTTCATGTTTTTTTTTTTTTAATAAATTTCAGTTGCAAATCAGCGCCTTGTCTGTGTGTATACCCTTCTACTGGTCCGTCCTTTGCGCTGTATTCTCGGTCCTATCTGCTTCATTGTTTCAAAGCACTGCCAGGAACTCCCTGAGGAGCTACTGGCCAGAGTTCTTAAGAGCCTTCATCTGAACCCGCTTTGGCTCTGCAACCGACGATGAACCTCCGCGAGAGTCAGCACTCCAGTCCTGGGTCGAAGGCTCTTCGCTGGGACCAGCGTTCGCTGAGTCCCTGGAAACATAAATCGTTCACACAAATCCAACTGTGAATGTAGGTCAAGTAGTAGTGCGTGTCTTTGTAGAGTACATAGGTCTAAAAACTTCAAACGACAATGTAGTTTTGATATGTACCAGCGGCACGCAATATCATGAAAGGGTTCAGGACATGTGTTTTTTGCATCCAGGAATATGTCTACCAGAGACATGGCAGCTAGATTATTTTTGACAGACACATAACGCACACATGGCGCACACATGCGCTAATTTATATTTCCCTCCTCTGTCTCTTACGCCATATTCCACTCAGTTTTGTGTCTATCCACTTGACTCACATAGTTATTAAAGGGCGCCTGAAAAGAAAAAGATGTTTTTGTTTAACAATCTTGTTGGGACACGCGTGTCACAAAATTAATTTTACGCGAAAAAAAAATTAGAGAAATCTTGATCGCGCGAGACGTGATTCAGTCTGGAGTCACCTATTTTCACGTGTTTTCTCTCTCGTTATTTCGGGCACGTGGAGGACAGGTGAATCGGGTTCGTCATCACGGGCGAGATGGTCATTCCGGAATCACCCGTGACGACATGAATTTCGCGCGCAGAATTTCAAATAAATTGCTCTACGTCAATATTGGTCTAAATAATTTTTTTCGCGTAAAATTTCTTTTTCGACTCGCGGGTCCGAACCAAACTGTTTAATTATTTTCTCTGTTGAGGGGCACTTTAAAGGTCAGCTGGTTTTCAGTGATGTTTATGTCTACTTTTATTTGTTTTTATTTTTTTATCTGCGTTCGTGTATATCTACAGACTCACCCTAAAAAAACTCAACATTAAGCATAATGTAGGCTTCAATCCAAGAGATTTTCATTCCTTTCATAAAGACAAACGTTAAGATTGCGATTCACGATATATTTTTGCTGACCTCTAGAATGGTTTCTTCAGCTCTTTCATAATGGAATGCCGTAAATTAACGGTAGTTTATTTATTTTCATACTCAAGGCAGACGTTTTTATTTCGGCACCATCTTTTTTCAAGGTTTGTTTCATTTGTTTTATTGTTTCACTCGAAGGATCAGCACAAGCCCGACCTATACGCGAAGCTTGTCTTGACACATGCTCGTTTATGTTTGTACTCGAGCCCTCCTGTTAGTGTTTCAAGGTACGTAGACGAGCCAGTGCAGGGAATCTCGACACTGCGAAGCTCGGGGATCTTGCTTGTGTAGGAGTGAACAAGCTGTAACAGCCAGTAAGTTTGCAATTTTATATTAGTCTTGCTGGTCAGCAAGTTTGTTGCTCGTTTTATGCGTCCACTGACGAAATTACCCTTTTTCAATTACTGTTTTTCTTAATACACCCGAGTACTCAATGTAAAACTGGGAGACGCCGTTGAAAGTCTAAAATCAAAAACTTCTTATCCCTTTATAGCTGTAAGGACAAGCAGTACTGCACTAAGTGAAGTCCCTACACGCATAGATTCGAGTAATTCAATATCGCATGAAGTCATCCTGCAATAATATGGCAACATTCACACATACAAACCGTTTTGAAGAAAGCAGCAGTTGAGTACTTGCGTGAAAAATGTCGCACAGTTCGGCGGACAGTACCCCTCTGTGGCGCGCCAACTGAACTAAAGTATTCCAAGCACATTTGGCGGTTGCTAATGGCCATAAGAGTTTTTATAAGTTTGCTTGCTTCCTGACAAAGTATGCCGAGATAATTTCACAACCACCGTTCAGACACACATCTTGGGAATCGGTAAAGGCTCGTACAGACAAATTTGCAGGGACTTAGCTCGGCTATGCCAGGATATACGTATAAGGTTCAGCTAGTTATTCTTAGCTTTCCTGGTTGTCTAGGATTAGCTTGATTATCATGCTTACTGATGCTTCAATGACACACACACGGTATACGCTTTATGTGACACATGTATATTTATTTTTTTTTTTGCTCAACGTCTGTTTGCTTCTCTATTGCCACAAAAACAGCTCGGTGGTCAGTGAATTAACACGCTGCCGTCTCTATGGCCAAAAACGCAGTATTTGGAATTGATTGTCTGTCTCTGATACACAGGATCAATGGTTGTTCGCCACTGGGTAGGCGGCGCCGCTAAACTCAACGTTTCACGCATGGCACTACTTACCGGCGTCAAGTCTTTCATGTGCCACAGTCTTTCACACACGTCGCACACATATCCAAACGGATTGTTTACGAAGTCCGTCTCGAAGGTCCGAGTCGCACTGGCGCTTTAGCTAAGTTTCACCGTATAGTCAGTCAATCGGCGAGCCTTGACGTCATCGACGGCGTCTTGTTGTTGCTGCTGCTGAGATGGTCGGGCACGTCGCTCAGCCTCCTGGCGACGCCGCTTTGCAAGACGTTCCTCCCTTTGCTCCGGTGTCTCCGCAGCACGTTTAGCCTTCTTCTGTTCGGTCTTCCTACGCTCAACCGCTAAGTGCCGGGCAAGTACTTCGGGATCCGAGTTAAGCTTTGTCGCTCTTCTGAGCCGCTGAGGAGCAATTTCGCTCTCCTTCTCCATGGCTATAGGTCTGTTTCTCTCGGCCAGGTTGAGCTGTAGCGTTCACGAGACGCGACCACAAAAGAAGCGCTTCCGACAGCGTCCGCGAGACGCGACCATTTAATGGTGACGTCAAGCGGCGTCCTAGCGTTCCATCATGTACACTCCACGGGCGTAAACTAGCGTCTGTATAGCTTCCCTCGGCGTCTGCTCGTGTCTGAAGCGGCAGACGCCGAGGCGCGTGGTGGCAAGGTGTCTGCAGCGACACCGCGCGCTTCGGTGTGTGGTGTCCGACTCGCGGCACGCCGAGACCGGCGAGGCGCGCACGGTGGCGGCGGAGCCCGTGGCGGCGGCCACAGTGTGGCGGCAGCGGCTCCGGCGCGCCAGCTGTGCGCCGTGTGACGTCACTGCTCCTCGCGCTTGCGCAGACCGGCGAGGCGCGCGCGGTGGTGGGGGAGCCCGCGGCGGCGGCGTCTCCGGCGCGCCAGCTGTGCACCGTGTGACTCACGGCTCCTCGAGCTTGCGCAGCACGGGAAACGGCTCCTTATGCGAGCCACGCGAAACTGCTCAACCCCGGTCAGTGTAGCTCACGCTACAAAAAGCTTCGCGAGGAGTAGCGGATGCTTGTAAGGAACTCCGTCGTAGCTACACTCTTAGAAAAAGGGGACCAAAATGAGGTAACAGACCGCCTTTACCACCCTCCTCCCGCCCAGGGGTAAAGCGCTCCGCTTGCTACCTCCTCAAGCGCAGCAAACACGAAGAATGCGGTGCTACCAGGTGAAGTTCGCCGCGAAGGGGCAACAAGGCGGCATGTATTACCTCCCAGAGGGTGCACCTGTTTTGCACTGCCAAAGCCTGGGCGCTGCGATTGGATGTGGAAAGGCGCAAACGAGTTCGCTAATTGGTCTCCTCGTATGACACGTGATTATTCGCGCATGCGTGGGAGAGCGCCTGCCCGCCGAAGAGTGTCCGCGCCTTCGCCGCCGACGCGCCCGATCATGACGGCATAACGTTGTTTCTTCTCGAACGTTCGACGGAGGCGTCCCGGTGCAGGAACGTTCTTTATTGTTCTGTTCGGTTCAGTCTCTTCTTACGAGGTCACCGAGAGCGCTGCATTGACTTCAGTCGAAGATCCAAGTCGTGTGCACCGTATGCAGGTAAGGAAATGTTCTGCGCGGTCGGCAGTTGGCGTCGGTTATGACCGCCCGGGAAGGCGACCCCCGTCTTCCTTAGACAAAGGGTTGGCGGACATGTTGGCACGTTTGAAGGCGTCGAGCGTTCGATAAAATTAGTGTGTGGCGCGAACGCAGACAACGGTTTAGACCATCGAAGTTCATAAAGAGCAAGACAGGAATGACTGTCGCTTGCACTAGCGCACATTTAGAAGGTTGACATACGCTAACCAGTGGCTTAGCCAGCAGCTTTTCCCGGTGATGTGTGTGCGGGTGGACGGAAGGGGGAGAGCGGCGGTTCGGCGAGCCGGGCGGCAAGACGCCTTTTGAATCGGGTGTCGCCTACGTTTAAGGCGTGAGGGGGTAGGAGGTTTTCTCTTTTTGGGGCCGTTGGTGTGTCGCGTCGGACGTAAATTGAGGATCTGATCAATATTTGAAAATCTCATAAGGTGGTTGTTTTTGTTTTATTTTGTTTTTTTCCCCGCAGAGCAGTAGTCGATCAAGGCATCATTGGCGGCACCGGCCAACCGGCGCGATTATTCTCAACGTCGGTGATATTTGTAAAAATCAGTGTTAAACACTGAATTCTTAATATCAACGTTTTTTTTTTTTAATTTTTAATTTAACGTAGGTTTAATAATAGTTTGGTAAATGTCACGTTACCTTGAAATACCGAATATAAATGTCTGAGCTAATTATTCGTGCGCTTCGCAAACATTGATAGTATTATATTACGGAATAAGGTCATGAAGTTGTTACAGGCAGCGGGCTAGCAATTATATTGTCTTGGCATTTTCTTTGCGTGTGATCAGGCATTTCTAAAACTCTGATCATTCAGTAGGCGAGTTAGATATAACTCAAGTTTGCATTATTGAAGTTGATTGAATATATTTCTTTCGTCCTGCGGCAACGTTGTAGGGTGATTTCGTCGAGGGTACTGGATGCCTGCTACCTTGGACTCATCTCGTGACAGTTCTTAACACTGCTTACTGCAGGTAAGCGGAGTCCGATATTTTATTTTGATTTTCTTGTTCCAGTTTGTGCACTTGAAATGGGGCTCTTGATTTTTATGTTGATTTTGTGTGTGTGCTGTTCGTTCATTTCCGAGAGAAAATTGAGGGTATACTTCGAGTAAATGAATTAGAGCAAGACACACAAGGCGCTTGAGTGTGTCTTTTTTGGTGTTTTTTTTTGTGTGTGTTTTCGTCCTTGTGTGCTGTTCTTCTCATGTCTAAATAAGACATACATTCAATTTTAATCTGGCAAATTACTTCGGCAAGAATATTTACATATTTGCCGAAGTTCGACATTCGGCAGTTAGAAATTATTCGTGCGCTTCGCAAACATTAAAAGTAGTATATTACGGAATAAGGTCATTAAGTTGTTGCCGGCAGAGAGACTAGCAATTATAGTGTTGTCTTGGCTTTTTTTTTTTTTGCGTGTGATCAGGTTTTTTTAAAGTAATCATTCAGTAGGCGAGTTAGATATGGCTCAAGTTTGCATTATTTGAAGTTGATTGAATATATTTCTTTCGTCCTGCGGCAACGTTGCAGGGTGATTTCGTCGAGGGTACTGGATGCCTGCTACTTTGGACGCATCTCGTGACAGTTCTTAACACTGTTTACTGCAGGTAAGCGTAGTGCAATATTTTATTTTGATTTTCTTGTTCCCATTTGTGCACTTGAAATGGGGCTCTTGATCTTTATGTTTATTTTGTGTGTGTGCTGTTTGTTCATTTCCGAGAGAAAATTGAGTGTATACTTCGAGTAAATAAATTAGAGTAAGACCCACAAGGCGCTTGAGTGTGTCTTTTTCGGTGTTATTTTTTGTGTTTTCGTACTTGTGTGCTGTTCTTCTCATGTCTAAATAAAACATAGATTCAATTTTAAATTCTAATCTGGCAAATTACTTCGGCACAAAATTTACGTATTTGCCGAAGTTTGACATTCGGCAGTTAGAAATTATTCGTGCGCTTCGCAAACATTAATAGTAGTATATTACTGAATAAGGTCATTAAGTTATTGCCGGCAGAGAGACTAGCAAGTATATCGTCTTGGCATTTTTTTTTTCTGCGTGTGAGCAGGCATTTTTAAAAGCTGATCATGCAATAGGCGAGTCAGATGGCTAAGTTTGCATTATTTGAAGTTGATTGAATATATTTCTTTCCTACTGCGTCAACGTTGTAGGGTGATTTCGTCGAGGGTACTGGATGCCTGCTACCTTGGACGCAACTGCAGGTAAGCGTAGTCAGATATATTATTTTGATGTTCTTGTTCGCATTTGGGCAATTGAAATGAGGTTCTTGATTTTTAAATTTTCTTTGTGTGTGTGGTGTTCGTTCATTTTCCAGAGAAAATTGAGGGTATACTTCGAGTAAATAAATTAGAGTAAGACACACAAGGCGCTTGAGTGTGTCTTTTTCGGTGTGTTATTTTTATGTGTTCTCGTCCTTGTGTGATGTTCTTCTCATGTCTAAATAAAACAAATTCAATTTTCATCTGGCAGAGCACATCGGCAAAAATATTTGCATATTTTCCGAAGTTCGGCAGTTAGGGTTGGCGGTCATAGGGATCTGCTGTGGTGCTGAGTAGCTAATGTGGTGTAGCGCTCTGTGGTGTATGTTCTTCTTCTGTACTTGTCCCAAAGCGCAATCATGTTTTTTTTCACGTACAATACCAACTCGCCCAACAATCAGCACTTGTATATACTAACCTGCTACAGTAGTTGTACCCCTTTGACTAAGATTTGTTAGTCACCTAAGTAAATCGGGGTGACAAATTTAAACATGACCGGTGAATACAAAGTGCTTACTAATCTATGATTACCACCCGCCATGTGATAATTTTAGTCAGTGGTAGTTAGTCAACAGTTAAACTGGTCACGTCTGGTAAGTATGGTCGATGCTTTATAATGCTGGAATCAGTGGCCCATCAAATGCTCCAAATGCGTCTTAGAAAATCTAATATTTCTTCACAGTTTCTTCAAATTGGGGATGATATGTTTCAACTTCATATCACATGATTTCCACATTTTTTTGGTTCCAGGCAGGCAGTGCAATCTACCCGGTGGCTGTCAGCTCAAGCCTAATTAATCCTGAGGCGCCCAGCTATGTGGCAGTGGAGGGAGATCTCGAAGCCGCGTCGCCTGCTGAGGCAGTCCTGGTTGCATTCTGCCTCTAGTTCATCTTTAGCTACGACTAGAGCCCCGAAGTGTTGTTCCAGATGCCTTTATTGCGCTTAGTGGTTTCATCTTAGAACTTTTATAAGATGTCTAGTCATGCCATTGATTTTTATGCCATTTTGTTTGTGACAGCCACAATAAAACATTGTCATGTGATTCCAAAGTGATTCCATCAAGTGTGCATTTAACCTGTAATAAGGTGGTGAACTGGGCCAGTTGGTTGCTGTTATACATGATGGGGAAAACAGCTCGGAAAGCCGGACTACGAAGAACAAAGATGACAGAACAGCACTTTTCTGTCGTGTTTGTTCTTCGTAGTTCGCGATTTCTGAGCTGTTTTCCTCATCGTGTGCATTCAACCCCAAAGTGGATCATAGTTCCCTCCAAAAGGAGGTAAAAGCAGCGCCCTCAATTACGTCGTCTTACCTCTCAAAAGGGTTGAAATTCCCCCCTAAAGGAGGTAAAGGCTGACCCATAAAGGATGCACTTTTAACACCAAAAGGAACTAAGGTTACCTCCAAAAGGAGGCAATGTTGCACCCTAACCCAGGGGGTAAGTTTGCACCCTCGATGCAGGGGTAACGATACCTCCAAAAGGGGTTGCCCTGTGTGCAAGTCGGTTACCCCCTTAAGGAGGGTACTACAGTACCCTTTTTTTTAAGAGTGTAGCCAATCTCGGCGTTTGCGTAAACTTAATCTCCAATCGGCATACATTTTACTGGGAGATATATGATGACACGAGGAGGACTTCATAGTAACTTTTATGCAGTAGTGAGAGCGAATTTATTGCGTTTCTTTAAAAGGTCATGCGCCAAAGTTGGGCTCAACTGTAAGTATCTTGTAAGGATGCGGCTTGTTTTTTGCTCAATGAAGTAGAAGGAAGCGGACGTTTGGCAAATAAATACGTGTAGGGCTCAAAGTTACCAATTTGTTTGTTCTTCTCTTATCTATATTTTACCCCCTCCAAGCATGCTCCTTACTCCAAGTTTCAATTGTGGTTCCCTGGTACTAGACAGGAATATTGAAAGTGAGCTCAAAGGTACAGTCGTTGGGTGAGGGGACTAAGTCACATCTTAATACGTTTGCATAGTAACGGGCTGTAGTTGAGCTTGTTGGTACATAATACTATAATAGGGCCAGCTGAACTTAGGAAAACAAAATATAGAGAGAAAAAGATACAGACAAACCGCTGGACAACCAAAGTGGTTTAATACTTCCTCCTCTTTTTGAACCTTTGACTTGCGTTTTTTTTTCTTTTTTTTGTTCTAAAGCCCAAACAAAACACAGGTTATATCCGAAAACCTAACTAAACTTATTTTTGAATCACCCGGACTTGACCGGGACATAAAACACCGCAAATATCGTTTTTCTTTGGTACTGAACTTGATCGAGGGCTCGCTGACGCACGTTGCTTCGTTTTCTTCTATGGCCAAGGTCTCGAGTATCTCTCGTGCATACTTGTTCTTGTGTTTTGCGATGATGGTGACGCTGTTGAACTTTGCACTGCACTCACAGTTCCGGCAATCTGCTGGTAGATGAGATGCTGTTGTGCCGTTTAAAGATGCTGCGTGTTCTCTTGTCCTGTCGTTAATGCATTTGCCAGTTTGGTCAATATAACACTTTCCACACAATAAGGGAATGTGATAAACAACCCCCTTTTCACATGAGGCGAATCGCGTCCTGTGAGAGATGGTGCAAGTTTTCATGTGGTTGGTGCAGGGTTGGGCAGAAATACTCAAAAATGTATTTGGAAATACAAATACTGGAATACATCAAAATAGTAGCTAAAATACTGATACTGAAATATATCTGTAAAAATGTATCGCGATACGTATCGGAAATACATTTTAAAAAGAGGCGAAAAGTATTTGGAAATACAAATACAGGAATACATTTTAGGGAGGGCAGAAATACAAATACAGAAATACTGATGCTGCAATACTTTTTTTTTTTCAAATTTGTTTGAGATGCCAAATGAGATGAAGCTTGAAGTTGGAAGTGGAAGTTTTTGATCCTGAAACTACTTTCCCGTAGGCTTGGCACTTTCCCTTGAATGTAGTGATTTCGGACGACGAGGAGGCTTCAATGGGCTCAAAAAAAAACGTTCCATCAAGGACTGACCGCGGTCGCTTCCCTGACACCCTGTCTGTCTGACGAGGGATGCGAAAAGACTTCGACCTCTATATAAACTGCATGATCCTCCTAAGGCCCATCAAAACGTCACCACGCCCCTGTCCAATAAGGACGCCCCTGTCAACATTTATCTCATGACGTCACGGTGGAATGAACTGGTATTCTTTATCTGTAGGTGTGGCCTTGAACATGACACTTTACCACGCTGCTGTATGAAAGGACAATATGTACAGAGCGCGACACTGTTAGCGCGAACAAGCGATCGCCGGTTTTTCCAGTTTTTCTCTTTGAAACCAAGGGATATGTCATCCAAGTTATTATTGCTACGGAAAGTGCTCACTTAGTTGTATAATGTAAGCGTTAAAATTTCGTGCTCGCTAATACTATTTAGAAGTGAAACGCGAAAATGCGCCGATTTCGTGTTTGCGCTAACAGTGTCGCGATGTGTACTTTCGTTGTAGATTACCTCGTTGAAGATCGTGCAGGCAGTGTCATTTTGAATTTTCGAGAATGGTGTACCACCTGAAGCATCCTGGAACACATGTCTTACCTTCTGTTACGGTTGAAAAAACGATACGGTGGCATCCCTATTGTGAAGGTCTTTCCTGCTGACCCTCCACCACCGACGCATAGATTGCAGTCCTCAAGTTTCGTCTTGCATACTCCAAATAGAGACCTCGTGGATTGCGACCTGATATTGCCGCACAGGTGGAAGCTCTCCGAGAAACATCGCGCTCAAGACGAATCGCAGGTGTACGAAGTCTGGGTCGGCACAGCGAGGCCTCGCCCGACTTCTTTCCTGGGTTTCGGATCACCAGAGCAGCGGGTCACTTTCACGTCGGCTGATGACGTACTCTTGAGCCGTGCAACATTTCGGGCGCAGCCGCAGACGCATTAGAATATGTGTTGATTGAACTTCACTGCGTGAGTCAATCTACTATTTCAAGTCAACCACCGCCAGGCTCGTGCTGCAACGGACTGTGACTCAGCTTTGCCGGCTGAGTGTACTGTGTACGCTAAGGTAAGATAGACGGTTAGCAACGGGCTTTGAATGCCAGCAAACAATGACTCAAGAAACCCCTACCTAAGGACCTGCGGCAGAAGATGCTCTGACTCCACTCCTGGCACGCCACCTGGATCGAGTCCCTGACTACGCAACAGTTCTCAGAAGAGAGGAGAGGACGCATAGAAAAATAGTTTGGGGAATCGGAAGGAACCTTGGTCAGCATGGTAACAATGCCCCAGCTCTAACCCTAATGGCCTCAAAAGTAAAAAAAAAGCTTTCGGATTTGTATTTTTTTTTTTTTTGGGGGGGGGGGAGTATTTCTCAAGAGATGTAACGAAATACATTTCTCCCTGATTGTATCACGATACAAAGGAACATTCAAAATGTATCTCAATAAAGGAACACAGATACTGGTGAAAAAAATGTATCGCAATACAGAAATACAGATACAAAATGTATTTCTGAAATACTATCGCGATACATTTGTATCGCGATACTGCCCAACCCTGGGTTGGTGTTCTGGTTTACCTTACGGCACACGGAGTAAGCTTTGTTTGGTGCAGAGTACACAACCTTGATGTCCTGCCTCGCAGCTATATTTTTTAACTTGTGTATTATTCCATGAATGTAGGGTAATATTGCGATCTTCTGTTTATCTTTATTTGCTGCGTTCCACCCTGTGCCCGATGTTTTGCACTTGAGTTTTGTGGAAATCTTTTCACAAACGCTGTCCAAGAGAACATTCAGATATCCAAAGTCTCGTAAACGTGAAATGTGTCTTTTAAAACTAGACCCGGTATTATGGTGACACGATTTGTTTCAGGCCGATAGAATAGCGGTGTTCGGAACACTTCGTTTTATGGTTTTGGAATGTCCTGATTCAAACGGAAGAAATCCTTTGTTTGATCTGGGTTCATACGTCCAACAAACGTGCCTATCTTTAAATTGCATTTCGAGATCAATTAACTTGATACCCATATCCACGAGTAGTTGGTGTGTAAAACCATGTGTATCAAAACGTTTGTGAAAGTGTGTGTGAAAATAACTGAAGTGCAAAATCGCGTGACACCACTCTACTCGGGAAAATTTTTTCGCTAAATTTAGGGGAAAACTTGCTGTCATAAGGGTAATCTTTCCTCGCAAAATCTAGCGGGAAAATTTCAAGACAAATTGAGTGAGGAAATTTATTCTCGTGACGTCACACGTGACGTCACGTGTGACGACAAGTGAACGAATGTGACGTCACGTGAAATTTAGCGGAAAAACCTATCCGCAAAGTTTAGCGGAAACATTTTCCCGCTAAATTTAGCGGGGAAATTGACGTCACGTAACGTCAATACCCATTCAGTTTCTTCCTTAACTTTAGCGGGAAACGTCTCGCTAAATTTCCCTGCTAAATTTAGTGGGGAATAATTGGTAAATGCTATATTTAGCGAGAATATTCCTCGCTAAATATAGAGCGGAAATTTTCGCTAAATATAGCGGGAAATTAGCGAAAACTTCAAGCTAAATGGCAGGGGAGCAGGAGAGGGGGAGGGGAGGGTACGTCTTTCATTTTGTTTCACTTGTGCCTATACGTGTACCGGAGATTGCGGCAGGAAGCTCTTCAAGAGTCGTATCGGTTTGATGGCTCATTCAATCTGACGGAACGTATGATCCGCGCCATAGTTCTCGCGCATGAAGGGGATATAATCGATGCTTTCGAAGCGTTATCGAAGCTGCCCGAGTTTCCTCGGGTACTGCTAGCAATCTTCGATTACTTCGAGTCCTTCAGGTTCGCGAGCCTGAAGAGAGAATGATAGTCTGTACCCACGAAAAAAAGGACTTCCATATAGGTATAGACGAACTTTGAAATCGCCACGACGGCTGCGAGGGATTGCTTCTCCGTCGTGGAATGATTGCTTTCTGCCTTTGACAGCGTCCGACTTGCGTAGACGATTACTCACTATGTACCTTCTTGCCTCGGGACGAGTACCGCACCCAGTCCTGTGTTACTGGAGTCCTTGTGAGTTTGCGTCTCCGCAAGACTGGTCGAAGTGGCCGAGGATCGGAGGTGACTGGAGACGTCGCTTGAGCTCGTCGAAAGTGTGCTGCTGCTCTTCCTCCCACTCAAACTTCACGGCATATTTGGTAAGGTGTCTCAGCCGAGCCGAATTTTTGGCGAAATCTCGAGCAAAGCGCCGATAGTAGGCACGTCTAAGCAATCTCTGAGCCGCTTTCTTTTTTCGATGGGCGGGAAGATTTGATTACTGCAGATGTTTTCGCAGGATTAAGGCGTACACCATCGCTGCTCAAAGCGCAAACCAGGAACATCATTTCACCGTAGGCAAACCGACATTTCGCCGGCTTGAGCGTGTGTCAAGCCGTCTTAATAGCTTGCAGCAGAGCTCCAAGTTGTCGCAGGTACTCGTCAAAATCTCAAGAAATTACAACATCCTCGAGGTAGACGAGGCAGCTCTGCCAATTTCAGGCCAGCCACCACCATGTCCACGACACGTTGGAAGGTTGGGGGTGCTGTGCTAGGCCCAAAAGGCTCGGCTTTAAACTCCTATAGCCCATCGGGCTTGAAGAAGGCAGTCTTCTCACGGTTCCGTTCATTGACTTCGATCTACCAGTAGCCACTCATCAAGCCCAATGACGAAAGGTAGTGAGTGGCGCAGATGGTAGATATTATCGTCGATCGGAAGGAGCGGATAGACGTCCTTTTTTGTTACCGCACGTAGTCAACAGTAGTCCACTCAGTATCTCAAGTTTCCGTCCTTCTTTACCAGGACGACTGGCGAAGCCCACGGACTGCTTGACGGCATTATGATAATATCCTCTAGCCTTTCTTGAACCTCGTCTCGCATGACTTCCCTCACTTTCATGGAAACACGGCACAGCGACTTGTGGACTGTGTGCGCATCGTCGTCGATAACGATGCGATGCGTCGCAGCCGCTGTTTGGCGCACTTTCGACGATGTAGCAAAACAGTCCTTGAATTCGGCAAGAAAGTAAAAAAAGTGGCTGCCGTTTTAGAGCTGTGAGTTTGGGATTGACGCCAAGCTGCGAGGGTGGTTTGCTCTTGTGCTCTTAACGAGAAATCCTCTGAAACTTCTTGGATTGCGGCGGGGTCCCGGAGTTTTGTGATGTGGCGGACAATGGTACACTTTGGAAGGTGCTGAGCCTCCTGTCGGACGTTTGTCACAAGCACCACGGTACGTATCTTATGAAGCTCCGTCACATTTCTAACGACGCCGATTCCCTTCCTCAAAATCAGTGTAACGCTGCCTTCTAGGAAAGCTTCCCCTCAAGTGACTGTATCCGTCTCGACGGGTAGAAGAATACTCGACCGCGGTGGAAGTTTCACTTGATCGGCCAGGTCCCGGATGGCAACGGACATCACGTCGGGTTCCTCCGGTGGCAGTACAGGCTTTCGTCAACTCTTTTGCTCCCATGTCTATGACGGCATCATAGTCACACAGGAAGTCCATTCCGAGAATAACGTTCCTCGCACAGTCCCAAAGGAAGGCGAAGCTCACCGGGCAGGTTTCAGCATGAATCAACACGAGTGGTGCACCTTCCGGCGGGTGTGATCAGATGCCTTCCGGCGGTTCGTAACTGCGGGCCATCCCACGGTGTGGTTACTTTCCGAAGGGGGCGAGAGAGCCTCCCGTTCACGACGGAGTAGTCTGCTCCGGTGTCCAGGCGTGCTGATGCGTCCTGGCCGTCGATAGTAATTCCAGTGAACTAAGTAATTCTCCTGTCAAATCTGGTAACACAAGAAATGTTCGGAAATACAGACCGATATCTTTCCTTTCTGGTTTTTCGAAGCTGTTCGAAAAAAATGAACCATAAGGATTTCACACATCATTTCACGCGCATAATACCTGATACGCAACACGGTTTTATACGTGGTCGTTCTGTTGAGACAAATCTTGTATGTTTCTTAAATGATGCTGCATACACTGTTTTTCATGGGGACGAACTGATGATGTGTATTTTGGCTGTAGTGAGGCATTCCACCATGTGTATCATAAGCTATTGTTACGTAAACTGTCTGTGTGCGGTCTCAGTGATGATTATTGTTCTTGGTTCAACAGTTATCTTTCTGGAAGAGCGAATAGTGTCAGCTATGCTCATGCAAATTGTGGGTCGCCTATCATCATCGCCCGATCAGGCCGAGTTCCATTCGCCCCGAGGAAGCCACACAGGCAGCGCTATCATCGAGAAAGGTTTAATTGGTACTTAAGGCCTCGCCGTGGTCCGGGTCTTCCTGGGCTCGTGAGGTCCGGCTCTTTGTGGGCTCCTGAGCACCGTCTCCTCCGTTGGTCTCTGGCTTCCGACCTGCCTCTCTCGCGCCCACACCACGAGCGTCCCCCTTCTTCGTCTTCGCCGCTCTCGGCGCCGTCCCTCCGCGTGCCGTGCGGCTCACTGTCCCCCCCACTCCCCTCCCCTCAAGCCTCAAACTCCGGGGGGGTCCGAAGCATCCAGAGTCACTGGGCCGAGTCACTGGACTCCAGGTCGCTCATCTCCGCGTCGCTGGTGGCGGTGGACGTGCGTCAGGTAGTCCGTGAACTCCTGGTAGGGGGACTTGATGAGCTCCCGCTCCCGCCACAGGTCCGGGGTCAGGTAGCTGTACGTCTGTTGGATGGACAGGTAGGTGGTCTTGGCAAAGTTGCCCAGGGTGGCCGTCGAGCCGCGGGCCGAGGTGTTAACAGCCCTCGATGCCCGCCATGTGCAGCAGCTTCTTGGGCACTGGGGCGGACACGATGCCTGTGCCGCGGGGCGCCGGGATCAGCCGCACCAGGACGCTGCCACCCCTGCCGGTCACCTTGCAGGGGACGGTGTGGGGCTTTCCGATCTTGTTTTCAATAGCCCCTGCGGACGGGGATGACGGACAGCCTCGCCAGGATGATGGCTTCAAGGATGACCGTGGACACCTCTTTGGAGTACTTGACACCCAAGCCCACTGGCCGTTGAAGTCCCCAATGGCCACAAAGGCCTTGAAGCGGGTGCGCTGGCAGGCACGTGTGTGCTTCTGCACCGGCATTATCTTCAGCACCTCGTTCTTTAGCGTGTCCCTGGGACTTCCCCGGTCCTCCGCGTCTCCGCCGCCCTGCCTTCGTTGACGTGGTCGACGTCGGGATTGTTCACCCCGTCTTCTGCCAACCAGGTTGACCACCCTGACGGTTGGTTCGCCTTGCTCCTTGCCAACCAGGTTGACCACCCTGTCGGTTGGTTCGCCTTGCTCCTTGCCAACCAGGTTGACCACCCTGTCGGTTCGTCTGGCCGGTCTCCTGCCAAACGGGTTGACCACCCTGCGACTGGTCTGGCCTGTCTTGTGCCGAACGAGTTGACCACCCGGCGCGTTGGGCTGACTGGCCCTTTGCCGGAAGGGTTGACCACCCTGGGAGGGGGTCCGGCTGGCCCCGCCGGTATCCCGGGAGGTGGAAGGTCGCCCTCCTGGATGGCGCCACCCATTCTGGTTCCTCCGGGGGACACTTCTGGACAAAACAAGCTCTATTAACATCTTGCAAAGATTAGATCAAGTTCTAGGCCGCAGATTATGGCGCCGCGCAGAGCCCCTATCAGATCTCTCACCGACGGGTTCGCGCACTGTTCACGGTCGTCCGGATTGCAAAACCCATCTCGACAATGTGTTCGTCCCAGTCCCTGTGTCTTTCTGTTAGCTCCGAAACCAGCTTCCTCAGCGGGTGTAACTCCACCCATTTTGAGAAATGATCGGTTATTACCAATAAATACTGGTTCCCATGGGGACTTTTTGGTAGTGGGCCGATGATGTCGCAAGCAACCATCTCCCACGGGTAGTGACTCACTACAGGCTGCATCAGGCCTGGGGGCTTTCCCCCTCGCGGCTTCGCTTTCTGGCAGGCTGGGCAGCTACGGGCGTATCAGAGTGTGTCCTGTCTCATCCCCGGCCAGGTCGCGACGCGACATAACTTATGAAAAGTCTTGCTGCCGCTGCCATGACCAGCCAGAGCCGAGTCGTGGAAGTATCCGATAAACCGCCTCCGTAGCCTCCTAGGAATCACCACCCTGAACGGAGAGTCGTTCCCCTCCTTGTCGTCGATTGTTGGGATGTAGCGGAGAAATAAGCCGTCTTGGCCCAGCAGGTATGAATCAATCTGTTCGTTAACTTGACCGCCAGCGTTCCCAGTGTTGCTTGCCATTTCCGCAATTTTCCCCAACACCCGCTGACAAAGACCATCTGCCTTTTGGGCCTCGACAAGCTCTTCCTTGCTCACCACTTCACCCCAAGCCACGATCCTTTGTTCCCTTGTGCGGCCTCCTAACACTGCGACGAGCTCCTGTTGCATCGATCCCTCCCCGCTGTCTCGCTTATGAGCGGCACGCGGGAAGCTTCTCTCTCGCAATCCCCTGGTTGCGTCTCCTCCTTCCAACCACTATCATGGGGCGCCCGAGAAAGTGCGTCTGCAACCTTGTTGGTCGAGCTCTTGTGGTCTACTCGCGCAGCTAATGTTTGCTCCACTCGTTATCCGGCGAGTGGGCGTTCTGTGTCCTGACCGAAACTCGGTGGGACGGCAAAGAGGATAAGTGGACTCAACGGATTATAGTGGTACCCGTAATTCTTCAAGTCTATGATAATCCCCTCCCGGCAGACGAAGTCCTGTCCTAAGATCACAGGAATTTGCATGCCTGGCAGATAGAGAAAACGCTGCCTCCTTCGTCTGCCGTCGAGGCTAAGGTGAAGGCGTATTGCGCTTTGTACCCTAGCCGATCCTGCTGCTAAACGCAGCGCTGTGGAAACTTCCCGCACTTGGAGTGCTCTTCGGCGACAGTCTTCGTAGACTCTGTCGCCGATTAGGGAAAGGGTCGAACCGGTGTCCATTAGTGCGTAGTAAATGTTACCGCCGATCTCGACACGCACGTACGGCCCCTTCTCAGATGTCAAACCCTGAGTCCGACATGCCGACGGGGCAAACCCCAACCTGACGCTGACCGCAACTCCAGCCCGTTGGCAGACTGATGAGGGGCCTCGGCAGCGGCCGGCAACCGCGAGTCGGGAAGTCCAATTAGTGGCGCCAGCCTCTCCCATTTCCCTGAGACCCATGGGGGGGAGCTGCCGTCCATGTGCACTGACGCTTGATATGCCCAAGCTCATGGCATTTATAGCACCTGACCTGTCCCCTGCCATTGTGTGCTGAGCGTCTGCAGCTACCATCCCGCGATGTAGTGTCGCGCCGAGGGTCATTGTAGTTCCCGCGACCCTCGTAATGATTCGCGACTCCGCGGTGGTCGGCTGCGCCGCCTCCCCTACGGGGATGCATGCGCCCTGGAAGAGCCCGCGTTGGCTGCTCTGCGCCTCTGTTCAAAAGCGAAGGGATCTAAGGCGCGGGGCACAGCAGTTTCGCCACTCCTATGTCCTGTAGCGGCACACGTACGGCGAACGTGAGTCGTCGCAAGCTCCCGCGCCTCGTCCTGTCCAGGCGCAACCCGGCTCCAGAGATTCCTCTGCGCGTGGAGGGGGGCGATACGTCAACTCGGCGAGCAAGCTCGCCTGAACGGTGCGCGCCTCTCTGGCAAGTGCTTCCAGATCAGCGAAATCACGTCCGCGCAAGTAGGGTTTAAATCTAGGGTGACACTGGCGGATCGCCCTAGCTACCTTCTCCGCGTCTGACGCTGTAGGTTCGGCTCTAGAGTAGAGCTCCTGGAGAGCGCGGATGTATTCTACGAGGCTCTCGTCCGGATGTTGAGTACGGCTGGCTAGCTCATCTCTGATCCGCATCTCATAGTCGGGAGGCAGAAATTCCTCTCTGAATCGTGCCCGGAAATCTGCCATCGAAAGGAACGGCCTCTGCATTCGTCTCCAACGCGCTGCGTCACCCGTCAACGCGATTGGGACGATCTGTATCAGGGCCGTTTCATCCGACGCGCCCAACGCGGCAATGTACGCGTCTAGGTCCTGCAGGAAATCGTGAACCGATGCTGCGTCGGAGTAGCCCGAATAGGTCGGCGTCGGCACGCTCAACCGCGGGCGAGGCACGGGCGTTGGCGCGGGATTCGCCACCCCTGGGGCCAAACCCATCTGTCTAGAAAACGTCGCGAACATCGCCGTCATCGCGTGCATTAGTTCGCTAACGTCTCCCGTGTTCATCGCTGGAATTGGGGGCTCTAGCGCTGTCACAACGCTCGCTTGCCCACTCGTGCCTTCTCCCGCGTCCGAGTCAATATCCGCCACTGACTGGGTTGAGGCCTCGGGATGGGCGGCCTTATTCCGTAACCTGGACATAGCGGCAGAACGTTAAACACTGCTGTCCAGCGGAGTAACAAAAAATCGAATGGAACACAAAGGAAACCTAAATCTAGAAATCGCGATTCGTGGGACTCCCTGGGAGCGAACAGAAACAACGGCAGACTGATCGGGCCCCACGTTGGGCGCCAGTTATGTGGGTCGCCTATCATCATCGCCCGATCAGGCCGAGTTCCATTCGCCCCGAGGAAGCCACACAGGGAGCGCTATCATCGAGAAAGGTTTAATTGATACTTAAGGCCTCGCCGTGGTCCGTGTCTTCCTGGGCTCGTGAGGTCCGGCTCTTTGTGGGCTCCTGAGCACCGTCTCCTCCGTTGGTCTCTGGCTTCCGACCTGCCTCTCTCGCGCCCACACCACGAGCGTCCCCCTTCTTCGTCTTCGCCGCTCTCGGCGCCGTCCCTCCGCGTGCCGTGCGGCTCACTGTCCCCCACAAAATTCACGCTTCTTTTCTGTACCATCTGGGGTACCGCAGGGCGCCAACCTTGGACCTCTTCTTTTAAATGTATTCGTCAAGGACAGCCAAGACGTCGTTTATAATTCACGTCTCTTGCAGTTTGCTGGCGATCTCAAAATCTACAAAAAATATTTTGAGATTAAGTGACTGCATTCTACTTCAATAAGTTGTTAACGCCATGTGTCAGTGGTGTCTAGACAATGGTCTTACACTCAACTTCGAAAGAAACAATGCTATATCTTTTATGCGCAAGACTACTCCTACTTATTTCATGTGCCGCTTAGAAAGAGCGGCCGTTGACCGTGTACTGCGTGTAAAAGACCTTGGAGTTTCGCTTGACTCCAGACTTATTTTTAACACGCACATTTCGCATGTTGTGAGATCTTATTTCAGAGTTCTCGGTGTAATCTTACGATTGAGCGAAAGTTCTTCGAGTGTATATCTTTTATTTGTGCTTTAGCGGAGCGTAGCTCTCCCAAAACATGATTTTTGTTCAGTGATCTGGAATAGTCTCGGTAAGACTGCTTAAAAAAAACCTAGAACGTGTGCAAGAAAGGTTTCGTAGGAATAATCATTTTAAATGTTCACATGAATCATACGTATACCTTGAAGTACTCAAATCATTACATATATCTGAACTTTCAAGAAAACGATGTTCGCGCAACCTTGTATTTTTGTTTAAATGTATAAACAGTTACTTCGATATTAGATCATTAGTATCATCTCTGCACTATCATATACCTGGAAGAAATGTTAGAAATCACCGCACGTTCCACACAGACCCCACAAATGTTATGTCACCATCGGGTGGCATTAAAAACTATTTAAAACATAGGCTCATCTGATATAGACATTTTCAATACAGACTTGTGCCTGTTTAAAAAGTGCTTACGCCATGTATGTGGTTGATATACATACAAACTCTCTGCTGATTTCTTATTCTTTATTTATTTGTTTCCTTGTTTTACTACTAACGAGTGCACCAGTGCTCAGGCTTCTGCAGTTACTGGGCACAATTAATGAAAGTAATATTATTATTATCATTATAGCAACGTATAGGCTGTTGGGCACAATTGCAGGAGCGTCGTTGCAATGCCTGGCGTCGGGAAAGTGGGAGCGCTTCGGTGTTCTTGGAGGCTCTTTATTTCGGTCGTCTTTGACAACCTCACGTCCAGGCGTTGCCGCATTTACTTTTCCCGGCGACGCAGGATAAACAGGCTCTCGAGGACGGGTTGTGGTGCTGGAGACGCTGAGCTTTGTGGCGATGTTTAACGGGATTCGTGGCGGAGATACTGCGTTGAGGATGGCGAGTGTCCGATGAACTCTTCGATGTGTCGAACGCGTTGGCCGTAGCCAGGGCGTGGGTCGTTCGGGTGGAACCCACGCAGCCTACGTCGTCGGTGGGGGCATCAACGGTAGATGTTGTCGGCTTTCCAGCAGTGGTAGCAGAGCGGGCGTCGGTCGGCCGTTCGCCACACGCAGGTTTTTTTTTTTTTTGGCGAGGATTGTACCGGGTGGACGTACTGGGCTTGTTCGTCCTGGCATCGCGGATACTGCTGCATTGGAGTGCCTCGTCGCGGTGGCGCCGGGGCTTAACGGGGAGCTTGCGGCGGTCGTTGGGCCATGGCGGCGTAGCTCAACGTCGGTTCCCCCGGCGTCGTCGTGTTGATTGGAACTTTAGTTTGAAGTGCGTGGTGGACTTCCTCTCGCGAACAGCCTCTGCGATGGAGAGAGTCGCTGGACGACTTGTGCCTGGCAGCTACCTTTGCAGTTTCTTCCTGACGACATCCCGGATAATTTCGCGTACTGCCGATGTACTGAAGCGAAAGTAGCAGCCTGACGACAAAGCTGCTGCGACTTCAGGTAGTCGCAGGTAATGGAAAGCGAGCGCTTGGAGGCGCCCTCGATGTATGTTTTCTGAGTGACGAAGGCTTCGACGGTAGTCGGCGGGTTGCGCTCGAGGCCCAAATCAATATCGTTCTTCACCCCGCGCATAAGGATTCACAGCTTATTTTTGTCCATTGCTTGTGGGTCAGCACGGCTGCTCAGGCGCAAGACGTTTTCAACGAAGCTCGTGACGGTTTCGTAGGGTCCCCGTGTTCGTATTCGAAGAAGGGGGTGCCCTCTCCCGGAGGCGTTGAGTTGTGAACACCCGCAGCAACTCGCTCCTGCAGACATTCCAAGATGTAAATGTTGGGTAGTGGTTCTTGACCCAGCGTTCAGCGGTGCCTTCTAATGCAAAGTAGATGTTCTGTAGGCGCTGTTCTTCTGTCCAGTTGTTGTGTCATGCCACTCGGTCGAACATGTTGAGCAAGTCCACAACTCCCTCGTAAATCTCGCCATCAAAC
Organism: Ixodes persulcatus; assembly: GCA_013358835.2. Lineage (NCBI taxonomy): Eukaryota > Metazoa > Arthropoda > Arachnida > Ixodida > Ixodidae > Ixodes > Ixodes persulcatus. The sequence goes on along the minus strand of JABSTQ010011117.1, from coordinate 70,651 downwards.
GGAGCCGCTGTCCGAGGCGCAAAGGGCAGGTAAACGCCGCAAGGACCAGCTGGTACCTGGTGCGACTCGGTTCCCATCGTCGGCGTCTTCTTCTTCCTTGGTTGCTCCGATAGTTAACCGAACTCTGGAGGCTGGCCTCTGTTGCGGCGGCTGGCTCGGATTTTGGGTCCGTCGACTGGGTTAAGTTTTCCGGGACTTGAAAACGACCGGGCCAGACATTTCTTCTGAGGGGTACGATTCACGGTCATGGAATGCGGTACCCCGAACCTCCGCCATAGATATCAGGGATGAAGGTTACTACACAACGAATAATTAATTGAAAATAAAGGTTTCATCGGCGAACTTGTGTCTGAAACAAAAGGAACAACAAACGTCGCAAAAGCAGAGCGAGCGTTGACGGCGGCAGCAGCGAGCGATAGTGAATCAGTGAATGAATTTACAGTACCGCGCTCGGCTCGTTGTTTGCTTTATTCGCCATCTCAAAGATTCTACCTAGAATGTTGGGGAGTGAGCTAGGGAGATACTGCCTAGGCAAGATCATTCTGGCCTTGTTATATTTTACAATTGTGGTAAAAATAAGCACGAAGCTCCTATATGCACGGAGCCGCGTGTCTTCTCTGTGATGCACGCGGCAATATTCTCCTCATGGTCCTATTGATATTTTATTTCCCTCATTGAGCCAGACTCACAAAAAGAGTTAGGGAGCACTTAACCACGCACCTAGAATAAAATATAAAACTAATTATTTGCGGAACTTTAATTTACCCAATATTGACTTGCCCAACTATGTAGCTGGTGCCGGGAACAGAGCGCAAAATCATTACCTTTTAAACACTGCCATTACTTTTGATCGGTGTCAAATTGTAGATGCGTTTACTAGAGTACAAGAGGATTGTGCATCAATTTTGGATCTTGTATTTTTTTTTCTTAAGTGGCAGTGTTGGGAATAATTACGAGTGTGAAGTTGGTGGTGGTATCTCCGACTACAAGGCAGTGCTCCTCTCGTTATCTAATGAAAATAAATGTTCTATCTAACGTAAAAAAATACAGCGTTCTAGATTTCGCACACGCGGGTAACTTTTTTGTTTTTGGAGTCTTGTAAGTTGAGTTTGATAGGTTTTATGGTTATCTTTGTGCGATTGTTACGACATAAATTCTTCAAGTTTACGTTTCAAGAGCATTGTTCACCACTGCATCTCAAAAATGTTTTCGCCGGTAAGACTTTAAGGTTAACTCTCTCATTTCCTAATTATAACGTGATTGAAGAGTCAACTAGAACGGTGAGCACGCATTCGCTAGTCACTAGATTGAAAGTGAAAATGTATTTAGACAAGTGCAATTAATTTAATGTTTGATTGAATGGCTGCGCTGGCAGGGCTGGCAAAATTCGTGTACTTCTCACTTCGGTCATTCGACATCACGCATTAACATGTCATTGACACGATCCTCCATGACGACCCGTTGCATTAAGTGTGGCTCCTGTCGTCTGCTCTGAATTCAATATCTGCTTCGTACTTGTCTCAGCTTATCATGGCTAATTACCGCCATAAAATTGGCGTAATGCTCGCTACTTTACGGAACAATATTTGGAAATATGTTTCTAATTACATACAGAGCTATTAATTAGAATTTCCCGTCGCTTTGTTTTCTACTTATTTTACGTACGTTTTACTTCACCCATCGTCATTGACATCATTTCCGTGTGACACCAAATCTTGCTGTGTAGCACAAAAGCACTTCAACTAACATTTGATGCCTTTAAGTGCTCTCGCATGATGTGACTTTAAATGACTCCGTCTGACAGGGGTTTTAGAGTTTACATAAATTTAGCATTAAAGATGTAGGATGCTATTTCGAATGAGATGCAAATTTCCTACTGTAGTTTACAGTTTCATTTCTTTTAATTTATTTACTCCCAGGGCCAGAGCGCATTACAGAGAGGAGTATGTTATTTATTCAACCCTTTTGCGCGTGGCAAAGTCGAAGCACTAGGGAGCACGCGATATTACAACCTTTCACGTTCGTGAGGAGGTCGTCGTCTGGGTCAGCCATCAATGGAGAGGACGACGGCAGTCGCCGGAGCCGAAGGCCAAAACGAAAAGCACGGACACTCTTGATGGCGCTCGTTACAATCAAGATAGCGCGAGATCTTGTGTGCTGTCACGTGACTTCCACGGCGGCAGACCGCGGGTTGGTGTAGCCCTTCCACGTGGGTAGGGGTCACGACGGGAGCGGCGTTCCGACGCGTATTGCCGCTGGCGTGGCTGAACCTTTAGCTTTCCCGTCAGGGTCTTAAAATTAAGATAGGGGAGGCGTATAGTACGTACTACCGTTTTTTTCACTTTTATAATCTAAGTTGTTTCGATTTCAAAATTGCCTCAAAATGAGAGAAAAACAGTAGAAATTGTCATACTTCTGAGTTCTATTAAAAACCTCCAGCGCTAGAAGGAAAAAAATATAAGGCTCGTACGACCTTCATTCCATGACGATAATAATCCCGTGAGAAGGGCAACGAAGGGGGACAGAGGACAAACACAAATCTCCAAAAACAGTTATTTGACTTGTGCACCACCAAAATGCACGCATTATCTTCATTTCATCTTCATCTGCATCCTCTTCCATCCATCTTCATAATGAAGCACAAAACAAATTAAGGCTCTAGTCCACGCTGCGAAGGTGGTTGGACAGCGAAGTTGTGGTATCTGCTGCAACGATTGCCCACTGCACTACAGACCCTTTTTATGGCAAACGCCACCAGGTAGTGCTCCAGTCTTTGACGTCCCAGAGAACTTCCGGTTTATAAGAAGGATGAACAAGCATTGAGTATTCTTCTAAACTTGTAAACAAAACAAGTATTGAGTATTCGATTATTCTTGTAACAAACTCGCCTCCTCCAAGATGTAATATTGTACAGCCGAAGGCCCCGTTAAGTCACCGAATTTGTTGTCTGTGAGCATTGATGCTTCCTAGCATTGGTGACATAACGAAGCTCAATAGGCTTACAAATACGGTGCGACCGGATGTCGCTTGGGACGCCAGCGGCAGTTCATGTTCGTAAACAGCAAAAGAGTCTACACCACATGATTGACGAAAGGAAAGAAAATGCACTGTACCAAAATGTTTTATGTATGAAATATCTCGTACGCTGCCGTTGCCGCGGCAACTCATGCAGTAGCAATCTTTACCAAAAACGCATGCGGTGAGCGCTACGTGCTTATAACTTGTCACGTGGTTTTGACACTTGTTTTGTGGTCTTCTTGTTGAGTCAAGCGTAAAAACCACATAAAAAAGAAGGCCTCGCGCGAACGGTGATAAGGCGCGCGCGAAGGTTTTCGACTACTGTTCTGTCGACGGACACGGAAACACCCGACCAACTAGACATATACAGCCTTAAATGTAATATTAAACACTCTGGTGCATTCCCGAAACTCAGGATCGTGTAGCGAAGTTCGCCCTTTGTGTGACAAGCATCATTTTCCTTACATCTGTATCAATTGACTCGTACGTAAAGAACTGCACATTAAGCTAGTCTCTCTTGGAGCACCACACTAGAAGGTTCGTTGATAGTTGCAGGTAAGCAAATTTCGCTGCATCATCACTAGCGTATTAAAACAAACTAGAAGACGTCTTCAGGTGCCTTTTGCTTCAGATGTCTTCCCCTGTTTCATTTCTTGTTTTAGGTTCCTTCTAAATTTCCTGGGTTCGGCATTTTTATCATAATTAAGTGTGTCAGTTCGCCCAAGTACTTACCCTTGATTTGAAATTTAACTTCAGTCTCAAAGTACCATGTAATTAAAGTGATAAAATTGTTGGTGTCTTATTAGTAAAAAGAAAATTTTTAATGCGAACTTTGAAGGGTAAAGCACTTTCCAATTCGTGTAAGCTTAAAAAGCAGTTCAAATTCTGGAGACACCAGTGATGTCTACAGAATCCCCCAAACACTCCCTTAATCTCAGACCAACACTCCTCCAGAATTTCCTAGTCAAAGCACACAACTTTATGGTACATGCCTGCCCTTTACCTGAGAAACCACACACAAAAAGTGAAGACTCTCCAAGAATGAGAATCATGTTTAAACCCCTGGGTTGCTTTACCTAGCAGCCGTGTCCGCCCTTGGCAGCATAAGCTGGGTATAGAATAATGATTCAAAGCGTCAGTAGCAACAAAGACATTCAAAATTTATTTAACATTTGTAAAAATGCATACACGCTCGCAAGAATTCAGTTCTAGTGTTAAAGCTTATACCTTGGTTTAGTAAACAAATGTGCGAAACATTTATATTTCATAGTCACTAACTTATTCACGTGATAACCAGTAATTCAGAAACAAATACAAACTAGAAAGAAACACGTACAGTAACTAGATAATGCAGGTTAAATTGCGAGTGTCCAAATAACGTATAATTGAAGACTGAGCTGGATGGTTACTTTTCGCAGGCAACAAAACGGGTAAAGCCGTGTTTTCCTTGTTAAAGAAAAGAAAACTTCGCATGTACCACATATAGTCTGCTATTGTTGATCAGAAAATTATGAAAGCGTGTTCAATTACAGCTCAGCAAATACAATTTCGTTTATCTGAATCAAGCAGCCAGTCGACACTCTCCCATATCTCAGGGACTGTCGTCTCCTTCATTTCAAGAAAGAACCTGGACTCCAACCTCAGGGACTGTTCTTCTGAGAAGTAGTGCTGCCACTCTCCCACGACGCCTTTCCTAGCGAACTGGAGCGGCAAATTATTTTTCATGTTTTTTATGTTAATTTCTTCCAGGACAATTTGCATCTTGTTGTCATCTTGTGAAAGCTCACAAGCCAAGGCTTGGTCCACAAAGCCGGCTATCTTAATCACCGATCCCCGAATGTTAGCGTGTAGTGACTCGTATGTCAAGAATAGCACATTCGGCTCGTCTCTCTTAGCATACCACGATCGAACGCTATCGTAATAGTTTCCGAAATCTGTAAGGCCATCAAGGAAGATTTCGAAATACTCGTCGAATGTACCATCCTGGAAACCATATTCTGGAATGATCTTTGTGTGGTTGTAGAAAGATACACAACAGTCCTTCGGATTTCTCGCTACGTAGATATATTTAACATTTGGTGAGAACGGTACCAGATTCAGAGGCAAATGAGTGCTAACAATTCTTGGACGATCTGCTCCCACAACACCGTCCAAACCAAACATCTCCAGAAAGGTCGATCCTGGGGTAACGCCCTTGCAGAGCCGGTAGGATTCCTTCAAAATTTTCAACACCCAGTGGCTTCCGCACTTGGGAAAGGTGTCCAAAACGACATCGCCTTCTTCTGGCTTGTAGAGCAGGCCGCTACGGTAAACGTCTTCCCGGAAGATACCAGGCAGGCGGTGGCCATCGACGATCTGGTAGAAAGGACGGTCCCTCTCTTTCATGATCTGTGGGGAAAGATTATTGATGTGCACACATGATTGGAGTGCTAGACAAGATGTAACCAGTACATCACAATCTCTCCCTCACTGGACCAGGTAAGTTAATGCTTACTCCATCCACTTTTTCCCCCTTGTGTTTAAATTTAATTTTACGTGAAAACATACTATACTTACAGGTAGCATTGCTTACCCCCAAGCTCTAAACATTTATGGTTCAAAACAATTTGAAGTGATACCTATAGCCGGTTACAGGTTATGATTGCAGTAGACGCTCCTCTTCAAACGTTATAGCAAAGATGAAGCGATTCGAGCGCTTCATCTTGTTTAGGTCAGAATTAAATATGTCAGGTGTCACGCAAAAACAGTTCCCATGACAGCGGAATTAGGGCCGCAGCAAAGCGGCCTGGTTTTAAATCTGTGCCGCCCGCTTGGGATGCACATGTGGCTTTGTGGAACTACTGCTGTAGAATGACAACGAGCAGCTTTCATAAAATTGAGTTATATATGAACTTTTTTCGTCGTTTCTTAAAATACGAGTGAGTCTATCTCCCGTGAGATTTTTTCCTGGTCTTGCGTTTACTGGGTCGCGTCTGTGTGCCTGCAACTGTAAGAATATTCCTCAAACTTTGCAACTTACGAACTACACATATCTGCGAAGAATAAAAAAAATATACATCACTACGCGCTGTCCTCAAATTGATTATTGTGCTTCCATTAAAGTGACTAGTGGACTCGACGGTGAGAAATTATTTGCATAGTCAATTCAGACGTCGTTCAGTCGCCTCGTGGGAAGAATGATTTAGTTAGAGGCGGCTCTCGCGAACGCTGAGCAATAAAAGTGTTAGCACAGCGTGCGCGCGAGATAGAAATACCTTAGACACCACTTAACTATTTCAGAAATAGTCAACATTAAGGTTGATTTACGCGGGTCTCATATTTAATAAATAACGAAACGGTTGCTAGGTGTAATCAAATCAGTGCCTCACCTACTCACCCAGAATCTTCGGTAAGTACTCCAACACGAACTGCGGCCCTCCCTTGTTCGCGCGTGAGTCACACGTGTTTTCCGCTAGTACAAAATAGTAACCTGATGAGCCCGATGAAGCAGCCGGCAAACTCACGGCAGGACGCCAATGTACCACTGCATCAAAGCTGACACCAAATGCCGCTTTGTTTAGCTAAATAGGTTTGATACCATTTCCGCTCGCATGACTCTCTAGCGGCCTTCCGTGCTCAAAAAGAAAAAAGAGGAACAAAAAAAAAACTGTGAAGTCGAGATAAACACGCACACTTCTTGACGTCACAGGGACGTTGAAAAGCGAAAATTATCTTTTGTCGTAATGGGTTGGCGAGTCTTTGGATGCGATAGAAATTATTCAGATATGCGCGTCATCTATCGCACGTTGCGCCAACCTGCTTCCGTAGTGAGAAAATTTGACAAAATGACAATGAAGTGCTTTGAGCAAAGAAGACTACATTTTTCTCTCTTGGCATAATCTACGTTTTAAACCTACGTACGCGTATCCTGACCTGGAAGTTTTGTTTCGGCAAGTGTAATTAAAGATGTCTTGTACCACCAAAGGCATCTGAATGTAAGGATTGATTGATTGATTGATTAGAGGTTTATGGCGCAAAAGCATCTTAGGCTATGATGCGCCAGATACAGACTATTGCAGAGAAGGTTTCAGAGGGGAAAGAGCTTTAGTAGCTGTGATGGATTAAAACTATGTATATGACTTGTAAATAGTGATGGAGATGAAGTTGAATATAAAATTATAGCCGGTGTAAATGACCGATAGCTCTCAAAAAGTTAAAAACACAACTGTGTGGTACAAGTGGGTCGTTGCCAAGTAGAATACTAAGGTGTAAAGGCGTATGCTCGTTATACAACTGAGAAAAATGTTTCCGACGTTCTCGGTCCTACGCTGGGCATTCAAGTAAAATGTGTAAAACTGTTAGAGGACTAAAACAGTTCTCACACTCTGGGGCCTCTTCCCTGCGCAGGAGGTGGCCATGAGTAAGGTGTGTATGACCTATCCTCAGTCGACACAAGACAACCTCATAGAAACGTTCACGGTGTCGAGCACTCTCCCACTCACTGATCAATGGTTTTACAGAATAGAGCTTGTTATTTACTTCTTCATCCCATTCTTGCTGCCACTTTCTTCTAATACAATGTTTTAAAAGTGTGCTGTAATCTTTGTATGGAATGTCATGCAGGTCCACTTCTTGCTCACCAGCAGAACCTGCAGCAAGGTCTGCTTCTTCATTTCCGGGTATACCAACATGGCTAGGAACCCAACATAAAATTATTTTAATATTCCTTCTTGAGGCATCAATAATTTTATTCTGTAACTCCATGATTATTGGGTTTTTCGAAGTCTTTAATGATGAGAGTGAACGCAGAGAACTCAGTGAATCAGTGTACACGACTGACTGCTTGCTCTTTGTTTTTACAATGTGATGAACTGCAAGACGGAGACCGCATAACTCTGCTGTTAAAATAGTGGCTGTACACGCAATCCGTTTTACACAGCGAACAGAGGGGCCGACCATAGCACATCCAACAAACGATTCTGTCTTAGTACCATCCGTGTAGTATGAGTTGAGTCCAGAATATCTACTCTGAAGCTCAAAAAATTCCTGTTTTATGTATTCTGGTGGGGTTTCTTTCTTTTTAATTTTCGTTAGTGAGAGGTCACAGGAAATGAGGCAGTGGTCCCACGGAGCTATTGCTTGTGGAACAGGAGTGACGGGCATTGTACTACTCAGTCCAATTGAATCTGCTTTGGATGCATGTCTCATACTAAAAGGTGGTATTACAGTGGGCTTGTTGTCAAAAGTACGTTTATATCTCATTTCTTCAACAGCTTCTCGAGAAGGGTGCAAGGGAACGGAACGAATTCTAAGCGAATACATAAACCCTAAAGCAAACCTCCGCTTCTCCAGAGACCATTCATTTGACTCTACGTAAAGGCTGGGGATAGGCGACGTGCGAAATGCACCCGTAGACAGCCGCAGTCCCTGGTGATGAATAGAGTCAAGCATTCGTAGTGCTGAAGGCCTTGCCGATCCATACACACTACTACCATAATCGAGGCGCGAGCGAATCACCGATCCGTAAATTCGGAGGACGCAGAGGCGATCAGAGCCCCAGGAGGTGTGGGAAAGCACCTTAAGGATGCTTAGTGCTTTTTGGCATTTTACTTTGAGATATCTGATATGCGAAAGAAAGGTAAATTTACTGTCAAAAATAAGCCCTAGGAATTTATGTTCAGGTTTTGTTGGAATTGAAGCGGATCGCATGGTCAACGAGGGCTTCACTGAAGTTCCCCGTAGGCGAGAAAAACAAACAGACAGACACTGTTTTTTCAGGTGAAAAGCTGAAGCCGTTCTGGTCTGCCCACTTGAGCAAATTGTTAATTGCTAATTGGACCCTACGTTCGCACAAAGCAAGGATGCAGGATGAGACGGATATCTGAAGGTCGTCAACATAGAGTGAATACTGTACAGATGGTGGAATGGCCCGAGCTATTGAGTTCATTTTAACTATAAAAAGGGTCACACTCAAAACGCCTCCCTGAGGAACGCCATTTTCCTGGCAGAACTCTCTAGAGTAAGTAGTGCCGAATTTAACACGGAAAGTACGCATCCCCAGATAGCTCTTGACGAATGCTAGCATTCTACCACGAATGCCAAAACTATACAGGTCTTGCAGGATGCCATGACGCCATGACGTGTCGTACGCCTTTACCAAGTAAAAAAAAAACAGACAGGCAGTACTGCTTATTTACAAAGGCCTCACGAATAGTAGTCTCCAGACGAACTAAGTGATCTATTGTAGACCGTGACGAACGAAACCCACACTGGTATTTGTCAAGGATATTTTCTTTTTCCAAAAAATACATGAGTCGTTTGTTAACAGCTCTCTCCAGAGTCTTACTAAGACAGCTTGTTAGCGCTATTGGGCGATAACTGGTCGCGCACGATGCATCTTTTCCAGGCTTTAGCAAAGGGATAACAGTGGCCACTCTCCATGAGGATGGAAATGTGCTCTCTTGCCAAATGCGATTAAACAAATACAGGACTCTGTCAAGTGTAGAGGGGTGGAGATGTGTAAGCATGTAATAATGAATTCCATCTGGTCTGGCAGCCGTAGGTTTGACTTCATGCAGCACCCGTTCCAGCTCACTCAGCGTAAGGCGCGAGTTGTAAGCTTCTCGAGCACCACCGGATGTTCGAACAGACTGCAGCTCTGCCTGAGTCTTGTGTTTCAGAAAAGCAGCTGAAGAGTGCTCGGAACTAGAAACACGTTGAAAGTGTTCCCCAAGGAGATCTGCCTGCTGTTCAAGGCTCTCGGGGCACAATCCATTTGCAGAAAGAAGCGGTACTGAGAAAGCACGGTAGTTCCCATTGACTTTATGAATTTTATCCCACACTTCTTTGCTAGTGGCAGTGCTGTTAATCGAGGATGCATATCTTTGGAAGCTTTGACGTTTAGACTGGCGGCGTATGTATCTCGCACGAGCCTTCATTTGTTTAAATTTGATCAGGTTAGTTTGCGTTGGGTAACGTCTGAAAATCCCCCAGGCTCTGTTTTGCTTTCTTTTCGATTTGTCACAGTCGGCATTCCACCATGGTTTAGGACGATGGGGTAGGTGAGACGAGGTCATGGGGATAGCTATCATTGCAGCATGAAGAATGTGACTACTAAGCAGACTGGTGATTTGATTGACCGACAGATTGTCAAATGATGTGCAAGCGAGCTGAGTAGCCTCACTAAAAGTACCCCAGTTTGCCTCTTCGAACTTCCAACGGGGTGTTCGTGTGGATAGTGTAGCGGGTGGATTGATGCGGTTTAAAATTATGGGAAAATGGTCGCTTCCATATGGGTTGGGATCAACAGCCCATGAAAAAAGGGGGAATAATGTTGGGTCACTTAGTGACAGATCAATGGATGTGAACGAACGAGTTGGAACGCTGAAGTATGTAGGCTCTAGTTTGTTTAACAGGCATAAAGCATTAGAAGAAAGAAAACCCTCAATCATCGAGCCACGTGTGTCACGTCGTCCACTACCCCACATAGGGTTATGAGCATTGAAATCTCCTAGGATTAGAGCTGGTTGGGGGAGTTCGTCATAAAGAGATTCTAGCTCTCTGTGAGATAAGGTGTAGCTTGGAGGAATATACACAGAACAAACAGTTATCAGTCGATCAGACAAGATGCGAACTGCCACAGCCTCTAATGTGGTATTAAGTGGTACCTCCACACAAGGGGTTGACTTTGGAACAATTATAGCTACACCAAAGAGGTGTGAGATGAATGGAGACGGTCCCTACGAAAAACCTGGAAGCGCGTTAGGATGTTGGTATGATTATTGTTCAAATGAATCTCCTGAAGGCAAAACGCTAGTGGGTGATGAAGATCTAGTAGAGAGTAAACGTCGTCATAGTTCCGGAGTAAGCCTCTGCAGTTCCACTGGAGAACTCTTTCTCCCATCACGCAAACAGGAAAAAAAAAATATATATATATATCTTAAGAGTATATGTTTAACTAGACCTTAAAATCTATTTTGATGCGGGGAGCATTTTTCTTTTTAGCCGTATCTTTCGGCCTGCCGGTGGTACCACCGGAGGCCGAAGGTAGGGACTCCGAACTTGAGTGGAGTCTGTCCTCGTCGGACTTCGACCCACTCTCGTCCATTGGTTCACCGGGGGTTGCCGTAGGCTGATCCTTACGGGCCTGCGACCCCGACGGCTCACCGAGTTTCCGGGCGCCTTCAGAGGTGCGAGGAGGAATTCCCGGACCTCGAGGCAGCTGGGTTTTAGCGGGCGCAGGGGGTCCACACCTCTGCGCTCGGGTGAATCCTGGCGGACCAGGATCCTCCCTTCGGTCAGTGAGGGGAGTGGCTTGTACCACTCCAGGTGAGGTTGAGGGGGACTTGGGGAGGACACACAGGTCGTCCGTCGACGTCTGTGTTCCTGCTGACACCGTTGACCGCGCAGGTCCCCTGCGCGCGGCCTCGGCGAACGAACCTTGAGATAAAAATGAGTGTCGTTTTCTTGCTTCTGTGTAGGAAATATTGTCTTTGACTTTCAGGGAAATAATTTCCTTCTCTCTTTTCCACAAAGGACAGCTGCGAGAGTATGCCGGGTGAGGTCCCTGGCAGTTGACACAAATAGTAGTGTTGTTACCACAGTTATCGGTGGAGTGGTCGGTTCTTGCACACTTGGCACAGGTAGCCTTTCCCCTGCAAGAGGCTGTTCCATGTCCAAAGCGTTGGCAACGGAAGCAACGCCTTGGATTTGGGATGTAGGGCCGAACCCTACTGTTTAAATACCCGGCCTTGACTGTTGGAGGAAGCGTAGTCGAGTCGAAGGTTAATACTAAATGTTTTGTGTGTCGCTCTTCACCATCACGCCGGAGGGTAATACGTCGCACAGAAACGACACCCTGACCTGAAAGTCCCTCAGCGATCTCGTCGGTGGGAATTTCAAGAAGGTCATCTTCGGAGATGACGCCCTGCGTGCTGTTGAGTGAACGGTGTGGGGTCACAGATACTTTGTATTCCCTTACTTCGTTGAGAGCCAGAAGTGCCGTACTCTGCTTCGCAGTAGTGACTTCCACAAGCAGGTCGCCAGAGGGAAGTTTTTTCGCTTTGAAGTCTTTTCCTATCACATTCTCCAGGGTCTTTGCAACCAAAAAAGGTGAAAGCTTTGAGAGTGGTGTGTCGTCGTTCTCCGAGTGCATTACCAAAAACTTTGGGAAGGTAATAACTGGCATTGTAGGGCTTGCTTTTTTTTATGTTTCTTCGGTCCGAACCCTTTTCAAGGGCCGATCTAGAAAAGATTTAGTTTTGGAACCCATATGAATGGGAGAAAAATTCAGCACCCGTGGTGTGCCACCCACCACCGAGCCCAACAAAGGGAATGGTCAACAGCCCATAACAAATAGGGCTTTGCTGGTACCGTTGAGCCATTAGCACTTGCCCGGGTGCTATACCCAAGCGTGGTTAGAATTTAGACTATTCATTACCACACAAGGTTGGCCCTTGCCGCCAAAGGAGATGAAAAAGGGCGTAAGGGAGGTGGGGTGAAGAAAAGAGAGAGATTTATAAGTAAAAGAAGAGAGGGGATAGTAGGAGAAAAGGCGACTGACTGGATCATCCTGGCCGGGCCTTACCAGGACACCCGTCTACAGGAAGCAGGGGCCAAAGTGGTGTGTTGCCTCGCCCCCGGGGGCCCCGAAGGGTCCAAAACTACCCCGGGCTCGGCTCAACCACCAGGATGCCTTTTTCTCTGGACACGGGCTTGCCAAGCACAGCCAGACGTGGGTGGGTCTTACCCACTTTTTACTCAGGGTTCGTAATGTAGCCAATGTGGCTGGGTTCCGTGGTGACGCTACTCATCAAGCACCTAGCACCTAAGGTGCAGGCGCCCCCTGCGGAGCTCGGGGTCCGTGGAGACGCCACTCTCCAAACACCTGCTTTCACAGGTGCCCCCTGCGGGGGAATGTAAGGAGCTGTGTCTTCATCCAAGACAGCAACGAGCATCGGGATGATTCATCCTGTGACATTACCCCTTGGCAATAGACCCGCTGCTCTAGGGCAGAGGGCGTGAGCGCGTCTGCAAGACGCGACCATGTTATGCTGGCTGCACCAGTTACGCGATACGAACCTAAATGGGGCGCTGTAACGCCCATTTATGCACGTGTCACGTTCGTGTACAAGCATCTGTCAGCATCTGTAGACGCGCGATAACAAAGCGTGTAAAAAATAAAATAATAAAAATGATTATGCACCTTGAGGCCTCGGGATCTCATCAAACATTCCTTTCAGCTTCATTATTTGTATTGCTTTCTTTCAAAGCCTGTGTGAGGACGTATGTTTTACTTTTCATGATGGCGAAGCTGAAACTACATACAAAAGCATGTTCCCCTGAACGATGCACGCACTGGACGAGCGTCAGTGCTCAGGAGGGACACCGAAAGCTTGGAACTCGCTCTTGTAGCTCCTGCTACGATGGCACTTATAATGGAACGGAGTATAGAAAAACTATAGTGGGGGAGCGTAATGACGCACGTTCTAAACGGGAGCCACAAATATTATATTTCGTTCGCCTGGAGCGCTCCTCAAAACTTGATAGCTACGGGCTTATGCCCACCGACAAACCCCATAGAAGACAGCCCTACTACCGCTCCAAACGCCTCACCTTGATTTTCTTACTTGGAACATTTTGATATGGACCAGGGCAACGACCTTGGAGAACCATGGTACATCCAAATACCGTTGAGACCAATACCGGAAACTCAACCAAAAATGCATAGGATTGGCGAGAGACACAGAAGTGGTGCCATCTCTAGGCTTGGAGTGGTCAACTCGGTGTCGAAAATTATATTGATTTCAGTAGTGTGCTCCACTGGTTTTTGCTCTTACACTATCGTTCAAAAATACATAGCTACCGATTAAAATTGAGAAACACTTGGTTATGGTACTTTTGCATTAATTGATGTTTTCCTGAAAGTTCATAGGAAAATCAGTAAACTTTGTTTTTATATTTACCCTGTGTAGCTACCCAGGCAGCACTCAGTATTGGGCCAACATTGGATTTGATGTGGCAAACAATGGCCCAACAATGGCCCAACTGAGCCATATGTTTCCCAATATTGGAATCACATTGGACAATATTGGACTATCAAAGCCAATGGTTTTCCAATATTGGTTATACGTTGGCATAGGCTGGTCAACATTGGACTGTCAAAGCCAATAGCTTTCCAATATTGGATATACGCCGGCATAAGTTGTCCAATATTGGACTGTCGGAGCCACTGGCTTTCTGATATTGGCTATACGCCGGCATAAGCTGTCCAATATTGGACTGTCAAAGCCAATAGCTTTCCAATATTGGATATACGCCGGCATAACGTGTACAATATTGGACTGTCAGAGCCGATGGCTTTCCGATATTGAATATGCGCTGGCTTAAGCTAGTTAATATTAAACTGTCAAAGCCAAGAGTTTTCCAATATTGGTGATGTCTTGGTATAGGCTGGTCTATATTGTACTGCCATAGACAATGGCTTATCGATATTTGTGTCGCCTAGGCTATAGACCCGCGACCCTCTTTTTTGCATTGCAGAGGTAGGAAAGTAGAAAAGAGTCATTCATGCGCTCGCTCGGGTCGAGAATTGTATTTAGCCAACTTCGTGTGGCGTACGTCGCCGGTGCTTTGTAACCGCGATCACAAATAAATCCTTAGCTGCCTATAGGACTATTGCAGTTTTTTTTTTGCCGGCTGCTCTCCCTTCGCATTGCCTTACCTCGGTGTTGACAACTTAATTCCGTTTTTTAGATTTAAGTATTTTTGTCCTTTCCAGTGTATTTTGTATGTATATGCATTACGTAGCGTTAATGTCTTCTACTTTGCCCGTGCCCCTGCCATGTTTGTACTTCTTTCTGCGTGATCTATTTTTTATATTTAATGTTTCTGTGCATATTTCGTCATTGTCGACGCAGGTGTCAACAAACATAAAGCCGCCGCTTATGCCGCATCCGAAGTGACTTCTATACTCAGTATTACGAGAGTCTATTGCGCTATAAAATCGTCTATTGGACTCGAATGAAGTCTCAAGAGTGCTGCTTCGACTGCCAGTGCACATGTCATCAGTGTAGGCTGAGCAACGACGTAGCAATCGTAACGCGAGAGCATACTGCGCCTCGATCTGGCCGGCCGCGCTCGCTCTGCGGAAATGTGAGCGTGGGACTCTCAAGCCCCATTAGCTTACTAAAGTTGCAAGACGCTACTTTGTCGTCGCGAATCTTTTGCCCTTCGAACGGTTTCGAAGCCGTTGCGCCCGGCGTATAGACCTTTTCTGTTTCCTGTCGTTTTCAGTCACGTGGGTTCCATATCTGGTATGCGGGGCGAAAAAATAATAGAACGTTTGAACCTGGAATATGCGAAAAAATATAGGTGAGGCAAATCAAGAATGTGTGACAATCACGCATTTTTCGTAAACACCTTCCAGCTGCGGCGAGAGATCAAAAAGATGTTTTACCGCATACCAGAAGTGACGATATTCAAGATGGCTGCGCGCTTGTGGAAAAGGTGTATACCCTACGCAGCATCTTTCAAAAACCGTCCGCGCAGCATCGCAACCATCTGTCTGCGAGCGTCGGGGATTTATCGTGTGTTGGAAGTCGGACGATGTACTGTCCGTGGTGTCTTTTATGTGTAACTCGTTCGTGAAAATCTTTGAAGTTTAAAAACGCGAACCTAACAGTGTACAAATAATTTTAAATTTATTGATAAAAATATATATATATTTATTTATTTATTTGTGGACATCGTGCGCAAAAAATAGTCGCGCTTAGTTCTTCATTCTAAATAATAATGTGGGTTGTACGACGTAAAACATAGTGTCTTCAAACTTGCCCCGTTTAGAATCACTTTTGGGCTGGACAGCTTCTTTAGAAGTTCAAAAGCTGGCCTTCAAAGAGCTGTCCTGTTCAATCGGTATTGACAGCAGAGTAGGCGCTGTGCGTGTTTTAGGCCAATCGTGTCTCCGGTTAGGGTCACGTGACTACAGTCTCGAAGCTGGTGATAAGGCAGAGCACGGAACCTGCCAGCCCAAGGCCACGCGTAACATCCACTGCACTGTCAACCTTGGGTACAAGTGACAAATCCTCTCGCTGCGTTCATTGTTGAGATGCCCCTGAAGATTAGGCTTTGTAAGCACACCCCCGTTCTGGCCTGCTTCCTTTCTACTCCTTCTCTCTTTTTCTCTCTCTCCCTAAGCTGAAGCCGTGATAGACGGTGCGTACTCGCCGGACCAATGAGCCGTATACTTTTCATCGCTTGTATCCGCTCTCTGTGCACTGGAAACGGCAGACGCGTGATCACGTGGTTAGACGGATGACGCATTAGCGGTTGACAAACCCGGAATGCCTGCGAAGACCGGACCAAGTTTCGCGTGCGATGCGGCCTGCTGCGGGCCTGCTGTGGATTTCGCTTCTGTGGTAAATGGTATCTCGTTCGAAAAGTCCTACCCGTATCGATTTCTTCAAAGAAGCGCAAGACATTCTTGTGAATCATTTAGTGTTCGGTTCGGCCAACGGCAGCGTGTGCTACATCGTGTTGAATCTTCACGGATCACTTCCTTGAAGTTTTTGTGTTTGTGTGCTTGGTCTGCAGTGCCCGTGTCGACATCTGCCTCGGGTTACATCTTTCAAGTACGGTATTTTCAACGTAAGTGCGCTGCAAACTACTTGGTGATCAATGTCCGTTCTTCTACGGGTACTCTTCCGGATACCCTCTAGAATTAGGTAGTGCCTATCTCCTGGCAGCCGGGAGAATAATTTTCCCGCTATCTTACCGACAGCCGCCATTATCTGTCTGAAATAATGTCAGAACTGCAGGTAGAATACTGATTTCCTTATTCCCCCTGCGTTTCGCGAAAACACGTTTCGTGGCCACCTTTTCGTGAATACACGTTGCGTCGACAATCACGTTTCATCGACATTTGTTATGCAAATTTCACGCTGTAGGGGCATTTTGTCGGGCGTGTATTCCTGAGGCGCAACGTTTCCTTGACATTGGTTACACGAATTTCACGTTATAGGGGCATTTCAAAGCGCGTGTATTCCTGAGGCGCGTGCTCACTGTCTGCAACAATTATTTGCAAAATAAAAATAAAATGCTATTCTCAGTTTTTTATGAAACATCGCGTGTTGATGAAACGATCTGTCGATGAAATGTCGCTCGATGAACTGATTGCACCACCAATGAGGGGCGACTACCGGTTGAATTTCGGGCAAAAAATTCTGCCAGCTCTCGGGAGACTGGACACTACCCAACAATTACCCCGGTTGTTGTTTGCTTTCCAATCTTTTCAGTTGTATAACAGCTGATTAGTACCTCGTCACATATTACAAATTACTTAGTTTGTACTTGTCTACAGAATAGGCTGTGTGTAATAAACTTTTAGGAGATTTCAAAAATATCCCTTGTGTCTGTGTACCTTCCTTTTTGCAAACAACTTGGCGAGTGCACTTGCAAACAGCTGGGCGAGTGCGACGATGGCCAAAAATCAGCACCAATGACGGCCAACATTAAATCGGATCGCACTTCCAGTATTGTCCAATATTACGCCGGTCTTTGCCAATGTGGGACCACCATTGGCTGGAATCATGGTTTAGCAATGGCCCAACATTGGCACCAACGATGGGGCCGACATTGGCTGAACAGTGGCCCAACATTGGCACCAATGACTGGGCTGCACTGGTTTTTGCTCTGACACTATCGTTCAAAAATACATAGCTACCGATTAAAATTGAGAAACACTTGGTTATGGTACTTTTGCATTAATTGATGTTTTCCTGAAAGTTCATAGGAAAATCAGTAAACTTTGTTTTTATATTGACCCTGTGTAGCTAAATGCCTATTTCAGACTATTAGTCATTATTTCTAGTTATTTGAGTATTTATATGTTAGGGCAACTTCAAGTCGTTATTATTAGCTAAAACTGAGCTATCATGGGATATTCATGTTCCTGCAGGGAAGATATGCTTCAAGTGGCTTATACACGCTTGCAAGTCCGGTCTCAGGGGGCCGCCATCTTGCCCAGTGGGGTGCGCTTGGGCGCGGCCATAATCCTATTATGACGCCTTAGTAAGGCTTCGTAATCCGATTAGGACGCGTCCAAGCGCACCCCCGCGAGCAAGATGGCAGCGCCCTGAAGCCGGACTTGCAAACGTGTGTATTGGTTTTTGAGAACTATTCTTGACCAGATCAGTTTCATTTGGTTATGAATAACTATTAGCGACTATTATTCACACTTCTGAGGCATTAGTGTTTCAGGGGTGGGATTAACTTCAAGTGGATATTATTGGCTATTGGAATATGTTCTTGGTCAGATTGGCTTGAAATGGCTACACATGAATCTTAGTCGCTATTATTGACATTTTATGCAATTGGCGTGTTCATAGATTTGATTGACTTAATTTGGCGATTATTGGCTATAGGCATCTGTTATTGACCTGGTTGGCCGGAATTGCCAAAAAATGGCTATTAGTTCTTATAGGTCGCAATATTCTGCTATTTCTATTCTTATGAAGGAAAATGGCTTCTAGTGGGTATTGCTGGCGATAGCATCTCGTCTTAACAATATCGCCTTAAATCGCTTCAGAATGAAGATTAGTGACAATTGGTGACATGGTATTTATGACGTTTTCAATATGAATGGATTCAAGTGGCTACTATTGGCTATGGGCAGTTTTTGGCCAAATCGGCTTGAAATGGCTACACATGTCTGTCAGCGACAACGTTACTGGATCGGAGAGTTGACAAGCTCAGAGAAAAAAGTGACGCGCTGCCACTCACTGCCGCGTAGTGGCGCTCGTGTCCAAGCCCGCCTGACCCGTCCGGTCTGACTGGCCTCGGTACCCGTGGATACGCCATGAAACATCGTTTTCGTGAGGGTTCACAAAGTGTATTACTAAGGACTGTTACCAGTGTGATAATGTCCGGGTTGAGACAACATTTCCTGGGACTTTTGAGGTAAATTTACGCCCGCCGGGCGTTCTTAGTTTTGGCAGTTTTCCGACATTCGGCACCAAGGCAAGCAGCTCGGAGAAATGGCTGCGTCTGTCAGTCGTGTTTTCCGGCTCATGGACCGTTGTGTTTTGGTCGTTTGCGGACTAAAATACCGTGAACTTCCCTCTTCTGGTGTTCTGCGTTTGTGTCAGAAGTTGAAAGCGTAAAAGCTGCTGCATACATACCCAAGCCGCATTAGGAAGGAATGACAATTTGAAGCCGTTTTCGTCATTTAAAAGAATCGGGCTGTTTCTGTATTTGTATTCGGCTACGTCGAGGCCTGCTATAGGTGAAAACGACTGAGTTATTCCTCTGGTGTGTTTTTTACGAGTGTGACAACCTCGCTCCCTTGCGTGTGCGTGCCATTTCGGAGACATGGGACTAAGGGGTAAGAATTTCAAGACATCACTTCCGATCAGCTGATCAGCGCGGACTCGTGTTTGCATACTTTGGAGATTTGCGTATGAACATGTGGTAGATATTAGAGCCGTTATTTTACAGTACCTGCAATAGCTTCGCGGCCACAGTGCACGAATTGTGAGACACCCTCGCTGACTCTGTGAAACGAGTTCATTTGTGGAAGTGTATGCATGCTCCATGCGCTTGACAGCAACATGCTTGTTAACGTGTTTATAAGCGCGCGTTAATTTAAATTCGCTTTATGTTAACTACTATTTGCTTAACGTTGCAGATGTCCATAAATGATAATGTTGTTTTATTGATCTCGCGACGTTTCTGCGACTTATTTGCAAGCCAAAATAAAAACATTTTAGCTACCCTGAGGTTGCGGCATAGGAAGGCTGGGGTGCAAAGACCACTTTTGAAAACTGCAATGCCTCTTCGTTGTGACGCAAATGCTCTTCTACGCGAGATGCATCAATCGAGAAATGTCGGAGAAGGTGGCAGTAGCAAAAGAAAGCTCGGGTCCTGTGGTCGCCAACTACAGGCATTTTCTGTCTTGGTGTTTTGCATGCTGCTCGCGATTTTTTTTTTTTCATACAAAAAGAAATATACGTTGCACAGTATTCATCTGCAATTTTATCCTTGCCGAAGATTTGTTGTGGTAACAAATAAAAGGCAGAAAACGCATTTTGTTCGTTTTCTTGTGACAAGTTGGAGCGTTTATCGAGAACTGCATGCGGCGCTGACAACGCTCGCGAGCCCCTCCTTGTGGATGCTTGTCATAGACGAATATGAGACATCAAACATGATATAAATCCCGTTGCACTTTGATATTACACGAACATAGAATCGCACTCGGAAGCCAGACCCAAAGCTAGGCACCCATGCTGCTATCCTATGAGTTATAGAGTAAAAATTGAAGAAATCGTTAGCGTGCATAATTACAGTCGTGACTGCTGCAGAATCTACTTGCAGAGTCAATTTCTTAAAAAGAAGTGCGCAAGGGCCGCCGACGTGCCGCCGATCGCCTGATTTCGCAATGAAAAGCCAGCATCCCGAGCTTGCCCAGAGGTTGGCCGGCCCTTGCGGACCAGGCGGGCTGCGACGACAGCGCCACCACGCTCGCGCGAACGGAGGGGGCCGGCTTTCCGAAGCGCGGCTAGTGCGGAGCTTGTCAACTGAGCTGATCTAGTAACCTTGGTCAGCGCCTATTATTGGCAATTTATGCAATTGGAATGTGTATGGATTTCATTGACTTCAACTGACTATTATTGGCTATAGGCATCTATTCTCGACTTGGTTGGATTGATTTCGTTATTACTGACTATATACGAACTCATCTCTGTGACGTCACGGCGCGGTGGTGGCGCGTCAGGCGCAGTTCCGGTCTGGGGCTGTGGGCAGAAGTCCCCATGCCAGACGTGTATTCCTGCGTTGTTTTGAAAGAAACCAGACAAAAACCTGCCTTGTCGTCAAAACGCCGTGACTGGGGCCGTACTAAAAGTGTCGAGAAAGGTTTTAAGGTCAGTGTTCATGTGCTCGGTTCGTCCGAGAATCTGGATATGTGCCGTGAAAAGGGAAAAGCAGACGCCGTCGGACAACAATTGCTGGGCGGGAAGCACTTTGGGTTGAATTCACGGATACTTGTGATCATGAGATTTATTTGCTTTTGTTGCAATATGAACACCAGAAAACCGTCAAGTTGTCCGGACCCCCTGCGGACTACGTTCAGTGCGTCTTCAAGTTCAAACGGCCGCCTGATCGTTCGAAATGTCGTCTGCTCTTTCAAACGTTTCTGCTTGTCGCCTACTGTCTTAGACGACGCCGTCCCGTAGACCAAATGTTGGCCCGGTACTTGCGATAAGAAGTAAGTTCAGGCCTCAAAAGACTTAAGTTTGAACGTTGGTAACCAGGCTCGATGTAAACAGTAGATACAAGGAGATGTTGATCATAGTTACCAGTGACCATCACCGACTTGTTGTGCCTAATTCACTTGGTCCAATTCTGCTTGCGATCTTCAGTATCGACGTCGACCATCTAAGCTACGGTTCACGCTTTTGCAGCCCGAGCGACGTCGCGACTCAAAATTGCGAGCGAAATCTCATCTTGCGAATCAGGCTTTAGCGTACATACTGCTGCGTCCACGCGGAATGAATCGCCACATGTCACATTATTCACGCGACGTTTTGCGGTGTAACGAGCCTCGGTAATTTCTCTGACGCCGCTCAACTAGTCAGACATCGCCAGGAAGACGTAGAATCAACAATTTGAACGCGAAAAAGGGCAGGGGGACTCACACCGACGCCGACAACATCGCATTTCAATGGTTTGTTTATGGGCGACGGCGGGCTTCTTGCCCACACCCCCATCGCGCATGCGCGGCGCCGGTGGCGTTCCACTGGGGGCGCTCCGGTTTGTTTGTAAACATGAGTTGGTGTATAGGCATCAATTCCTCACCTGGTTGGCTTTATTTGGCTACAAATGGCTGAAAGTGATTAGCATTAATAATTTTTAGTTCTTTCTGTGTCAAAAAAATATGAATGGCTTCATGTTGCTCTTTTTAGCTATTGGCATCAATTTTTCACCGGTTTGGCTTCAAATGGCTTCAAAAGCCATTTGTAGCTATATCAAGCCTATGCAATAA
Organism: Ixodes persulcatus; assembly: GCA_013358835.2. Taxonomy (NCBI): domain Eukaryota; kingdom Metazoa; phylum Arthropoda; class Arachnida; order Ixodida; family Ixodidae; genus Ixodes; species Ixodes persulcatus. The sequence continues at coordinate 48,615 of JABSTQ010011117.1, read as the reverse complement.
AGAATCAATGCTTATAGTCAATATTAGCCACTTGTTGCCAGTTTCGTTCATGAACAGTGAAATAGTACACAATTGTCCATTATACTTACAATAGCCATTGCGAGCCATTTGATTCTAATCTGGCCTAAATAGACGCCAATAGCCAACAATAGCCACTAGAAGCCATTCCAGTTAGTAAACATAAACATTGCTTATAAATATCAACACTAGTCACTACTAGCCATTCGTAGCAATTTTAAGCCAATCTAATAAAGAATAAATGCTTATAGCCAGTAATAGCCACTTGTAGCTAGTTTCACCCATAAACACTGAAATCGCACATAATTGTCAATTATACTCGCTAATAGCCATTACTAGCCATCTGAAGATAATCTGGTCAGAAATAGATGCTTATAGCCAACAATAGCCACTAAAAGCAATTCCAGTTAGGAAACGCAAACATGCACACAACTATCAACACTAGTCACTAATGGCCATTTGTAGCCATTTCAAGCCAATGAATATAGAATAAAAGCTTATAGCCAATGATAGCCACTTGTAGGCAGTTTCATCCATAAACACTGAAATAGCATAGAATTGTTTATGCAGACTAAGAGCCATTGCTAACCATTTGAAGCCAATCTGGTCAGAAATAGATGAGAATAGCCAACAATAGCCACTCAAAGCCATTCCGGTTGGTAAACACAAAGATCACTAATAACTATCAACACTAGTCACTAATAGCCATTTGTAGCCATATCAAGCCATTGCAATAAAAATAAATGCTTATAGCCAGTAATAGCCACATGTGGCCTTTTTCATCCATAAACACTGAAATAGCACATAATTGTCAATTATACTCACTAAAAGCCATTGCTAGCCATTTGAAGGTAATCTGGTCAGAAAGAGATGCTAATAACCAACAATAGGCACCTAAAGTCATTCTAGTTTGTAAACACAGAAATCGCCCATTAATATCAACACTAGTCACTAATAGCCACTAATAGCCATTTGTAGCCATTTCAATCAAATTTATCTAAAATTTGGTTCATAAGCCAATAATAGCTACTTGAAGCCATACTCATTTTTAAGCACCGAAACAGCACAGAATTGTTTAATGATCTCATCAATATCCATTCAGCAGCCGTTTCAATTCAATCTGGTCAAAAATAAACACAAATAGCCAACATTATCCACTTAAAGCCATTCCATTTCGTAAATATAAAAATAGCTCAAGCAATAATTAGCTGCTAATGGACGTTTGTAGCCATTTTAAGCCGATCTAATCAAAAATAGGTGCTTATATCCAATAATAGCCACTTGAAGCCTTTCTCATTCGTAAACACTCAAACAGGACATAACTGCTATTATACTAACAGCCATTAGTAGCCATTGAGCTAATCTGGTCAGAAATATATTCTAATAACCAACAATAGCCACCTGAAGCGATTCCAGTTTATAAACAGAAATAACTCAGTTTTCATTACTCATTATTAATATTTGTAGCCATATCTAGCAAATATATATAAAAGTGGAGGCTGATAAACAATAATAGCGAGTTGAAACCATATGCATACACATACGCCGATATATATAATTGCCAATTGTCTCATCAATAGCCATTGGCAGCCATTTAAGGTCAATCTGGTAAAAGATGCTAATAGCCCACAAAAGCTAAAAAAATCACAAAATTATCGATAATAATCACCTGTAGTCACTTTGAGCCATTTGAAGGCAATCTCATAAAAATTGTTATGTATTGCCAGTTATGTTCACTTGGAGCCAATGACATCCAATAAGACATACTTCGGTAGGGATAAAACAAACAAACCGACAAGCTCAGAAATTGTTAATAATTATTTAGATTGTACAAAACTGCTATACAAATCCTGGCTGGTCTATACAGCACAGTGCATTTTGACATCAAAATACCAAGAGGTCCCAAAACTCAAGCTTATGCTCCATAAAAAAAAAAAGAATATTTTATAGATTCTCAAAATTTCTATTGAGTCAGACCCACTTGACTAATTTCCGGGGAAAGTGGCGAGTTGTCCACCCCTTACCGCCAGAATCGCTTTCTACTTCCGTCTCCCATTTTACCCCGGAGTTTCCTTTATTAGACTCAACGGTAATACTTGGTACATCTCTGGAAATCGGAAATGAGTCCGAAGAAAGTGGAGACACATAAGGGACGATACAGACAGGACAATCTTTCAACTTCAACAACATTTATTTTCGCCTTCAAGCTCAAAGCCCGTCCGCCCAGTGGGATTACAGGAAAGGGAAATTATGGGGGGAAGGAGAGGAAGCGGAGGAAGGGAGAAGGTTGTCAAGCGAGGAATGGAGAGGAGGGAAGGGGGGCTTAACTGAAAATGCTTGATAGCGAAATGAAAGGAAAGGCCGCTTCTGCCGGTGCCCTTGTCGACTTGCCTAGTTTGTTAGCATTCGGCTTCCATTGTGGGCCTCAGAAAGGTAATCTCCAGTCTTGAGAGCGAAATGGAAGGGGTGCTTATGGTTTGCGGGCTTGTCGCCATCTGATAGGCATCAATTATTTCTCTCCCGACTAGCTGGCAGTGGCATCCCATGGTTGTCGTGCCGGCGAATTTTAGGAGCGCAGCTGGGACATTTTCTCACGTGAATGACGATCGGGTGGTGAGAATCCGAGGCAGCTCTTTCGGCGTCCATTTGATGTTCTCGGAGTCGGTCGTTGAGGCATCGCCCCGTTTGCCCGATGTACCTGGCCCCGCAGGACAGAGAGATCGTGTACACTTTCTCCGTCATGCAAACGGTGAACTTGCTTGCGTGTTTTTTGGTGCAGCTGGGTTGTGGGGGTCCCTCTCTGTTGACGGCCCCACACATGTCGCCGAGTCTCAATTTGCACGTGAAAAGCACTATTGTGTGGTATTTTGAGGCGAGAGCTTTTAGGCGGTGAGATGTTGTGTGGATGTAAGGAATGCAGGCTGGTCTTCTGGTGACGGGTGAAGTCTCGGTGGTTGCCAATTTTTGCGAGGTAGCCAAAATCAAATCTGCAGGGTAGCCTGCTCTCTGAAGCCGTGCGTACTGTTGGTTTAGACTGGCCTCCCGTTGGTGGGCGCAGGACTTTGTGCAAGCCGCGGAAAGCAGACACATGACTATGCCGTATTTTACGTTTTTTGAGTGTGCGCTTGGGAATGGAAGCACCGGCTTGCTTGTACGCTTTTGAAAAGACCAGCACACTCCTTTTTCGGAAGGTTGGAGGCGAACCTCCAGGAACAGCAGTTCGCCTTCCGTGGGATCTTCCCTCTTGAATGTTAGGTGCCCAGGCGAAGCGCTGAATGCCTCGATGATAGCCTCCGGAGTTGCGTGGTTATGGTGGATAATTAGATAATCATCGACGTACCTGAACACTTCGCAGTCCAGGGATTTGGTTTGCAGATGTCGCTAGATGCCTCGGCCAACCATGGAGAGATATATCTCGCTGAGACTCGGGGCCAGACACGATCCGAGGCAAACTCCACCTTTTTGGATGAACACGTCCCCGCGTTGTGCTCGACCAGTGTCGAGCGGAGGTAAAACTGGAGGAGTTCCAGGAACGCCTGCGACGATACACCGCAGTTGTTCTGGAAGGCGGAAGCCCGTGCTCCTCGATGACGTCGGCGACACACTGCACAAGGAACGGGACTTTCAGACTATAATACATGTCCTCCACGTCCATAGAGAACATCGAAATGGGCTGCGTCGTCTCGTGGAGGCGGCTGATAGCGGTGACTAGCGCCTGTGAGCTTTGAATCCTGAATGGCTGAGGTGGTGTGAGGATCGAGAGGTGTTTCTGGAGGTACCTGGCGAGATGCTTCTGCCAGCACCCGTTTTCCGAAACTATGAATCTTAGGGGAATTTCAGGCTTGTGGGTTTTTGCTGAGAAGAATTCTGAAAGATAATGTTAGGAAGAGGAGCCCACGGAACTCTTTAGCTTCTGCAGGTTATGTTTCTCACAAAGTTCCTTCACCTTGGCTCGGAGCCCGCCCGATGGTCTTCTTCCCAGTTTGACGAAATTCTTAGTTTAGGGCAGTGGAGACTTTTTCCTGGAAGGTTCCCCGTTCGAGAACAACGAACTCCCCTGTCTTGTCTGCCTGCAGTAGAGTGAGGTTCTTTTCTCTCAATTCCTTCACGGCGGACCGAGTGACAGCGGATCCAGAAGGGCGAGGTGCCGGCCGGCTGCAGACAGCTTGGACAGCAGCTCCTAGGAACTGCTGTCGATATTGTTCTGGTATCCTTGCCGCGACTTGATGTGCAGCAGCGAGCTGGTCCACCCTAGAAAAGTGCCCGTCAAGAGCACACTTATGTCCCTTGGCCAGGAGGTTCATGGTGCTGGTCGACAACTCTGTGTCCGAGAGTATGGTTGGGGGACTGTACACCGCCCGGCAGATCGCTGCTCGCGCGGGGTTGATGAATTGGATCACCTTGGGCCAGGATGATTCGATGAGGCGGTCCGCCTCCCGTAGCAGGAAGATGTATCCGCCCGTATGTAGGCCCGAATACTCTGCTCATGATCGCGGGGAAGGTGGTTCTGATGAAGCGCTACTCCTGTGACACCTCTTTTCGGGAAATCTGCGTGATCCGATGATTGGACGACCAGTTGTTTGACTGGAATCCCAAAGGTTGAGAGATCAACGGAAGGGCCAGGTTTTTCCGTACGCTCAGTCCAAAGGTACGGAGGCGTAGTTGCAGGAGGGCCCGCCGGGAGACGAGCAAAGCCGCCTGCATGAAGGCTGTGGGTTCGAAGTCGGGTGGTAGGCTGTTAGTTTGAGGACGAGACTTAGACATGAAGCTCACGATGAGGTTTAAACTTGTACTATTTGAGCATGTTGGTGCTTTTTAAATATTTAGAAAGTGGAGACACATAAGGGACGATACTGAGAGGACAATCTTTCAACTTCAACAACATTTATTTTCGCCTTCAAGCTCAAAGCCCGTCCGCTTCGTGGGATTACAGGAAAGAGACATTTTGGGGGGAAGGAGAGGAAGCAGAGGAAGGGAGGAGGTTGCCAAACGAGGAATGGAGAGGAGGGAAGGGGGCTCGACTGAAAAGGCGGGTTAAAGGCCGCCGTACAAACTGGACGTTCTGCAGGGAAGAATCTTCTCTCCCGAAGCTGGGGGACGGGGAGGGAAAGGGCCAGCGAAGGATGAAAGAGCGTCGACGGAATGAGATTTGCCTCGGGGCGAGCTATCCTTTCGAGAGGGAGTGGGGACGGAACAAAGCTGCCGTGGGGGTTCCGGCAACCAGGCCGATGCGGATCGCAGAGCGGTAAATCTCTGAGGAACCTTTATTATCTACCTGAGAGTCTACTGATCTTGATAACGGTGCCTAATGATGACTAATCGACTGAATAGACCTATTGTTGAATTACCCAGGCGTCAAGGAAAATGCAGGGAAGGGGGTTTCACGCGCCGCACGTGCCGGCGTCTGCAGCTGTAGATGTTCTAAAGCAAAAGCCTAAAACAAATGGCATCTTGTACGCCCTTTCGTCAAGGCTTTATTTTTGTTATTTATGTAGCGTGGCTCAAGTCTGAGTCATTGTGACGTCCCGAACCAAGCCGGTACACGTGACAAGACACGTCACGCCTCGGCTGTATAAGCCGCTGTCTTTCCTGAATAAACCTCTTTCATCACCCGACGTCTGGCCCGCTTACATGGTGGCAGTGGTGCCCAGCCAGAAAAACAGTCGAGATGTCGACCCCGTCAATACCGCAACTACAGCTGCCGCCACCGAAGCCCTTGGACACCTCAGGCGACGCATGGCTTGGATGGAGAACCTGGAAGAGTGAGTTTGCATTGTTTTCTACAGCTAAGCAACTGAGCAAGCAACCGAAAGAAGTGCAGGAAGCAGGGTTGCTAGTGACTATTGGCGAAGAAGGCTGAAAAGCATACAACAGCTTCAAGTTCGAGACTGAGGAGGACAGAAATTATCTTAACACCCTGATTCGTAAATTTGAGGACTTCTACAGACCGGCAACCAATTTGACCTTCCAGGAATTCCGCTTTGGGTCAAGGGATCAGAAGGAAGGCGAGTCGTTCAGCGACTGATTGACAGAACTCAGACTTCTAGCAAAAAACTGCGAATTTGGAGAGCTAGAAGACCGTATGCTACGCAGCCGTAGTATCCTTGGCATTAGAGATAAGGGCATTCAGAAGAAACTGATAGCAGAAAACTTGACCTATCAGAAGACAGTCGAAATGTGCCGCATTCGGGAGCAAGGAAAACAGCAGTTTCGCGAAATAAGTGAATCAGCAGAAGCCGCGCACGACACCGCAGTGAACACCGTCGCAGCGAGCGTTACACCCTGCAGTAGGTGTGATTACGCAGCTGCACCGTGCCCAAGCTTGTCCCGCGCAAGGAAAATCGTGCAACAAATGCGGAAGGCTGAATCACTTTGCTCAAGCGTGCAAGTCGTCGAAAACTTCGTGAGCAGCGAAATAAAAGGCGAACAAAGAAAAGAAAAATCTTCGGGAACGGTGCGTAGAAGATGAAGATTTTTTCTTGGAGGCTTTATGTATCAACACAATCGCGACAGACCTGTGGAGCGCAACCGTCGAGATAGAGGGTCAGCCAATGACTTGCAAGTTGGACACTGGTGCAAATTGTTGTGTTATTTTGCGGCATGACGTGGCGAGGCTCCCGGAAAAGCCCCAGCAAGCCTGTAACGCTACGCTCACTGCTTTCTTCGGTCACAAGACCACCTCGCAGGCCAAAGTAACGCTGCTGCTCTCCGCAAACAACAAGACACTCGAAGAAACATTCATCGTAGTAGACCACAATGTGCCGGTGACTTTAAGTGGTATAGTCGCCGAACGTCTTGGGTTTATACGCCGTGTGCAGAACGTCAATCTCGAAGAGCTTTACCCGCCAGCACAACCCTTTGCAAAAGTCTTCAAGGGAGTCGGACAGCTGAAGGACGTCGAGTACGCCATGAAGCTCAAGCCCGGCAGCGTGGGTGTCGTCGTGCCGGCTAGAAGAGTAGCCGTGGCTCTTCAGGAAAAGGTGAAGGCGGAACTACAGCGCATGGAGGAGCAAGGCGTCATTCCAAAGGTAACCGAGCCAACGGAATGGTCTAGCCACATGGTCGCACTTGTTAAAAAAGACAAGATACGCATCTGTCTGGATCCAACAGAACTTAACAAAGCGTTTTTGCGCGTGAACTACCCCATGCCAACGCTGGAGGATGTCGCCCCGCGGCTTGCTGAGCCCAAGTTCTTTTCTACTTTGGACGCCGCGTCCAGATTTTGGCAAATCAAGCTCACGGAGGATAGCTCTAAACTCTGCACGATGAGCACACCGTACGGGCGCTATCGCTTTCTTCGCATGCCCTTTGGGATCGCTTCTGCGCCGGAAATCTTTCAAGCCGCAATGCACCGACTGCTAGAAGGGTGGCCTTGTGTTGATGTCGTGATGGATGATATACTACTGTGGGGAAAAACGAAGGAACACGACTATAACCTGACTCTGCTTTCGACGCGGTGTCGAGAACACAACCTCCGATTGAACTCCAAGAAGTGCATATTTTTGCAGCAACAAGTCCGCTAACTGAGATACGTCTTCACAACGCAAGGTCTGCGCCTCGACCCAGAGCGGGTGCACGACATCCTGCAGATGCCGGAGCCAAAAACCTGTAAGGAGCTTCAAGTTTCTCGGCACAATGAATTTCGTGCAGCGCTTTATTCCCAACATGTAGGTCTTAACAGCGCCGCTTTGGGCCTTGCTACGAAAAGATATAGCATGGGTCTGGACGGAAAAAGAGCAAGAGAGCTTTGAAGCATTGCGACAGGCACTGATAAAGGCGCCGGTTCTTTCATACTTCGACCCAAAAAAGCCAGTCACGCTCTCTGTTGACGCCAGTCAGTTTGGGGTTGTCGCCGCGCTTATCCAAGACGGCCACCCTATCGCTTTTTCGTCTCTCTCACTCACTGACTCACAACAACGCTACGCACAAATTGAAAAAGAGACGTTGGTGATTGTGCATGGCTGCACAAAATTTCACGATTACATCTTTGGTCAGGCAAGTGTGACAGTGGAAACGGATCACCGTCCCCTAGTCCCAATTTTCGATAAGCCGTTGCATCAGTGCCCACTACGGTTGCAACGCATGCGATTGTCCTTGCAACGCTATCCTATCAAATTACAATATAAGCCGGGGAAAGAAGTATTCCTAGCGGATGCTCTGTCACGGTTCCCCAGCAAAGCCAAAATGCAAGAAGCCGAACAGTTTCAAGTGAATGTGCTTGACTATGTTTCAACTTCCGAGCGACGTTGGAAAGATCTGCTAGCAGCCACCAACGAAGATCCTGCGCTTGTCAAGCTACAGTGACTTCGCTGAAACTACCTGGCCAGACAACACGGAAGCTGTCCCAGAGGCGGTTCGACCATACTGGACATACCGAGAGGACGTACACACGCAAGATGGTCTGAAGTTTCGCAGCAACAAGGTAATCATACCTAGCTCCAAGAAAGTCGAAATCATGCATCTTCTTCATGCGGCTCACGCGGGAGCGGAAAAGATGAAAGCCCGGGCTAGGACTGAAGTGTTTTGGCCAAAAAGGGTCCGCGGATATAGAGCGGTTTTGCATAGCATGGAAGGTTTGTCGGAATCATAAGCCACGGAACGCCAAAATGCCCCTTCTGAGCCATGATGTCCCTACGTTGCCGTTGGAAGTCGTGGGCCTAGACTTCTCCTATGGCGGCCGAGAGTTCGCATTCATCGTAGACTTCGATTCCTTTTTTTTTTACATTCAGGAACTACAGCGCACCACCACGAACTCGGTTAAGACCTGGTGCGCGGAGATTCTTTCTGTTCACGGACTACCTCTGAGGTTGGTCACCGACAACGGCCCACCATTCACCAGCAGAGAATTCCGCGATTTCCTAGAGGAGCTAGACATTACCCACGTCACCTCCAGCCTGTATCACCCACGCTCCAACGGCATGACAGAAAGAGCTGTGCAGGAAGCAAAGAAGCTGCTTAAGAAATGTTCCCTCAAAGTTCCCGACCTTTATTTGGCTCTAATGGAGTGGCGGAACACCCCTCGGGATGACATTCTTAAATCCCCTTCGCAGAGATTGATGGGGCGGCAGACCCGAACCTTGCTTCCCGTGCCCACAAGCCACCTGGAGCCAGAGACTGTGCCGACCAAGGACGTCCACAACCGACTACAAGAGATCCGCCAACGACAAAGAAGGTACTACAACCGCGGCGCCAGGGACCTGCCGACGTTGTCACGAGGACAGCAGGTCACGATCTACGAACAAGACAAACAAAAATGGGCTCCTGCTACCGTCCTGAGACAAGCTAACACGCCTCGCTCGATGATTCTGCAGACTGAAGACGGCCGCGAAGTCCGCCGCACCCGAGACCATCTCCGGGAGGTAGCGGCCCCGCACGACGCGGAACCATCTGAAGCCTCTGGCCCCGCACGACGCAGCCCCTGCCACTGCTGGGGCGCCTGGAACTTTGGAAGCCTCCGACGCTCAAGAAGTCGAACAGCCTCCAGAACTTCGGAAACGTTCAAGAGTACGTCAAGAACCTCGTCAGTACCCTCTGCCCGAGAGGCATTCGGATGGAGGGGAGACGTAGCGTGGCTCAAGTCTGAGTCATTGTGACGTCCCGAACCAAGCCGGTACAAGTGACAAGACACGTCACGCCTCGGCTATATAAGCCGCTGTCTTTCCTGAATAAATCTCTTTCATCACCCGACGTCTGGCCCGCTTACAATTTACTTCAAATATTTTATACGGGGAAGGCGTGCGCGTGCGGCGCATGCGGCCGTGAGAGCATGACGTTTTCGGTCACGCACACGAAAAATGCACGAAATCCTTATCAAAAACAACTTCGCTGTAAAAAAAAAAAGAAAGCACCCGTAATCAAATGGTTATCGTGCCTGGCTCTCACACAAAGGGCGGAGGTTCGACGCCTGGGAGCGGACCACGGAGCGGACGCACCTTTTTGTTTTTCTGTAAATGTCGCGTTCTGGTTTAAAGGGGCACTGACAACCCAAAGGTCGTATTTTTTTTATTGTCTAAAACGATGCAAGTTGTAGTCATAGACACGCAAAAAAAACGCATCGCGAAAACAAATTTTCCCGCGCGCGCGCGCGCCTTTTTAGTTTTGGCGTTTATATTTCCCGCCGCTCACCTCCTCCCTTCTTTTGATCGGTGACGTCAAAAATCAGGAAATTTAGAAGCTTTGTAGGTGACATTTCTATAACATTTAATAACGGCAATCGTAAAACTTTTTTTTGTAACGCAATTGCGAACGCACTACGGCCCCTCTTTTTGAAATACCAAAAATCAGAGTTCGGTGTGATGTTGCTTCCTAGATTTGTACCCTCCCTCGGAAAATCTGGCGGTGCTCGTTGGCGAGTCGGGGGAAAACCGGTTTTTTCCCGCCGCGCCCTTCTATCCCTCACCTCTCCTCGCTTGGGGTCGCCGTGGCAACGGCGCTTTGCTTCATAGCGTGGAGCGGAGGTCCGAAAGAAAGTCGAGTCGCAGGAGACCGCAAAATTTGACTCACTGCACTGGCGCGGATCGCGCGGGAACTTCAAATTCGGAATTTGGAAATTGTTTTTTTAGTTCACAAATACTGAATTTTGAAGTTTCAAATTTTGAGGGTAATGTCCCGGCATCGTTTTCAATCGTTTCGGATAATAAAAAAAAATATGATTTTGGTGTGTCAGTGCCCCTTTAAGGAGAATTCAACCGCTCGCCACTCAATGGGCAAATTTCGCTACACAAACCTGAGTTTTAGGAATGCACCAGAGTGTTCAGTCTTTAGGAGGTTAATTATAAAGATGTAATAAATGTTGTATGGCCCTTGGATTTTCCTTGAGAGCGCTGGAGATTTTTCATAAAATCCAGAAATATGACAGTTTTGGCTGTTTTAAGCGCGTTTTGAGACATTTTTGAAATAAATTATTTAGAAGACAAACGTGACAAAACGCTTGTCCGTATGTACTAGGGGTGCTTCTAATCTTGATTTTAAGACCATGACGATAAAATTTAATATTGTTGTATTTGCGTATTTGTGTAAATAAAATCACCCTGTTAATTTTATTTCCAACGTGTTAAACCAGATGGCGACACTAATAATAAATACCTCAAAACGGAGATTTTCTTGATATTTTTCTCTCGAGCTCGAATTCGACGGCGATGGCCGGTGGCTCGGGGACAGGTAGCACGTGTAACGAAAGCTCGCAAAGCCCACTGATCGTGGATTCAATCTCCCGCCCCTGCCCGTTTCAATCTGGATGAGCATCGTATTGGCGTGCGGTCATGTATCACTGTGGCGTCATGCGCGCTAAAGACGTCAGACTAGTAGTGATATACTGCACTGGCTTTCATCTCCAACGAGTACACCAGACTCCCTCGGTGCTGACTAACTTTTCGCTGTCTAAACATACACACAACAGAATTACAATTCATGGCTCCGTTAAACTGCACTTATTAAAAGTTGCAAAAAAAAAACAAAAAAAAAAACTAACGTGTTTATTAGTGACCGATTCAAGGTTCCGCAACTTGGTCGCGAAGCTGGCACATACCTGCGATCAACTTAGACCCATCCTTTTTGATGCCTCAATGCACATTATCACAGCCGCACATCATATGGCACTGCATTATCATTATCACCCCCTAGACGGGCCTCACAGGCCTTCATTGTACGGGCTGCATGCCTCTCTGTGGCGCGTGCGCTTACGAGAAAATATAAATACATATCTACCTACGAACGAATATTTTGGTTGTATGCGTTACATCAGTGAGAGCGGTCGTGTTCCTTGATGACACGGGGAAAAGATCGATGCTTGCAAGTGCTGCCGAAACCAGATTTTGACGAACAGTAAGAATAAATCCCATACGTAATAGGGTGTCTAAATGCCCATTCACACAGTTGCTTTTTAATGTGTTTGACACCGCTACGCCGAGAAACGGAAGTGATTTACCGGCAAATCTGTGCTTTCTACGAAGCGTGGAGATCAATTCAAGGGGTAGATTGGCACGCGACATACGGAGCAGGAATATCCTGGTTTTTCGCAGCCGCAACGCTGTCAAGCACGCCCAAACCCACTCAAACGCCACTGTGCTTACGGGACTTACAAGATCGTTACCACTTGCTACCGCCGCCACGGTGTACTGCTCCTAGTGCGCGTTGTAGAGCATGCTTGGAAGTATAACAGCGCGAGCTCCCGGTTGCACTGCCGCTTTGGGCGGTTGTAGGATCGCTATGCTCATGCCCAAGTTAGAGTTCCTGTATAGACGTTTCCACTGTTTACAAAAATCACAGTCCACACGTGTTAAATCACAGTCCAGAACGCGCACGTTCGTCGCTTCGGAAAGCGAGCAAATCACGCGCCATACGCACGAACACTGAAAATGGAACCTGCCAAGTGTCCTTTTTTGGAAAGGTCTATAGACCCCAGGGGAGCCAGAGTTGCGCGTTCATCCCCGTAGCTCAAAAGCAGGGGAACGTTCGGTGGGGCGCGCGCAACGTCTACTTTCCTGTCCGGCACTTGATCCGGCTCATCACGTGAACGCGCAACCCTAACGGCGCCGTCTAGCGGCTTAGAAAAATAAGCTCTAGTTCTGGCAGCACAGCTATCTGGGTAGGCAACGGTGTGGGTATGGGGGGAACTTGGCTAGACTTGGCTATGGTGGGCTGCAATTACTTGGTTGGAGCTTGTCCGGTTGGATCCAGCTGGCTACTCCCAGGCCATCACCTTGCCTCCTCGAGAGAACGACGACGAAGACGGTGGGGTGTTTTGATTGAGTTTCCACAGCGAAGTATATATGAGCAGTTTAATGTAGTCTATGTAGGTAAGCTCTCGGCATTTGATAGCTCTATCTTGAGTGGTGGCATGTAGACGTTTTCATACCTTTCACATACCATGGTGCTTGCAGTGATAACCTAATTGGACCACCTGCACCGGGAATTAAAATCGGTCCTCTTGTCGTAGACGAAGTGGTCGTGAGCTTAAACGTGACGTTGAGTCTGATACGAATCTCTCGCTATTCAAGCTCGCAATCGACTGACTTCATAAACAAGGATTCTTGGGGAAAATACGAAGCTCGATAACATTGCAGCCACACCCGCGCTGCAGCTTCTTGTGCTCATGGCACACTTTCTGCTATTGTTCTTATGCTTTTTAAAATTATTTATCCATCCGAAGACCACGCAGTGGTAGCCAGACAACCGTAGATTTTCGGAAATTGCAGCACGGTAAAAAGGAGCACTCGGAACTAACTCATGCAGGACGTCCGTCTTTAAGCCTTTTCGCCCATACCCGTGGCGGTTGCATACCCTGTGTCAGCGGGCAATCTAAAAATGCACCAGGTTAAGGGTACGTCAGTTACAGGCTGGTTTGAGGTTATGCGAAAAAGGTCTATAGACTTTTCCAATGTTTACAAAATCACACTCCAGCGTGCGATCTTCACAGCCCAGCACGTGCGTGTTCGTCGCTTCGGAAAGCAAGCAAAGCACGCGCCATACGCACGAACGCTCACAATGGCACCGGCCACAAGCTCGATTTTGGAAAGGTCTATTAGCGATGTGCGCGGCCAAAAGCGTCGCTGTGGTCAGCTTTCTACGATTGGCCAAACCATGGGCATATGAGCACTGCCAGATTGTCAACTTTGGCGGTGTTATACTTCGCCTCACCTTAGTATGAACTATTGTTAGCCGCGCGTGCTAAAAGCGCGAGCTAGTCGCTTTGAGTGAAGCCGCGGCGGCCGCGCGAGCGCTCGTGCAGAAGTGCTCTAGTCAAGGCAGTCAAGGCTGGCCGCTCGCGCTAGCACAGCCTTCGCGGTTAGTCCATGCTAGGGTGAGACGAAGTATAGCTTCGGATTGCGATGGCTCCTAGCTTCTACTGTGCTTTTTAAACACACCATCGAACTCGTCGTCGCACCCGATGGTAAGTAGCCAGAATAACAACTGGTGACGTCACGGCGAGGCAAATCCCAGTCGTGACGTCACGGAGGGAAACCATAAGAGGGCGCCACCGAAACATCTCGGCGCTAATAGACCTTTCCAAAAACGAGCTTGTGGCCGGTGCCATTTTGAGCGTTCGTGCGTATGGCGCGTGCTTTGCTCGCTTTCCGAAGCGACGAACACGCACGTGCTGGGCTGTGAAGATCGCACGCTGGACTGTGATTTTGTAAACATTGGAAAGGTCTATAGACCTTTCCAAAAAAGAGCGTGTGGCCGGTGCCATTTCGAGTGTTCGTGCGTATGGCGCGTGCTTTGGTCGCTTTCCGAAGCGACGAACACGCACGTGCCGGACTGTGAAGATCGCACGCTGGACTGTGATTTTGTAAACATTGGAAAGGTCTATACAGGAACTCTAGCTCAAGTCAAACGAGAGCCTCAAGCAAATGACTCACGCGCGTGATGTATCTTTGGCAGGCTTCCAATTGCTCGTGCTTACTTCAAAAGCCCCGAGAAACAAAAAGCCTGTCAAATATACCTTTGCGTGCGTGGTTCATTCGTGTTTGTGAGTATGTTTATACATGCAAAAAATATTCCAAAAGCCGGGACTCACGATTATCAAAGCAACTGCGCCGACGTTATTTAACAAGATAAACAATTTAATTAATCGTTCCGTTTCTATGCGGGAAACATCATCGGTGAAACCTTCAAGCAGGAATGAGCGAAAAAACTTCAACACAGGTTTGTGGAATCATGGTTCATCTGAAGTGACTCATCGGCCTGCAACTCCAACCGCGGCCCCCTCCCCGATGTGTACGAGGACTTGCTTAAATAGGACTCTTGAAGTTTTTTTGCTCATTCCTGCTTGAAGGTTTCACTGATGTTGTTTCCTGCATGGGAAACGGAACGTTTGATTGAATTGTTTATCTTGTTATGTAAAGTCAACGCAGTTTCTTTGATAGCTATGTTTATACACCCTGAAGTTAGTCTTCCTCAACTGGCGACTTGTGCTGTGTCCTTGTCGGTCTTGTGTCTCGTCCTTTGCTGACTTCTGCTGTGACTTGTCCTTTCCTGACTTGTGCTGTGACTTGTCCTTTGCTGACTTGTGCAGTGACTTGTCCTGTGTCCTTCTCGTTCTTGTGTCTCGTCCTTTGCACTTCAGTGTTTATAATGGTGTCTTGTCTCTCAGCTGTAGATGAACAATTTAGCCAGTGCGGTACAACCGCTAGCCTGTGGTTTTAACATGCACCACGCAGTAGTGATACACGACCGCACGCCGGTACGATGCTCATCCAGATAAAAACGGGCGGGGGCGAGGATTGATTGCTTCATTTGCTTGAAGCTTATCGGTGTTGATTGTTTCGTTTTGTCGCTCTTTGTGACTAGGGCATAATAAACAACAACCATTTCTGTCCCTTTTCCTTCTTCCACTGAGAATAATCTTTGTGCTTCTTCTTATTTGGACATGTCATCTCATTTGGTAGCGGAAGTGGACGTCCTGAGGAGATATTCCTTCAAAGTACGGGGGTGCAAAGTATAAAACAGGAGTCGCGTGTAACGCTCAAGCTACGAACATAGCATCTGGCAAGCTCAATAAACCCTTTCAAAAGTCTGACTTCTGTTGAAGGCTGTGAAATCTCTGCACAATTACGGATCCAAGCGTAAGGTCTTTGTGTTCGAGTGCACTTCAGCTGCAAGAGCATTCGTGCAGCGGGAGCACAAACCAAAGGTATAAACTTGCGCTTGCAGCATTTCTGATTATCACCCAAAGTTTTAGATTCCCACGCTCCGCAATGTTGGTTGTTCCGCTATTGTGCAGTGGGTCAGCCGACGTCCACCTAAGTCTAATATCGTCAAAACAAGAACTAACGTTGTGGATGAATGTGACATTTATAAAAGTAAAATACACTTGGCAGCAAAAAAAAAGGATATTGTTTTATTTTTGGCAGGCAAGTTTTTTTATTATTTCAAATAATTTTTAAAGGTGTGCACAACATAAGTTCTTTTTACAATGCTATAGGCTTAGGAGGACGTCGTCCAAAAAAAATTTATTATCCCTTTTTTATACCATGATCCAGTTGACGTCACGCTCTCAAACTTTCACGTTCTATTCCAACTGCTGGCGTCGCATTCTCAGAGTGTCAGCTTCCCGCGATGCGTAATTTATTTACACGGGCCAAAAAACGCTATTTTTTCAAAAACTTTAGCTTCAGGCACTGCACGAGCCCATCTATTTTATATAAGTAATTATAAGTAAACAATCAAAATAAGATATAACTGCTTTAAAGCAAAAGTCTATTTTGCTTTCAAACAGTTATAAGGCTGAAGACGTCAGCCCATGTTGCTCAAATTGTTGTGTATGTTTTTACAGCCAGAAGTTAGTCTGCCTCAGTGGGCGTCTGGTGCCTGAGCTGTAGATGAGCAATTCAGCCACGACCGCACGCCGGTACGATGCTTATCCAGATCGAAACGGGCAGAGGTGGGGATTAAACCCAGGATCCCTGAGTTCTTTTGCGCGAGCTTTCACTGCACGTGCTCCGAGCTGGTGGGCGCTAGCCCACTCAGCCACCGATTTTTTATATATATTTTGTTTTATTGGCCGTCAATCGCTTATCGACCGCCGTGGCATGGTGATTTTTTTTTTATTTGATAATTTTTCTATTGTTGCCAATTACTCCGGGACATTTGATCGAACCTTCCAAACTTCGACAATATAACGGACAGACTCGGAAAAGTATTCCACCACAGGCCTCGTGTCAACACGAGGCCTGTGTTGACATCTCGTACAACAATAAGGTTGTATGAGATGCTTGTGGTCGAATTCTACCGTGATTCAGCTCGAGGCTTGTGCGTTACGTATCTCAAGTAGACCTCCCCGAGTGCAACATGGCTTTGTGTATGTAGCTTAGACGTTCTTTTTTGCTGACAGACTTACTGACGTAAAGTGTCCTTTCTTGCCATAGCCGTTGCCAACGTTGTCAGATGCTGGGCACTTGGCGCGCGCTTGAGGGCGAGCAATAGAATCGCGCCACTGGCATGGAGAGAGAACTATTTGGTACAGTTGACTGTCGGGAAACGTTTGCTTCTTGTTGCTTTTGACTCGCTGCGCAGAAGTGTTGAACTCACCGGCGGTTGCGTTTGACTGCGCTAGTTGTCGCAGTTTCTGTAGCTGCTGCGTCGCTGTCGCTGAATGGCGCGCCGTAGAGATGGCGGTTTCTAATGTCACTTCTGCGTTGAGCTGGAGTTTTTCACTCAACATGACATTGTTGAGTTTCTCAACGAGTTGATCTCTCATTAGCTGTTCTTTCAAGTTCCTGTGGCCGCACGTTTCTACCATCTTGTTCAAGTCTTCGACAAATTCGTCGGCAGTTTCGTTTGCCTCTTATTTACTGTTTTAACTTGGCCCGTTCGTGAGATAGCATTCGTACGCAGCATGAACGTTTTCGCGAACGCTCGCGTCACGGCATCGTAGTTCACTTTTCGGCGTCCGTCCGTTTAAGCGAGGTCAGCACGACATCCGCCTTAATGTAGAGTTTAAAAGATACAACTGATGTAAAATAGGTATGCGGATTTATGTCACTTTGTTGATAACACAGATGTAGAACATATCCTGTCGCGTATTCTACTGTAGTGTGAAGTGTGTGTTTAGTATATTGTGCAACTAGAGTAACGTTCAAACGCAAGAAAAAAAAAACGAGTGAAGAAAAAGTGTATACAATCAACACGGCCTGTAGTTTGGCCCTTTTTTCCGCGTGTCTCTGTAGTTTCAATGCAACCTAATGATGTAATATTCATTGTAAACACATTTCAAACTGCATTATTAGTTTGTCACGAGCGGTGTTTCATGATGATCTTGTTTTGTTGCTGCCGATACCGCAACTCACTGGTAGGTAGATATGTCCACTTTTCGATATATACACCTGTAGCCCAATTCACTTCCACCATCAGTGTAGCAGCGTTTTAGTGGCCTGCCGGTACCACCTCTTAGTAATGCGTCATACCCACGCCTGGGCATGCAGCTGCTTCTGACTTATCAATGACTGTAAAATGGCGCGTCGGAAAGATTGTCGAATTCAATCAGGCATCCGCTCATTACGGTGTTGCGTGCGTTCACGTGAAGTCGTGATTTGCCGGGGGCCGATGGGGTGATGTTATTTTTTCGACTCGTCGTGCGACCCGCCGGACGTTTAGTCCTGCTTGGGTACGACCCGACGTGTCCCCCAGTGATTACCACATTTTTCAGATCATAAGGAAACCCAGCAAGCACGCCATTTCGCTGCCATTAAAGAGTCGGAGGAAGCTGTCCAGGCGGGGGTGTGACGCACAACTTAAAAGTGGCACCAGCAGGACACTAGAAAGCTTCCAAACCAGTAGTGCAAGCGCATTCGGCTTCAAGGGGAATATATCAAGAATGTTGACATATCTGCCCACCTATAAATTGCCGCAAAAAAAGTAGTAAATAATATGGGCCCGTGTACGTATGTACCTAACCTTTTAAATTAAAGATATATAGTGCAATATAACACATGAGATTTGTCTAATGTGGATAATACAATGCTCTCTCTACCGGTGGTCGATGACCAGTGCATTTTTATATAATCGTCGAGGTTTTTTTATGTTTTATGGAGGCATAGCGCCGCCACGTAGCTTCTGTAACAAGGTGAGTTAAGTATATAGAAATCATGCTTATTAATTAAGGTGTTTTCTTTTGTTAGGAAAGTTTATCTTTCCAGAGTTGCGTCGTAATTATTTTTTTTATTTAGCTTTCTATGTTTGTGTCGGCGGTTTGAAGGAAGCATTTACGGGACCAGAGCCGCCGCAATGCGGGAATGGTTCCCCCGCGGTCGTTAAGAAACGTCTCGGGTTTCGGGAGTCTGCTCGGACAAATCCCTGAGACAGCACGCTCTTGAAGATGCTTGTGGCTTTTAACCGAGTATGCCTGTATACAGAGGGTTTTGCCGCTTAGGGTCAAATTGTCGTTTTTTGGCTGGTGTAATAATGTAACTGCTGACGCCAGCCAGACTAGGCAAAATGCAGGGGATGACTCTGAGAAAAATGTTGCACAACACAGGTGCCAAACAAAAGCCAATACAGATGCCCCTTTTTTGCAGAAATGTATCTCCTTCAAAAGAAACAAATGTATGCTTTAAGTAATAAGTGAGAAGCTCAAGAAAAGTGTCAACGTTAATCCCACAGGAACTCTGGAACGGAAGAATACCATTCCTGACAATGCACTCTCTCACTGACAAAAACAGGGGGTCGTGAGGAACAGGAACTCTGGAACGGAAGAATACCATTCCTGTCAATGCACTCTCTCACAGACAAAAACAGGGGTGCGTGCGGAAGAGCCATCTTAGAGAAGCTACGGGTCTCTAGCAGGTTCAAAATATTTAGATTTGTGGATGACTTCCTCATACTAACTAATCAAGCTGACGCACTAGAATGTGAGGTGAAGGAAGTGTTGAAGGTGTTTAGGACTTGTGGCAGTTGCTTAAACTTTACGCATGAGGAGCCAAAAGAGGGACAGTTGCAGTTCCTGGATCTTCGGTTAAGTCTCCAGAAGGACCACATTTGCTGGACGTACCAGCCAAGGTAAAAAAAAGCCATTCTCCCGTATAGCTCTGCCCATTCGAAAGTCGTGAAAAGAAGTATTCCCTCTATGTGTCTAGAGGCGGCCCTTAAAAAATCCTGCAGGCATAGTTCACAAGAAATTTTTGATAAACAAGTTACGAGGCTTAGGAGAGCGGGTTTCCCTCAGGGCACTCTGATTGAGGTGGCAGAGAACCTGGTAAAGAAGATTAAAGGATTACAGAGGCAGCCCCGCGACAGAAATACGACGAGGCCGGTGTTAATCCCGTATACGCACAAACTCACGCATAATGTTAAGAATGTTGCCTCACGCTACGATGTGCCTGTGGTGTTCACTGCACCCGATAAGCTGGGGCGGTTGGGCCGTAGGATCAACAATCCCATTGTATCAAAAGATCACTGTGATACCAGGCACCGCACAAAGTACACGGAATGTACTACGGGTGTTGTCTACGAAATTCCAAGGTCATGCGGCTCGTCTTATATTGGCCAGACGGGAAGGTGTTTCAATGATCGTGCACGAGAACACGCCGCGGCGACGAAAGCTACTCCATCGGGATATCTTGCCAGTCACTGCAGTCGTTGCCCATGTGTCCCATCATTTGGTGACACCAGGTTTATGGCTAGATACCCGGATAGGGTTTCTAGAGAACTGCATGAGGCCTTCGAAATCCAGGCAAAGGGAAAAACTGCATAAGTGACACGTCCCTTTCCTTATCGGGGAATGAGTTTTCCTTTTTGTTTGGGGGTTACACAGATCTTAGGAGAGTGTATGTGTTTGTTCAAAGCTATAAATATGATTGTTTTCACAAATAAAAATCAGTTGCGCGTGCGCTCTTTTCTGTCTACTTCCTCGTCCTTGTATTGTTTGCGCTTTTTTGTGATCAGACTACATAGCGGCGCTCAAACCACTTTCACCGCAATGCAACTTCGGTGTTGCCCTTAACAACCGACCTCGAGACAAGCTTTTCGACGGCATTAAGGACAAAATGTTCTCAAAAAGCTGCTGACACAACCGATGCTGACTTTCAAGGCAGCGGTGGACCTTGCCACTTCGATTGAGGGAGCCATGGAAAGTGCGAAGGAAATAAGGAGCGAGACCGATGTACAACAAGATGTCAATCGCTTCGCACTAGGGTGCAAATACAATAATACATCAGTTTCGGAGAAGGAAAGCGAGAGTAAAGAGAGATCTCGCACAAAAAGGACCTCATATCACCGTTGCGGGAAAAACAATTACGACCCTGAAAACTGCTTTGCACTGAAAACTGCTGGAAGAAATGGTTCAGGTGAACCATTTCTTGGCACACCCGAAGTCCATTGAACTGGTCATCCAATTTACCATAGAACACGAGAGAGATGGAGGTTTGCCGTTCCTTGATGCTCTGGTGAAACATCAAGGAGACAAGCTGCGAATCAGGGTTCACAGGAAACCAACACACACCGAATGCTGAATTCATTTTGACTCAAACCACCCAGTGAGTCAGTCACAAGACGTCAGTGGTCACTACCCTCTTGTCCAAAGCAATGACCATCTGCTCGTCGGAAAAGGATAGAAGAAAGGAGAATGAGACCATCCTTGCTGACCTCCAAAGAAACGACTACACTACAAGTTTTCTTCAACGCGTTGCCCGTCGACAGTGCTGCACGCGCAATAATAATAGATGGCCGGGTGGTACACAGCACCGCCCCATCGCGCGCATCAGCGTCCCCTATGTGAAAGATGCAGCGAGGCACTGGCGCGCGTGCTCCGAAAATAAGGGATCGAAGTGGCGCACAGGCCAGTGGTAACATTAGGACGGCTCATGCCAAAGCTAAAGGATCGCCTCCCCCATGAAAGAGCACAAGGCATGGTCATAAGATACCGTGTGCAGGGTGCCCCGCGGCCAACATAGGCGAAACTAAGGATTTTTCCGAACGCATACGCCAGCACCAGAATGATGTGCGCAATTTCGATCCCGAGTGTAGTGCCGTCACCGAAGATTGTGAGGTACTTGATCATCGCATCGACTTTGCGAACTTGCACGTGAAAGACGAGGTGCCACATATCCGAAAACGTCTGTTCTTGGAGTCGTGCGGTCTCTAGAAAACACCGGGTAACATTAAAAGGTTCCTCGGGGCCATAGTATTGTCACGAATGACAAATGATGAGGCAAAGAATAACTGAAGAAACTAAACGTTTAATGGGGCGAACTTGTGCCCAAAAACGATAACAACAGAAGAGAACAGAGCGTCGCGGGCGTCGAGGTCGGCGTGACAGCAGAGTCGAGCGCTGGGGCGAAAACTGACTGTGGCTTGCTACGCGAAGCCCCTTATGTACACGCGTGAGCTTCTGGAATAATCGGCGCAGGAAAGTTCGACGTGTAGAACATTTGAACCTCGAATAAGCACCAGGATTCTCGAATTTGCCATAACACTAAAATGCAGGGATAAACAAAAGACACGTCACTCCCAGGAATCGAACCCTGGCTTTTCGCGTGTGAGGCAGGTACGATAACCGTTAGGCCACGCGCGCGCTGCCTACTTGGCCAGCTGCGCGCGCGGCATTACTCCCCCCTTTAAAAAGTGCATCGCCCCGATGCAACACAAAACAAAAATAAAAAATAACGATAAACAGAAGACTCCTTTGGTGCACATAAGGTCCACAGTCCTATCGAGCGTAATACGGCTTCAGGCGCACAACGTGGACGACCTCAGGTCGTGGTGGGCGGCGTGACGATGTTCGTGTTCCGTCGGGCATCACCTCGTAGTTCAGCTCCCCGAGGCGACGAAGTAACCTGTACAGTCCAAAGTACCGTTTCAGCAGTTTCTCACTAAGGCCGCGGCGACGGATGGGCGTCCACACCCACACCCTGTCTCCGGGCTGGAATTGGACGTCCCTGCGACGAAGGTTGTAGCGGCCCGCGTCGACGCGTTGCTGGTCTTGGATCAGGAGTCGGGCGAGCTGGCGGACTTCGGCCCGTTGAGCAACCACCTGGGCGTCGTCGCTTTCATTGTCAGCTGGCTCATGGGGCAGCATCGCGTCCAGCATGGTCGTTACCTTCCGACCATGTACCAGCTGGAAAGGTGTGAATCCAGTGGTCTCTTGCACCGCCGTATTGTAGGCGAACGTGACGTAGGGCAACACCTCGTCCCACGTCTTGTGCTCTACGTCGATGTACATAGAAATCATGTCGGCGATTGTCTTGTTGAGTCGCTCCGTCAGCCCGTTGGTCTGTGGGTGGTACGCAGTAGTACGACGATGGCTGGTGTGACTGAGCCGGAGGATTTCTTGGGTCAGCTGTGCCATGAACGATGATCCGCGATCTGTAATCAGAACTTCAGGAGCGCCGTGCCGGAGGACGATGGATTCGATGAAAAACTTGGCGACTTCAACAGCCGTCCCTGAAGGAAGGGCTTTCGTTTCTGCGTACCGCGTGAGATAATCTGTGGCGACGATTATCCACCGGTTTCTCAGGGTCGACGGCGGAAAAGGACCAAGTAGATTCATTCCGATCTGCTGGAACCGTGTAGTTGGCGGAGGAATCGGCTGCAGGAGACTTGCCGGCTTCGTCGGCGGTTTCTTGCGTCGCTGGCACTCGTGGCAGGATCGGGTGTAGAGGTGGACGGTTTTGGGGAGCTTGGGCCAGTAATACTTTTCACGAATACAGGCCAGTGTGCGGCTGTAACCAAGGTGTCCGGACGTCGGGTCGTCATGACATGCTTGAAAAATCTCCTCTTGAAGGTCGGCCGGGATTACCAGCAGCCACGGCGAGTTGTTGTTTCCGAAGTTCTCTTTGTAGAGCACACCTTGTCGAATGGCGAAGGTCGGCAGGGTTCGTGAGAAAACACGGGGCACGGTACTCCCGCCTCCTTCCAGGTGCTTGATTAATGCGCGCAGCTCAGGATCGTCCCGTTGACGTCGTGCCATGTCGTCGGTGTTGACTGCTCCTAGGAAGCACTCGTCGTCATTGTCGTCGCTGCAGCCGGAAGGGTTTCGACGGGGGCTCTGGACAGGCAGTCGGCGTCGCTGTGCTTGCGGCCTGACTTGTAGACCACAGTCATGTTGAACTCTTGTAGTCGGAGACTCCATCGAACGAGGCGTACTGACGGGTCCTTGAGGTTCGCAAGCCAGCAAAGCGAGTGGTGGTCCGTCACCACGCGGAACGGGCTCCCGTACAAGTACGGACGAAACTTCGTGATTGCCCAGACGACCGCAAGGCATTCTTTCTCAGTCGTGGAGTAATTTTTCTTCGCTTTGGACAGTGTCCGACTTGCGTAAACGATGACTCTCACGATGCCTTCTTGCACTGGGACCAGTACTGCGCCGAGTCCCGCGTTACTTGCGTCCGTGTGAATCTCGGTTTCCGCATCCCGATCGAAATGACCAAGCACAGGAGGAGTCTGGAGTCGTCGTTTTAGCTCGTCGAATGCCTGCTGCTGCTCCTCGCCCCATTCGAACTTCGAACAAGCACCAGGATTCTCGAATTTGCCAGAACACTACAGTGCAGGGATAAACAAAATACACGTCGCTCCCAGGAATCGAACCCTGGCTTTTCGCGTGGGAGGCAGGTACGATAACCGTTAGGCCACGCGCGCGCTGCCTACATGGCCAGCTGCGCGCGCGGCAGTATCTATTTACCTCTAGGGCCTGTGTCACGTTAACAAAAGATCAACTCTGTAGAAAAGGAAGAAAAGGTCGAAGCTATCGCTGTCTCATTTCATTTAGTCACCTTCTGAAGAGTCGACCCCGAAACGTTGGGAACTGATTGTTTCTGCGCTTTTGGTTTGAGATAAACCAGACAGAGTTCCGTCGAAGATGTTTAATTTCAACTCCAGATAACTCTGTATAGCTCTAAACAGTCGGCCACGGAGACCAATATCGAATAAATCTTGCAGTATGCCGTAGCGCCAGACCGTGTCGTATGCTTTCTCCAAGTCAAAGAAGATGGAAAGACAGTGTTGTCTGTTGATAAACGCTTCACGTACGAAAGTCTCAAAGCGGACGAGATGATCGACATTGGACCATGCTGAACGAAAACCACGTTGTAACTTATCAAGGCAGTTGTTCCGTTCTAGCAAAAACATAAGTCTCATATTAATCACCATTTCTAATGTCTTGGAAAGACAGCAAGTTAGAACTATAGGTCTGAGGCTATATGCACAATAGGATCTTTGCCGGGCATCAGCACTGGCACAACGACAGCGATCTTCCAAGAGGATGGAAAGTGGCCCTCGAGCCAAACACTATAAAAAGCTACAAATTTAGCTCCATAGTGGATGGATGAAGATGTTCGAGTATTTTCTAATGAATACTATCTGGGTAAGGGGAAGTTTGTTTGGCACAAAGAAGTGGCATTTGAAGTTACGTGCATGCCACCTGATGTGATAACAGCTTTTGTTTTCCTGCATTTATCTTGTGTCGCTGAAACGTTTGAGTGTAATGTTGGGAACAGGAGACATACTCGGAGTGCTCACCAAGGATCTTGGCTGTTACTCAAGATTGCTGGACACACTTCATTTCGACTCAAGTGTGGGACAGTGAATGCCGGGAAAGAGCCGTCAATTTTCTGTACGCGATCCCAAACTTCCTCCGCAGATACAGTGCTGTTTATTGAAAAAGCGTACCCTCTAAAACTGTTTCTCTTCGCTTGCCATCGAATACACCTTGCCTGGGCCCTCTTTTTTTTAAATTCAATTGAATTGTGTATTGTAGGGTTTGTTTGTTTTTTTGTTTGTTTATACCTGTATTTAGGACATAACGGTACAGAGATGTCTCAGGAGACATGGCTAAAGGCATAAATGCCTGACGGGGCCATGCCACCCTTTTGGCAGCAACGGTAGTAAAAACATGAAAGCAAATGAGGAGTGATACAATTTCACTCCAAACTTAAAATCTATACGAAACAAAACAAATACACCACAAAACAACATAACGTAAAAGGATAATTTCTAGTTATCATCCTAAGCCTTTTGTTTAGGACACATCCGTTTTTATTGCCCTGTGAGTAAATGTTCTTTTTCAATATTCTTATATTGATAGAGTGATCGTACACAATCCAACGAAGCTAAAATATACGGGTACTGGTTTAAATGGTCTGGTATCAGAAAGCTCAACCTCTGGTCTCCATAATTCGTTCGCGAACGCGATTTTATTAATAAATGTCACCTTAAATTATACGGGCTACCTTTCGCGCGGTACTTAGCATGGAACACCAATTTATCGATCTGAAATTGCCGCCAAATTTCAAGTGATAATTTAAATTTATGTAGATTTCTTACGTTGAGTATTTGATATGTCCTAAAATATGGTGTGGCACTTTTAAGAAGTTGCATGTTACCAATTGCTCGCAATGCTCGCTTTTAGCGCCTAAAAGTACTTTATGCTAGGTTTTGTTCGTTTTTGGCCAGACGGAAATCTTTGGTCCACCAGGGCTTAGATCTTCTCTGTAGATGAGCTTCAAAGTATGTATCATGAGTATGCCAGCTTTTATACAGACGGGACAAAAATGACTCAGTAATAGGCTCTGGGCAGTGTTCTAGAGAGCGCCACCGTCGGTTGGTCATCAGCGCCACCGTGGCCAAATGAGGCAATACTGGGACGGCTAAAATCGGCAGCGCCGCCGGCATACCCTTACGAGATTGCGTTATTACCAACTCCGAGCGTTGTGTTGTCGCGCGTTACACTACCGACTGTTTTAAGAATCTATCAAAGGTTAAATATATAAATGTGCATCTGTGTGTGGTTGTGTCGTTCTAGCATCAGGGAGTTTTAGTACGCGTAGGTGTCTTCCTCGATAGGTAGAGACGACCCAAAACGGGAGCTAGCAGAACAAAATTGAACATCATAATATCACGGCCAAATATTAGTAAGAGCAAATAAACAAAAACAGTTTTTTTTTACTTTGTATTGCGCGCATTTCAAGATAACAAAAGCGAAGACTTCGTCGAGCTTCCCTCCTCTACAAAAGCGCACTGCAAAAGCGGAACTAAAACGTCCCCCCCCCCCTTCCCCCCTCCCTCTCATCCTTACCCACCTCTTTTTTTTTTTTTTTTCAAGTGAACTCTTCCCGCATGAATAGCTGACCTCAGTTTGGTGATCAGCTTGTTCCCAGTCCCCTCGTTGCCGTGTGAAAGACGATTGTGGAGTCCGAAGAATGTGTTCTTCGTTCAAGCTGGCTGTAGTTTAGACGGTGTCGTACGCAGTTGTTCGGCGCAAGCTGATGCTCCTTCTCGTCGACTGAATATGCTGTTCACTTTTACATAGAACAGAAATAAACGCCACATGGATAACCTTTTCTCACGGGGTAAGTGCATTTTTTAAATTATTTCTTGGGTAGACTTTTTTCGCAGCAGGGATGAAGTTAGGACCGCATAGACAAGGGTCGAAATAGAACAACCATCTTGGGCAGCTACGCGATCATGCTAAAGGCGCAAACGACAGTTCGTTCTGCAATCGGCGAAGCGGAGAAAACGCTCACTTCGGTTTTCGGTAACTACGATCAAACATCCACAAAACGTCGTTCGATCAAGATGTGTCCGTGGAGCAGAGAGCAGTGAGAGTGTCAGAGGACCGATCTGATTCTAGAGTCATCGCATCGAATTCAAAGACAACGCCGGGCTTAGAGCGCATTAATTACAAATATCGAGTCAAATAGCGCATTTAGAAATGCATCTCAAGTCAGGCAATGTGAACGGAATGCTTATTTTACACGCTTTATGGCATTTATTCATCTCCGACGGCGTTGTACTTTTCGCGGTTTCGACGGAAAGCTGCGGAGCTTCACGTCTGCCAAGCTTCCAGGGTTGCGACAGTTCGGTACGCAACAGTGCCTACAGCTTCGGCGTTTGCTCTTCTGCGACATCCGATAGCAATGTTAAGAATAAAAGACCAAAGAATGGATGAATCAACGCCTTCAAATTGATGCGTGAACAGCCCCACGAGCAAGCAGGCTGGCGAAAGGGCCTTCTCAGCGTTGCAAATATTTTGAGCTAGATGGCGCAACGTGTCACGCCAAACTTGACTGCCCGGAGGGTTTAGGCAGTGCTATGGTGGGATCATTGGTATATTAGATAAAATGAATCAATCCGACAGCCGTTATATGAACAGCAGAGCTTCATGGTTCGCTGTTGGCAGTTGATTACATAATTAAAAATGGTTCCTCATGCTGTCCCAAGTAGCACAACACGCCGGGTTGGGGATGGGGTGGTATTGGCCTGCCGGGAGCTGATACCGGCCAGTACCGGAAACGCCTTAAGGAGCGACATCGGCCGGGCCCAATGCCGGAATCCGGCCGGTACCGGGAACTTATTGGGAAACCGGGATGCTGGGAATACGGGATGTTCCCAGTGAGCTCCCGACACAGATCCCCGGCATGGAACCGGTGGTACGGTAGGAAACCATCAGTGTGCCAGCGTGTTTCCGGGTCAGAGCCAGTCCAATTGCGGATTAGTCCCAGCGTAATAACAGATCAGTGCCAGCGTAATTGCGGTTCTGAACTATTTTATTGGTTTTCATATCTTTTATAGGTGCTGACCGTTTTTAACATGTTTTTCGGACTTGAACCGAAACAAGCCAGTTTAGTATTTGTGCAATTTTAAGAAACAATTCTGCGTGAACAATTGACTTTCTCCATGTATACAGTATACTCAAGGCAATTATTGTATACTTGTTGAGACGACATGTCCCATTCATCTGTCACCCAGATGCATATTGTGGGTAGTACAAGAAGGGAATATACAAACTTTTTTTACCGTGACGTTCTTTATTGTGACTTGTGCATCCATAGCAGCTAGCTCCTCAGCCAGAGTGTCTCTCATCGTCAAAGGCGGTCGGAACCACCAGTGAAGTGTCCGTCTTTTTAACTCTATTGCCCCTGCCTGCATCCCTGCCCGTCAGCCACTTCTCTATCGCGTCCACGCTGCACCCTTGAGCGCGACTTTGTATGGCACCTGTAAAAAGAATTGTCAGATCACACAGATTAGTTGAGAGATAGGGGAAGCCAATATATTGCATACTAGCTACAGTCAAATCTCGATAGAACGAATTTCATCGGACTCGCGAAAATCGTTCGTAATTCTGAAATTATTGTTATAGTGAAAGACTCGTAAATTGTAATTTTATCTGAGCAAAAATGACCTACCCTTGCAATATGAATATCCGAACGCTCGGTTTTATCCGAAAGACAAAACAAAAAATGCTCCACGTAATTGAACACTACACATTCATTGAAATAAATCAGAAAACTTCTGATAGGTCTAGCACAACGCTACAGGAAGAACGATTTGATGTCGTCCACCTTGTTGACGGCCTTGGTCATACTGGCACCGCTCACACGATTGAACACGGCACAGTTACTAGAAGAAATCCGATATCTTCTGGTAGGTGTAGCACAAACGCTGCAGGACGAACGATTTGATGTCGTCCACCTTCCTGTGGACGGCCTCGGTCGCAATGTGAAGTTAGGTGGGTAAGGTTAAGATTTGTTTCCCGGGTCGATCTTTGATGATGATGATGGTTGGGCGTTGCGGGAGCCGCCAAGCGGCCAAAATGCGCGTATTTCTGTAATTTAAAATTATTTGCCATCCATCGTTGCTTTCGGCCGTTTTTTTTTTGCGATATAAATTCGTAATAGTGAGGTGTTGTTCGCATATAAGAGCATTTAAATTATGTGCTATTCTGAAATATTCGGTATTTTGAAATTCGTAGTACTGAAATATTTTTGCATTGAAACCAAAAGGCATTTGGAAGGGGATTTTTGAAATGTTTGTCAATCTGAAAAAATGTGTTATAATGACGTTCGCAATAACGAGATTTGACTGTACACACAAGGTGCTGTTCACACACCGCAGTTTGTGAGCGTTTCCTTTGAGTAAATATAGGTCCCTCACCAAGCCTGCAATTCAAAGTTGACAGAAAGAGAGCACCACAGAGGTGGAGATTCTGGGTTTGGCTACCACGCTAAGGTGCAGATTCTATGGGGGCATATGGCTATTTCATGCAACATTCTATTAATCTGAAATTAAAGCGAGACGGGGCGGGGGGCGGGGGGCGAGAGGGGGCGGGGCGCAGAGATGAGTGGCCAAAAAGAGAGCAAAACTTCCCTAACTGACACTCTACAGACCAAGGCCTCTAAATGGTCTTCATTAGATTTTCAACCTGGAAACTAACAGGATAACAAGACAAGACCAACAAAATTTTTTTTCACAGTTACTTCAAAACGCTGCTTTTGAGTATGAAGGTTCCGAGAATGCTAACACAGGAGTTATTCATAATAGAAATTGCAAGTCGAATAAAAAAAAAAAAATGACAGGAACTGACGACTTAAATTTTGCATACTGCAAGACTTAGTGGGAAACTGAAGCTGTTCTGTATTTGAGGAAGAACACCAAAATCGTCTTCATTTGGCCTCCAGGTTCACGAATATCAAGTTTATTTTTTAATCTGGTGCACGGAGGCTGCAGAAATTAATTTCTGAAGTACAGCTGAAGCCCCTCCTTCCCGGACGTGACGTCATGCTGGGAGATTTCGGAATTTCTGCTCTCGCTCATCTTCAGCTCCTGTCAAACCTATGCACGTGAACTCTTGCTATTTTTAAAAAGGTCAGAATTAGACGTCACGACTGGCATCAGTGTGGAAAAATACAACTGGCAAGCCTGCACTTACCCGCGCTGCCCACACGAGCGACACGTGCTTGTTGCCCCAAAGATCCTAGTACGACGTCACGACTGGTCTGAGGTTTTTCGTGTTTTCTTGTGTCTAGTTACACCTTCGGGGAAAACGAAAGCGATATTCAGATTCACAGGACAAAAATACGACAGAAGTCACCTCTAACTCGTTTTTTTTTTCAAGAAGTGTTTCAGCTTCCCTTTAATTGTCAACATATTTCAAAGATTTTGCTTGTCTATTGAGCTCCAATAGAGATACCATAAATTTAATAGCTAGTAATGAATATGCGTTACCGATGACCACCTTGCACATCATGGCGTCCTTGAACCTTGACTTTCCTCGGTAGCCCAGGAGGGAGAACTGCTCCTGGACTTGCTTTGAGAACAGGCGTCCCACCATCTCTCGCACCACCTTTTGCAGGTTCTTGCTGTCTCCTAGAGACACGAGCTGCTCCTCCTAGAAAGACAAAGTGTGTTCTCAGCATGTCAATAAAGTTATTGACATGCAGATACAAGGTATGAACATGTCTCAAGTAAGAGAATGTGAATGCCCAGGTAAATGCAGCAAGCCACACTATACATGCATCAATATGGTACAATATTTACTGGAGAGAGAATAAAAAATGTTTGAATATATGGCAACTCTACCTGTCTTAGACGAAACCAGAAAGATTAAAATATTTCCCTCCATACTCTGCTAAATCTCATTAGTCAGTCACATTCGTTGCATCGTTCAAATTGTCCCAACGTTTTGATGGATCATCTTTGCTCATCAGCATCCACTCAGTAATTTTAATAATGTATGTGGTTCTCAAAACAGTGCATTCAAGACCCTGCGCATCTTGAATTTGTTAAAGCTTAGTTTGCCGGCTAGTCACCCTGCAAATGTATTGCCTATTTTATGACTTTACGAAGACTGGAATTGAAAAAGGCATAAAAAGCAGGAATTGACCAAAACCGTCTTCATAGTCGCACAAAATGGCAACAGCAGCACAGTGTGAGTAGTTTTCTTTCCATATTATTGTTTAGTGCTTACTCAGTGGTGGCCCTGTAGGCCAATGAACCAACTTACTCATTTCAAGCCCGCCACATGTAATAATCGCTTGTGTGACTACCATATGCTATGCCTGGAGACACAGCTACGCATGCACTCACACCCCCTGAATGAAGTGGCGGATGCAATGACAGTTACTCTTTCACCTTGGAAAATGTATTTGCTCTCATAGGGTGACTTTGGTAAGGACAGGTTAACATCTCATTTTGGAAATGCACTACTCATGTAAAGTAAAGATGGAATTAATTAAAATTTATCCGGCAACCCTTTACAAATTTGTTTGGGCATACGCATATGGTGGGCACGCTCAAAAGCGATTTTGGACAAGGTTAAAAGTTATTTTCAAGCATGTACCTTTACTTCTGTAGCAGATGCCAAAAGCACAAATGAATTTATCGCCTTAAATATATAGATCTCTTGACTATATATCCTCAAGTGAGAACAGAAATAAAGCCAAAAGAGCCCAATATATACTACAGCATCTCGATCCTTCTGCCAAGCAAGCGTTAAACACAAAAAGCACGCAGGCGGGTTTGTGCGTGCTCCGCACACATACTTACGGCGAGAGTTGTTGCAGGTGCGGAATTTAACTTCTAAGGATAAAACGGGGGCAGAGGTGTCGTAGGAAATCAGCATGATTTATGATTATTTGCCGGCCGACATATTCTAAGCACCCAAAGGCAAATGTGTTGGGCGATTTCACTTCCCCCGTCGTGAAATGTTTTACTTAAAAAAATTTCAAGAAGTGGCAGTTGAAAAAGACTTCAAATGCCGTTCAATGAGGATGCACATGAAGGCCTCTTGTCTACACGACCTTCGGGTGGAAAAAACTGTTCAAAAATGTAACGACGCACAAACACTTAATTTTTCGTGGCCACCATCCAGCATTTCTCCCTTCAGTAGCCTCTATGAAACGCAGTTTAACAATTGCAAAAACTATACGCAGGCTACTAAAGCTGACTTGCGAAACGTGCAACTGGCGTTGCATCACCTTGACACAATTCTATCGCAGGGTTCAATTTAAGGATGTCCCTTACAATAAATAGCCTTCTATCGTGCATTGGCTGTGTGTGCACTCTGCTGTTATAAATAACAGAAGGCCCGTAATGAAGGTGGGGCATCTTACTCATTTTTAATTTGCCACAGACTGTGCTTAAAACACAGTTTGGGTGGGCGTCCACTTGAAATATTACAGTAAAAGGGTTCAGTCCACATTTCAACCCCATTTGCATAAATCTTCAGATAACCCAAGTTAAACCACAAAGTAAGAATCGCAGCCTTATACCCGTCAATATTGTGAAAAAAGGACACATAAATACCGGCAGTGTCCTGTTGGTGAAGTTCTTCAGCTGCGCTTCTGCAGCACAAAACTGTTCCATGTTGCTGAGAGGCATCAGGAACAGCTCGGGTGGTTCAGGCTTGGCCAGTTCCTGGGGCGTCGCCTGTTCCCCGGGCCTCGCCTGCTCTCCCTGGTGCTTGAAAAGACACCACGTGCCTGAGCACCTGCCCAACAGACTTGCCGTTCCCTGTTCTGCTGCTGTAGGTGCCCATTCTGGATGTGCAGGTCTATCACGACCTTAGCAGCTGAGCATCAAAAGCTGCAAGATAAGCAAGGCATAACATAAGAAAGCATTACCTATTTTGCTGATCAACATTATGCACTGATGATGGGAAGAAACTTTTTCAGAAACTTGGGTTTCGGGAAGTTTCAGAAGAACGCCCGAACCTTCAGGTGTTTCGGATGGGTTTGGGTAGCTTTGGAACGGTTGCCAGAAACAGCGAGAGTGTTTCAAATTTTTGTAAAAAATTAAGAGACGTTATAATTTGTACGCAATATTCATAAATTTAATAAAAAACATTTGTGTTAATCAAATAACCTTTCTGAAAGGGAGACACGGCCCCAATTTTCGGAACTTCACAGTGTTGGCTTGTATGGTCAATTGTGAATGCTCCCGAAACGTTTTATGATGCTTTTTGACAATCAAAGCAAATAAAAACGATATTGAGTCTTCGGCGATGCACGTGAGACGCGCTGCGCTTTGCTGCGATAAGCACCAGTTTAAAAATCTGAGATATAGGTCCGTGGCTATTACGCCTAGCACGGTGCCTGTACCCTTGTTGGAACTGCCATTTCCTGGGCTTTCAGGACAGTTTTTTTTAAACTATCAACCGTCTAAAAATGGGAGAGAATCACGTAAAGAACACTTGCCCTGGGATAGAAAACAAAACTCGGGCTGCAAGCGGCTGCTCTGTGGTCACATGACACCTCGCGCCTAGGCATATGACGCTTTAGAATGAATTGGCACTTCCAAGTGAAGCACGGGTCGTCAATTGCGTCCCTTGTTAAATAGCAGAAGTTCCCAATGCAACTTTGTTTTCTATCATTTTACTCGCAGCATAAAGTGCGTAACAGATGATCCACCTTTCTTCAGTTCTGGTAGCAGACGACGCGACGGCGTCTTGTTTCCCGCAGCAAATGGCACTCTGGGGCAGACAAACCCTCCCTCTTTACTCACGTTAGCAGGCGACGTGCCTGTTAAAGTATTGTCAGCTCCTTCAGTACAAGCCTGCCGAGACCTCAATCTCACCAAACACCAAAATCTGTCCATTGGTACAATATTTCAAGATACAAACACAAGCTGCACAGCACGGCGCCGAAGCGAACTTGCTGCAGATAAAAACAAGCCTCTAAGCTGTCCGTCGAACCTCTCCAGAGTAGGACAGCACCACGGCCGTTCTTGGCAGCATGCAATGCTTTCCCACAGCATTATGAGAAAGTTTTGTGACCAGTAGCGTATTGAAGGACTCGGTCACTACTGTAAATGTGCATGTGACACTACGAAGATTCTGGAGCTGGCTAAATTGAGCAACTGCACGCAAGCTAATGTGGTCAAGCATGCTAACAGAGGGCAGATCAAAAATGTGTGCTAGCACATCATCAGGAGTTTAGATGAAAAGGAACAGTACAAAATAATACTTACTGCATTTCTGCAAACTTGATGCTCTGAACGAAGGCAAGTCAGGGTCTGGTGCTTGGCCCGCTCGCACACGAGACAAGATGTCCGCCCCAGACATTTTGCTTGGCCTCACGCCGTTGTTTCATACTCACTTCGAACCACAACAGAGGGACGGGCGCCACCGTTATTTCGTCATTCTCTTCGATGAATTGTACTCCTCCTCCCTAGAATGAAAGGCGTGGTCAGACATGATGTTCATTCAAGTTACTTCACACTGTCACGTCTTCGCAACCTTTAGCGTACATTATAATAACTCCATGGCTATATCCCCATGCACGGCCACAATGAAACGCGACGACGTCGCATTCCGGTATACGCCAAGTAATAGAAGTACCGGTAAAAGAGAAACAAACGGTGCTCATTGCGCGTAAGGGTCTGTTTACACCATGCTTTGTAGCTTTTTACTTGCAACGGTTTCGTGATACCGAGGTTTCACGCGAGTAGCTTATTTACATCCAGTTTTTCAAGCAACAGCAATGGCGTTTCCACTATACTCCGTTCATCCTTAAGACTAGAAGCTCCGCCTTCAACACAAGCTTTCTGCCCTTGCTAACACAAGTGCGAACGCTCAGGCACG
The DNA here is from genome assembly GCA_013358835.2 of Ixodes persulcatus. NCBI lineage: Eukaryota > Metazoa > Arthropoda > Arachnida > Ixodida > Ixodidae > Ixodes > Ixodes persulcatus. The sequence continues at coordinate 13,808 of JABSTQ010011117.1, read as the reverse complement.
CGCAACCAAAGAGCTGCAGAAGCCAGCGAGCTCGCGCTGAAGGCGGAGATTCTAGTCTCAGCTTAGGGGCGAACGGAGTATACATTCCTTGCATATGACGACACGCTAGGTAAGGACGGGGCCCTGTGCCATGCTGGTGGTGGACTTCACAACGCGCGGATGCGCTTACCAAGGCGTAGGATGCCGCTAACTGCCTGGACATACACCGTATTTTCATCGAAGGTACCTAGTTTTGTTTGATGTGAACTTGGAAAAAAGAGCCGAGCTTACGATGATGACGTTTAGCCAGTACGTGCGGAATTTTTCAGCATTGGTGCGATTGCGCTACGAGCAGAAATTTTCGATATGCCGCTAAGTTTTAATGCAAAAAAATGTAGTGTCGCAAAAAAAAAAGTAGCGCGCGCCGCAGATTTTGACGAGCGGCTCTAGGAGTCGCGTGTAGAAAAATTGTTATGACTTTGCGAAGTATGGTGAACAATGCAAGGTTACCGTCATAATCTAAACCCTGATGCAAGGATAAATAACATAACGGACAAGCGTCTCGCGGACGGCACAAACCGATGCCCCGGCAGCGGCGTCTTGGCGAGCTTGCATGCCTCCTCTACTCGGCGCGGTCGCCCCCGGAGACCGCTTTGATCTCCGGACACCGCGCGGTGCCAGCCACCAGTGCTGGAAACCCCCTATCCCTGTCTTCCCCCCCCCCCCCCCCCTCACGGATTAAGCGCCACGATGGGACGACGAGCTAGCGGGACGGCGAGACGACGCTCCTGACGCCCGAACGCTTACAACACACGGAGGCCGCCGCCGACCGATCGCCGTCTCGCCGGGCTCGCGGCGCGACACTCGCCCGTATTCGGCCGGGAGCCCCGAAGGTGCGCTCGAAGCGTGGAAACGGCGCGATGCAACGAAAGGCAAAGGGCATCTACACCACGAACGGGCAAAAGCCGATGCAAAAACGTGCGCAAACGTAAACGGTAGAAAAGTGCCGTCGCTCGCCACTACGAAATAATCCACGGACGCGTCCCCTTCCTGCTGCTCGTACTTTCTCTTACTTGACGGCTACTCCGTCTCGCGGGGCATGCCGACGAAACGATCGTCGGGATACGGCGAAGGGCCGTGGAGTCAACCACCAGAATGGTGCTTACCGGCGTTGTTGAGCGGAAGTTGGTTCACTAGGCCTACGTACGACCAAACCGACAGAACACGAACATAAAAATCAAAGCACGGGCGGGTAACTTCGAGCGATTTTTGCCCCGCATAGATTTACATGCAGCGCTTTCACTCGCCACCACGGTCACATACAATTTTTTTAAACCTGGAGCCACCGTACCTGAACCATGCCGCGAACCACGCCAACGCTTAACCAACGCATACGTTGTCTCGCTCGTCATTTTTCTTTCCTTACCTTTTCCGGCTTTGGATTGGATGCTGGATCGGCTTTCTAGCAAAGTCTGTCAACGGCTGGCTGGATGCTGGATGAGGTCTGTTCTAGTCTAAACAAGAAGTCGCAAATATATAATTGTGGTACTGTGCTACTCTAAAAAAAAAAAAAAAAAAAAAAAAAAACGCGGACAGGAAGGAATACACGACGTTTCGAAGAAGTGCACTCTGGGAACTAGTTGGCCACTCAGTTTCGGTTTCGATTGAGCAGCTTCCTTTCACGCTATCACGCCGTGATCTAATGCGCCGCTTGCGTTTTCGATTATCTGACTTTTCACAAATGTGCAATACATTCATTCTCGAACGATACAAAACGAAAACTGGGGCAATTTCTTTGGTTCCCGAATCACCGGATATTGTGCGTGCGTGCGCAAACGTAGTAAGACGTGGCTTAGTCACCTCACCTACGAGTGCATCTTTGAGCTCAATTTCAAAAATCCCGTCTAGTAACAGTGAACTACAACTGAAATTTGGTCACCTTGAGCCTAAAGGGCTGTTTATACTCCGACGTTGAGCGCACTGAACGCAGCGTAGCGCAGAACGCGCGCCTTTTATTGGCCGGCAACCAGGAACTCGATATCTGCAACCAATAAGTACCTGCGCGCGCTGCGCTACGCGGCGCCCGACGACGTTACGTTGGAGTATAAATGTACCTTTACACGTATTTTGTTTCCAAACGTCCGCTTCTTGTTTGCTTCATTGGGCGAAAGGCAAGCCACATCCTCACAGGAGTATCATGAACGCATGAACGTTTAAAGGGGCGGTGCGACGATATTCAATTGGAATGTTTTTCACTTTACACGAGCTCACTGGCACTAGTGGGACTCAAGGATGCTCGCACGCAACGCCACTGACCAAGAAGCTCCTTTGTTGCGCTGTAATTTCGAGGACAAAACCGAGTGTTTTCATTCAATCTCTCCTTCGCAAAACCCGATGACGTAGCTGGGCGGTAGCAGTACCGCCCAGTGACGATATTTGAATGCGGCTCACAGATTGGACCCGAGCATGGCGTGGACACTCGATTTGGGCTCGTGATAATGGACCTTTTGTAGAAATACGCGGTGCGCATGCGCGGAGTATTTGATGCGCCTGGGTTTGAGAGTATCGAGTTCCAAACGTTGTCCAAACAATCCGCCATCTTGCATTTCTCACCTTTGAGCGCCTTGGAGACCCTCGAGACTCAAGATTTGATGTTGCGAACAAGGTGAACACGAGTCAACGTACTGACGACGCCCATTCTAGATTACGACGTGCACCGCAATCATGCCGGTGAACTGTGTAGCCTTCGGCTGTCGGAACTATTATCGCCCGCGTTCTGGAATGGACCTTTTGTAGAAACATCCGTTCGAGAGTAAATAGCTTCAGTACCCTCTTCCTCTTCCTTCTGGCCGAGCAAAGAGGGAAGATGGTTTCGTTGTGTCGACTTCGGGGCGGAAGATTACGCACGATGGGGACAAAGGCTAGTTTGGGGGAACCGTATCTAGGTCACAGCGCCTCAATGGGTGAACAGGATGTAGCTGACGTTTTGGGTGCGGAACGGGTGGGAGAGGCCTTGCGCGCGCGTTGTTTTCTCGCCACTTAGCCTCGAACCCAGTCGCGTGTCTAGGAGGCAGCACATATTCGCCAAGAGGTCCATTACAAGCTCGAGAAGCATTCGGGTATTGTCCTGTGTCCAATCGCTGCAACGACAACAGCCGAAGCATAACAATGTCTGGAACTCAGCGCGTGTCCTGTGCCTTGCCAACCCCAGCGCATGGCTATGATCAACATTGGCGGCATATAATAGGCTCCAGATCACGTGGCCGCTTGTTCTGGCTGCGAGTTGAGGGGCTGAACTCTGCTCGTTTTTCTTTATTTTTTTCTGCGACTTCGATTGCGTGTGGTGAAAAACGAACGGGCATTTCACAGGTCATTAACGTCAGGGATCTGTTCTAAGCGGTATTTGCGCAAAATACAAAAATTGTTGCATCACCCCTTTAAGGAAACACAATAAATTCGACCTCACTACTGCACAAAAATTACTATGATGTCTTCCTCGTGTCATCATATATCGCCCACTCAAATTTTACGCTGATAGGAGATAGGTTTTCGCAAACGCTGAGGTCGGCTAGCGACGACGGAGGCTCTAACAAGCGTCTCCTACTCTTCGCTAAGCCTTTTTGGACGAGCTTTTACTGACGCCCAAGATCTGTGTCTTAACGGTGTGTCTGACATTATCTCGGCCTCAGTCAGGAAGAAAGCAAACACATAAATATTACGGCCATTAGCAACCGTCAAATGCGCTTTGAATAATTTCGTTCCTTTGGCACACCGCATAGAGGTTCACGCCCGTCCGGCGCACTTCCGGCGAACGGTGCGACATTCTTCACACAATTGCTCGACTTTTGCTTTCTTAAAACGGTTTGTATGTGGGAATGTGCCTATATGATTGCAGAATAACTTTATGCGCATACGCGATGTTGAATATTAGCGGAATGCAAGCGGGTGGGGACTTCGCTTCGTGCAGTGCTTCGGGTCAGTACAGGTAAGAAATAAGAAGTGTGTACAAATTGAGCTTTTCAATGGCGCCTCCAAGTTTCACCTCACGTACTCAGGCGTATTAAGAAAAACAGTAGACGCAACAAATTATATTTCGTCTATGGACGCTCAAAGCAAACAAACTTCCTGACCTGCTGTAAAGGTGCGAGCTCGGTGTATGCAAACTTATTGGTCGTTACAGCTTGTTGACTCGTACACAAGCAAGATACCCGAGCTACGCAGCGTCGAGATTCTCAGCTCGGGCTCGTCCACGTACCTCGAAACGCTAACAGAAAGGCTCGATCGTGTACAAAAATACAACAAGCGTGTGCGAAGACAAGCTATACGTCTCGGGATTGTGCTATAGCTTCGAGGTCTGGCCATTTAGGTTAATTTAGAGACCACAAATGATGCTCTCGAGACCAGAAAACGTGAGATCACGGCCGTTAATAGTCCACGCTCTCTGTATAATCTCTTGTCGACGTGTCGATCGAAACCGAAACCATGCCGCTCTCCTCCCTGGCCAACTGGTTCCCAGAGTGCAACACGCGCCGTGTTGCATGCAGGGGTTTATGGAAGTAGTCCATGGGAAGCGAGCATGCCGGCCGTGTCGCGGCGGTCGCCTATTGTTTGCTGCATGAATTGTTGTGGCTTTCTTAGAGCGAAATAGCTACCTTGGAAATTACAGCGCTAACCCGCTACAACGCACAACCAACGCAGCGACTGGCAGAAGTTCCCCGATGCAACGGACCCGTTTGCCTGGTCGGGGCTTGAATTAGATCCGCACCTTTTCCAAGGTATATGCACATGGGTAGCGAAGCTTCGGCCAAAAAGCGGTTCAAAATAAATTGCCAGCGACATCGGCCTTGAGGGTCACGTGAAGGATGCGATTGAAGCGCGACTAGGAGAGGTGGGGACAAACATTATTAAAATTAATTAGTTTGTGACTAGAAGTATAATCATTTGCATTTTTAAACAAACTGAATATTATTATTAGATATTATCAATTATATTTGGCGAGCTATAAAATTCAAAACTGTCTTTGTTTTTGCTAATAATATACATACTTTTTATTAGCGTCCTCTGTACGCCACTAGCAAAAAGGGCGGCTAGCAATAGCGATATCTGCACTTCTTTGTAGACCTTGTGGCGCGCGGAAAGACAGGCTGCTGACGTCCGTCTGCTTGCTTGTGTTTGGGCCTCCACGTGCTCTTCGCTTTTAATTGTTTTAGTGGCAGTTAACACCGTTTGGGAAGTTTTGTTGTTTGCTCGGGCGTGATTAGCCCAGTTACTTGCGCGGGAACTCGGCAGTCGTGCGCTTGGACCTTGGACACTACTGCCTCCAAGGGGCTCAACGCGCGATGATGAGCAGAGTGCGATACGCAAAGAAACGGTGCTCCGTGGAAGTGTGTGAAAGCGACACCCGCACGGCTGGCATCTCGCTGCTCCGGTTTCTCTTCGACTCTCGCAGTGAGACTAATACCCCTGTTACACGGCACACTTAACCGCGGTTAACTCAACTTTAACTGCTGTCACGCGGCACCACAGATACCGCACTATACTCTCGGACAGCTATTTCATAAGAAGTGAAGAGAGCGCGTGCACTGCTTTGATGGATGCTCAAGATGCTCGAGCGCACGTTCACCCATGGCTTTGACTGCATAGCCGCAGAATGTTGTCGGCAAGTATTGTGAGCTAACTGTGGCTTAGTGTAACTGCTGTTAAGTGTGCCCGTGTAACAAGGGTATTAGCTACTGTCAGTAACATGCCTGCTGTGTGATGTCATGTCCCCTTGTTTGGTCTTCTCTTAACTCTTGTTAGTTTTACCTAAAACTATTAGGGTTGTCTGGATGTGCACAAGAAACTACACCTGAAGGCGTAATATGTTGTACTAGGAATGTTGACTTCGCAGCGTTGTGTGCCGTCATTATAAAAATGCCCATGATATTCAAATTTACCTGTACCGGCCTGGCTCTGAGGAGCCTAGTATCGTGATCATCGGCGTGGTTATCAGTGGTACAACACAGATATATAGTAGCTAGGCATCTGTGCGTAAGACTCGTGTTTTTACTCTTCATGATGTACACGGAGCGTTGATGTCATGCATTTGTTAATGTCCTTGCTCTGATTTGCTTTGGTTTGTGGACATTTTGGCTACATTTTCTTTTCGTAAGTATTCACGGCACCCACATAGCACCATGCCTTATCTGCAAGCGCGAAGCCTGGGATCGGTTCTGCAACAACCGAAGTCTACAGTGGAAGACTCGTGGCAGCTACGAGACAGGGTCGTTTGCTTCTTACATTTTGAGGAGTCAGCTTTCCTGCGGCCTGGACACCTCCGTCACAGTGCGTTGCCAAGTTTGCTTCCCACAAAAGGTAAGCAAACCAATAAACCTTCCGTGCACTTTGTGATTAGAGCATGGTTAACCCGCTCTTAGAAAAATAGTTACCACAGGGGGCTGAAATATTGCTTCTGTGGGCTCATAACATTTTTATATTATTTGCAGAGACAACACATGGCGACATTTCCAGCAGAAGCTCTCCAGGTTCAGCAGTTGTGCATGGTGAGCTTTTTCATTGTAACTAAAATAAAGTGGCAGCAACTGCCAGCACCACTGCATTACCTCATGGTCTTCATGACCTAAGCATTTTGCAATAGAACTAGGTGAGATTGGCTGGAAAAGGCTGGTAGAACATGGTCAGAGGTACTGCTAGAAGTTCATTTCAGGCCCGTTTATAATGACATGTTTTATTTGAGGTGACATAATCAACGTCAATATCGGTCGGCAGAGCATCTTTTGCCATGCCGACACCCAGTCTTCCAAAATAAAGCTGCTCATGAAAGATAGTGATTTACATTTTCTGTTAAAACAGGTGAATTCACCATATATTTGCAGAGGTGAGTTCGCCACCCTCACCGAGCTACACATCGGTAGTTCAGACTCACGGAGTTTCTGTGGTCACCCTGACGACCGGTCTTCCGAAATGGAACTTTCGTGGGAATAAGGTGATTTTCCTTGTTGTGTGTTAGAATAGACACATAGGAAGGAACTCAACTACTATTTCATGACTAACTTCACGCTAAATTTGCAGAGAGGAATTCGCCAACCTCATCGACTTCGTACTCAGTCCGCTCAGACTCGCGGAGTTCCTGTGGCCACCCTGACCACCAGTCTTCTGAATAAAACCTGTCATGGAACGAAGGAGAATTTTCTTTTTATGCGTACAAATAGGGGAATAAGGGAGGACTTCAACCTCTTCTCCTTCGCTAAGTTCACATTAAATTTGCAGAGGGGATTTCTGCGGCTTCATTGGACCACAAATACTCGTGCACCATATTAGGTAACAGTTCACTAGGGGCCCATAATAAGTGGTGACCCAATATTATTTGTGCTATCCTATTATTCCCATTTTTTGTGAGCTTGCTTTTTTAATTGGTAGAAACAGCGCAACTTGACGAAGGACAAGAAACAAGGAGTATACATACAGGCGCTGTAAAAGTACACAGAGAGGCACTGTTTCTGCCAGCTAAGATGAACAACCAACTCGCCCAACTTTCCGCTTTGTTGAACTTGCTTTCTTACTTACAGCTTTTGTAAAAACCTTTTCTTCTTTTTTTTTGCAGTTGATCCCAGCTACGCTTTACGTCAAGGTGCTGCTCTTGCTCAAGAGTCGAGCGGGGGTCGTGGCTGACATGGAGATCTTTGTTTCTTCACCGTCGCCTAGAGACGGTTTCTGGTTTCTTCACCGTCGCCCTCTGGCTGTGCTGCTGGGCCTTCTCACAAATGTGAGTGCTTTCTATGATGCGAACTTTTTTCTTTTGCACTTTTTTTTTAGTGAAATTATAAAAGGTCAGACCGAAAAAATAGAAAGCCAAGGCCCGAAAAACACCAGCGGATACTAAACTTTATGTTGAGAGCTGATGGCGCAAGGGGTCACATAACACAAGACCGGGTAGCTGGCAGCTACAAATCGAAGTTTGTTCAAAGTTCACCACATTTCTGTGTTTCACGGTATATTGTCATTGTGAAGCACACAAAAATACAAAAAAAAATGTTCCACGCGGAGCTGTTAACGCCATCAAATCAAAACAGTTCAACCGGTTTCACTGAATCATAAGTCTTCCCGCAAAAGCTCACGTAAGACAGTGTTTTTTATAGTTATCGAAAAGCTGCCTTGGTCATATGTGTGTGATGCTGAGCCTGTCATGGTCCCTTGTCCTATCTGCCAAACATTAGTTGCCTGTTTTTGTGCGAGCGCTTCACTCTTACAGTGCCATCGGCATAAGTAAGGTATGGTCAAGCTTTAAAAAATGCATTTCACAGTGTGGATGCCTATTCTGACTTGCATGTTTCTGTGTGCGCCCTTGTCTTTTTGGACTATCAGGTCTCTGGCCAACATGAAGCGCCTAGTCCGACATAAAGATGTACTGCTGCTTTTCTTAATTTGAATTGCATATGTGTAGTCTGTCATACTTGCTGTTCTTGTTTAAAGACACTTCAAATCATTGAGGAGTATTTTTGAGTGTGCATAGATTACACATTTAATAAATTGATGGCGAATGCAAGTTTTTCTTGGAGACCTGATCTGGCTCATTTATCAAATTGCAGCACCCGGCAAAAGCCGCAGCATCGACAAGAAGAAGGTGAACGCCCTGAGAGTCAAGGTGCGACAGCTTCAAGAGCGTAACAAGAGGCTGCAAAGAAGGCTGCAACGACAACGTCAGATGAGGACTGGTGCCTAAGTCGTTAAGAGTGTCCGCGTTCATGTGTCTCCTGCTGTCGCTGCACTCGATGAAGCACAGCTTAGATTGAGTGAGCATTGTGAGCCGGTTTGACCGGAGATAGATACAGCAGCAAAGTGTAAAGCCAGGCAGCAAGTGCACAGGCTACGTACGTGAGACCACCCAGAGAACTTTTTAAAGCAGTGTGGGCATGTTCTATTTGAACCTTTCATTTTCTTCGGTTTCTTGAGGAGTAATATAGTCTTCCACCTGATTCACATATATAGCGTTTACAGCTGTGAAGCAACACTGGCTTATGAAGTGCAGCATACCACAGGGCTCCAAGACGGTTAACTCCACTTGGCTTCCTTGACCTGCACCAAACAATCGTTGCGTTGCAGTGTAGCAGCACCAGCAGATGCAAGTTAAAATATTTTCAGCATTATGGTACAGTGCCCAAGGACTGCGTAGACAAGTGTAGTTTTTTTCTGTGTATTACTGTGGTGACCACAGTTGTCCTCGGAACAGTGTGAAACCTCTGAGTTATTAGTGGCTGCCTGTAAACTGTCAATTCCCTCACAACATTCAGCCGATTGTACATTGTCTTATTATGTTATAATGTACCTTATGTACCGATCTACTAGTTTTCTTTCACCATTACACTTTCAAAATAGTGAATACCGATTGTATGATTCTAGTGAGTAATCTGATTGAATGAGTGTAAGTGAATAAAACAAATAAAACGCGACTGTTAATGTGAAGTTGGACTTGCATTAGAGTTACTGTTGTGTATTTCATACGCAACACACTCCAGCAATTTGATTCACTCGTTTTTTGTGAAATTACATCATTCGCTTTAAGGTTTCCCAAATATTTTCGAGGGATCCTGAAGGAACAAAGAGCAAAACACTCTGGCTCGAGTTTAACCACAGTGCAAAGACACGATGGTGTGACGAAATGAACTACTCTCATAGCAGATTGACTGCAGAAAAAAAACATTTCGAACAAAATATAAGAGCAAGGACAAATAAGGACGTGAACGATCCAGTATATGGTAAACATCCCAAGAAAAACCCGAGACTGCAGGTGTAGCGTATCCGTGACTATGCGGTTCCCGCGCCATCGGAAGTGATAACCACCCTCGCCATCAGAGGTGATAACCGCTCGCCCGCAGTGCCGGCACACCCCACTTGCTTCTAGTCGTTTCTTCAGTATGAATCGGCAGCTAAGCAGCTGCCCGGTCACCAGCAAGCAATAAAGCGTTTACGTAAGGTGTACGCGCCTCGTCTCGTTACGTTCGTCAGACACGACATAGTTTGGCGACGAGGATGGGATTCTGCTGGATTGCCGTTGGAACCGAACTCCAGCAGCGACAAGAATTCACTCCCTGACGAACGTCCTGCCGAAGAAGACCACGCTCGAGTCGTCGGTACGGAGGAGCAAGAACAACGCCCACCATGGCTCAGCAGCTAGGACAAGTAGAACATTTTGAGAACTCTTTCGGGGACTGGTCAAGTTACGAAGAGCGCGTACAAGTTTTCCTTCGTGCGAATAATGTGCCAGAGAAGCTGATGGTCGACACTTTTATAACTTTGCTAGGACCGAAGACTTACATCCTACTCAAGTCATTAACGTCTCCTGAGTCTCCGTCCTCGAAGTCTTTCGAAAAACTGCTACAGTTGCTTCGTAACCACCTGTCGCCCAAGCTATCCATTATCGGGGAAAGGGCCAAGTTTCACCACCGCTCACAAGAGCATGAAACAATTACGCAGTATGTTGCTGAACTGCGGACACTAGCACAAACGTGTGAGTTTGGCGCTTTTCTTGACGAGGCCTTGAGAGACCGTTTCGTTTGCGGTTTGCTCGGGTAGACATTCAACGTCACTTGTTCGCAGAGGACAAGTGTTTGACATTCCAGCGAACAGTCGACCGCGCCTTAGCCTTTGAGGCCGCGCTCCAGAACGCCTCAGTGACGCACTCGAAGTCTTCGACAGAGTTCGATGTACACAAGGTACATTCTGCTAACAAAAAGACGTCATCTACGTGTTTCCGGTGTGGGTCTTCGAAGCATGAAGCGAGTTCGTGTCGACACGCAAACGCGACATGTTTTTGCTGTAACAAAAAAGGACATATTCAGCGTGCTTTCCGGAGTCGACAGCCGAATAAAACGTCGAGTAAGTCGAGGTCAGAAGTAAGGACTCTTGCCTTGCCTCAAAGGGAACTCCAGAGCGTAAAAACGTCAGAAGTAACAAGAGAAGAGCCCATCATGGTAGAAGTCACAGTTGAAGGAATTCCGTTAAAGATGGAGCTTGACACAGGTGCAGCCGTATCGGTGATGTCTGCGGGACAGTTTCGTTCACTTTTTCCTAGTATTCGTCTGCGCAGAACCAGTCTCACGTTGCGGACTTACACCAATGAAGCCGTCAAGCCCTGCGGAGTTGCCTTCGTAGCTGTCCAGCACAACGCCCAGTGCCAGCGCCTGCCGCTCTACGTGCTTCGCCAGGACGGTCCACCCCTGCTCGGACGCAACTGGCTTCATCAGATAAGGCTCGATTGGACGCAAGTTCAGGGCCTTCGTCATCTGCAGCACCAGAACACCGGCAGTGTGGAACAACTTCCTGAGCTCCAGGCTCTGCTGAACCGCTACCAAGACGTGTTTAAGGACGAACTGGGAACAGTCCAAGGTGAGAAAGCGAAGCTTTTCTTTAAAGACCACCAACATCCAAAGTTTTGCAAGGCTAGAAACGTGCCTCTTGCTCTGAAGGCAGCCATCGAAGAAGAGTTATCTAAGCTGGTAGGGCTCGGTATACTTTCGCCGGTTGCTACAAGTCAGTACGCGACGCCAGTCGTACCTGTAATCAAGCGAGACGGGTCAATCAGACTCTGCGGAGATTACAAGGTTATCCTGAACCCAATACTGGACATCGAAAGGTATCCGCTGCCCAAAGCTGACGAGTTGTTTTCGGCACTTGCTGGAGGAAAACATTTTTCTAAGATCGACCTAAACAGAGCGTACCAGCAGGTCGAAATGGACGAAGAATCAAGACAATACCTTACGTTGAACACGCACAAGGGACTTTTTCTGGTAAACCGTCTTCCGTTTGGCATTGCGTCAGCGCCCGCAATGTTCCAGCGCATAATGGATAATGTGCTAAAAGGCCTAAATTCTGTCACCTGTTACATCGATGACATCTTGATAACCGGCACGAGAGAAGAGCACCTGCGTAACCTTGAAGCTGTTTTGAAAAGGCTGTCCGAACGAGGAATTCGTGTGAAGCCGTCAAAGTGCGATTTCTTTCGTGATCAACTGCAGTATTTGGGCCATGTCATCACTAAAGACGGTATTCACCCGACGGATGATAAGCTCGCCGCGATAGCGAACGCGCCAGCGCCTGCTGACAAGCAGCAGCTACAGGCGCTTCTTGGGCTTATCAATTATTATGGAAAGTTTGTTCCGAACTTGTCGTCGGTGCTGTTTCCTTTGAACAGGCTCTTGCGAAAATATGCAGCGTGGATCTGGGACGCTTCTTGCGAGAACGCTTTTCGTCAAACCAAGAAACTGCTGTCGTCAGGACCCATTTTGGCTCACTACGACCCCAACCTACCCTTGCAACTGTCCTGTGACGCTTCTGCTTACGGGGTAGGTGCCGTTTTGTCGCACGTTTTTCATGACGGGCAGACTCACCCCGTAGCCTATGCTTCACGTTCGCTCACTAAGCTGAGCAAGGGTACAGCCAGTTAGAAAAAGAGGCTTTGGCGCTTGTCTTTGGTGTGAAAAAGTTTTATTACTTTGTCTATTCGCGTCCTTTCGTTTTGCTTACAGATCATAAGCCACTAGAGACCATTTTTGGTCCAAAGACAGGCATCCCGACAATATATAATATATATATATATATATATATATATATATATATATATATATATATATATATATATATATATATATAAATAAATATATATATATATATAAATGGTATATATATATATATATATATAATATAATATAATATATATATATATACCCATTACTAATCTCAGTATATATATATATAACTATAACCATTCTAATACCTACGAGGCGAGGGGTACATGCACTATCGTTAATTTTTCTGGAATTACTCTATCAGCCGAAGAAGAAATAGTTATCTCTAAAGGACTAAACGTTTGCCCTGCCACTGGCTACATTGATGAGTTGCAAGTTCTCTGAGACCTAGATAACTTTGCGAGAAATTTAAGGTTGCGGGAATACCTTGTAGGTAAACCGCCCAACTCCAAAAACACACAGCCACGTGCAACTAGCGATTGGACTCCAAAGACCCGTCGCAACAACGGCCTGGACTTGTACATATCCGCTGTACAAAAGGATATCATGCGAGGATAACACTGGTACAAAGGGTGACGGGACAACCTAACTTAATCTGAGAGAACCTGTTTGAAATCACTAAGCACTAGAAAAGACATCGCAATAAAACCTGCAGACAAGGAAGGGGCGATTGTGATTCTCAGTACTGACGATTATGTTCGGGAAGGGTACCGCGAACTAAACGTTCCAGAAGTTTATGAGCGTCTTCCAGTCGACCCTACGAAACGCCACACTTTGATTGTAACGTCAGAGCTCAAACAACTTGCAAGGTATATGTACATATGGTAGCGAAGCTTCCATAGAAGCCCACGTGTCGAAAAAATGGCGGCTCATGGGGCTTCGCCAGCGCCATCTATGTGTCGTGATAACATTTCCGGCGGAACAAAAAATAAACAGCAAGTGACGTCACTTCCGAAAAAAAAAAAGAAACGTGACGTCACTTTGGTGTGCTTTTGGGCGCGAAAATTAAATATAACAAGAAACCGGGACTGCAGGTAAAAAGGACGATTTTTGGTGTGACTAAAAGCTTTGTTCGAGACTTTTTAGAAAACGTGGCTGCAGGCAAAAACGACGACCGTCTTTTTTTCCTGCAGCCCCAGTTTCTAAAAAGTCTCAAACAAAGCGTTTTAGTCACACAAAAGTCTCAAAGCTGTGCCAAGCTATGTTGAAACGTTTTTAGTGTGTCGTCCTTCTTGCCTGCAGTCTCGGGTTTTGGGTTTTTTTCTTTTTTGTTTTTTTTTCGTTATGTCGAATCTACACCATCTC